>CALSBV010012107.1:453803-470157 GCA_943590825.1 Bovichtus diacanthus
ACTTATGGAAGAGTGTAGGGTCAGTCACTCGTGCATCTAAGGGTTAATCATTTTGAGCTCTCACTTTTTTTTTTTTAAACCAAAAAATACAGGAAATTGAAGAGCTAAACTGAAAAACAATCCCAAAGAGGAGCTGATTGGACACAGGAGTTTTATTATACATTTTTAAAAAAATTTTTTTTTTTTTAAAAAGGAATAAACTACAGGCTAAACATGTGAATTTGTATCATCATAATTTCACCCACATTTAGAGATGATGTTTTTTAACCTGATTATTAGTTTTCAAAATAATGTGCCATGGAGTTACATGCCCTGTTATTTGGTGTTACTGGGGATGGTTGTGTTTGATGGGACGTTCACTTTTGGGCTGACATTTTTGTTGTGAATGTCTCGCGAGCTGGGAGTCTGTAGTTGTTTTTCCTACATGTTAATTGTACTTGAGAGGGCTTCCAGCAGGGTTGTTTATTCCTAACACGCGTCATTTTGTGTGTGTGTCCACAAGGATTTGGGGTGTGATGATTTGTTCCCATTACCGTGTTAACACTCTTATTTGTTGTGCGATATTTCATGATAGCGACAAGAGTCAGTCTTTTATGCCATGTTGCCCTTCTTTCCGAATTACTAGCTGATGACTGCCATGTCTCTCCACAGGTCAGTTTTATGTGATGATGACCCCCCCCGATGTCATTCAGACAGGCACGCCACGAACCATCGCCCCACGCACACAGCCCTACCCTGCGTGAGTATCGGCTCTATCAGCTGCTGTCTGGGAAAAGTAGACGGCATTGATATTGCAGTCGAAGATGCAGCTATTGCTGAAAACAAACTCACCGCTGGTCACTTCCTGTAAAACACTAGTGCACTATTATTGGGCCATTTGGTGGTTTCAAGCAGACACGTTGTGAATAGCTCGAAGGTGAAATTATCTTGGGGTTTAAAGTGGGACACATTTCTTAATACTATTTAGTGTTCGGGGGGCCATTCACAGCTATTAATTACATTTAATTTCAGGTATGACATTTTCTTTATCATGGTTTCAAAGCATTACAAATCCCCACAAACTTGACACAGACTTCAACATCAAGCAACATCAATCGACATCAATCAACATCAACACATATGAAGTGAACAAAGCACGCTGAATTCACAAACATCTAAATGCTAATGCGGTAGGAGGCCGGGGAAGTGGAGGGAGTTAAATTGCTGTGAAATGTGCAGGGATTTGATGTTTAGGAGAAGTGTATGCAGAGAGAAAGCGCTCCAAAACCTCTTTCTATGCACCACCTAGTTGTTTGAAATTGATCAGGTCTGTCGATGATTGGATGTTACATGGACATTTTTGACCATAACACAACTTCCACAGCTTTTTGAACTATAATGAGGCTCAGTTTATGCAACATGAAATGCTACTGTGGTCTCAAAGTTTTCCAAATTCTTATTTTTTATTATTAAGGATCTTTTATTTTAGCGCATCCTGGCTTTTTTCCTTTTCCAAAATGTTCTCATGATGTCTATTCCTAAAATTCACACCATGCATCATTATAATCATGCATCCAAAAGGAATCTATCTCAGACTATCTCCAACTGTTAGCCACATGCTGCTGATTGCTGTTATTAAGATAATCAGCAGGCTCACGTGAGCAAAGACGAACAGAGTTCTCATTTTAATTGCTTGAAAGCAGCCTTGTTCTGCACTACTACTACTACTACTACTACTACTACTACTACTACTGCGGATACTTATTCAGAAAAAGGAATTCTAACAAGCTTTATTTCACATTCAGAGTTCACAGTTCTGAGGAATGCAATTTTCTTTTGAGGTCCTGTAACTCTGTTTTTTTCCTTGTTAGTTTGGGGAAAGCTGAAGCACAGCAAACTGTGCACCCAAAATGAACCCTTGGCCCATTATCAAATTGAGTTAGCGCTGATCTAAGTGAATATTCCTCCATTTCCCACCAGGCTTATACTTAACCTTTTAACCATGTGAAACTGCATTCTAGTTATTTAGCTAGAGCGCCTGTATGGAGTGACGACCAGTTGTTTCAGGACACAACATGGGAGACACACGCCACACCGCTAATTGTCTCTGCCTTTTTGATTTCTCATTTGTCAGTTTGGGTAAAAAAACAGTATATGGTTCCAAAACATGGATGTTGACTGCGATTTTGAAGAACTTCAGATTTCCCAAAGATTTAGGTTCCTTTTTGTTGTGGGCCACATTACCAGGAGTTGTATATCTGCCTTAAATTTGGCAGCAGCTCTGTGGCTTTTGATGTTGCTTGATATTCACAGCGTACAACAGACTGCTTTCCAGTCAAGAGTAAAGAACGAGCTTTGTTGCGGCGTGCGTCTGCATTGCCGTGTGCTGAAATCCAGAGTGAATTGTTTTTTCATCTCCCACAATGCCGATCTGCAATAATGTTTGTTTCTATTTATTTCCTCTGACATGAATAATTCATGATTTGACACAAGCCTCATGAGTTATATTTAGGTGTAAACTAATGAACAGTGACATTATCGTTGACATGTGAGTAAAATGAATGAATATTTTCAACCCTATCTGCCGCAGAGATGAGAACGAGCTGCTGCAGCAGGAAGGTTTAAACTGGTGAGGACAGTTCCATATTTCTCTCTTTCTTTTTTTCTCACAGCAAATGATCCAATCAAATTAGATCACAGGAAGAGAGAAAAAGCACACCAACCTCTGCCCTCCCCCCTCCTCCACCCCTCCCCTCCTCCCTTAAGTCCCCAGTGATTCTTTGCTCTTGATGTGCGAAACACAGATGTAACGTTTCTTCAGTGCTGACCCCGATCCATTGTTGTTAGTTGTGCTTGTGGCAAACTTGTTTCTCCATTAGGACTCGGAAGAAATTAGGTCATTTGTTCTCCATCTGGAAAGCTTGTTCCACACCTTTTTATTTTAGTATCATTTTCCAAAGTGTCCCGTGTTGTTCTCGTCTAGTCTAGCTGTAAGAAGTTAGTTACAATATTTGAGTTTTTCTTTATGAGCTAGCTTTTTTTGTAGATTTTTTGTAGATGTAGAGGAATACTCTAACTGTTTGTACTGAGGCAGTTAATGGTCACAACGGCTCATCTTTGTCCGTGTCATCCATTGAGAGAATATCAAGCCCAACCTGCAGTCACTTGTATCTCAATGTACTCGTAACTGACTCATTGTCCAGGCCCTGGCTTGGTTTAATATAGGGGAGGGGAGGGAGGGGAGGGCAGAAAGAGTGGCCATTGCATCTCTCTTTGAAGGATCAATATAGGACTACACAAATGTAGTCCTCGTCTACAGCCATGCTTCAAATGATATGGATAAAGCACTTCACCAGCGAGGTTGTGTACTGCTAATTTTCTGGATTTCTCCGGCAGCAATCTTTCCCAGGATTGGGATAAGGTGTGCCTCCATAACTTGTGAAAACGGGGGGGGGGGGCATTTGTCTCGGCCTGTACATTTAGTTATTCATACAGTTCTCCACAATTTTTTATTTTATTTTTTTTTTTTACACTCTGCTTAAGAGTACTGTTGGACTGAATCCATTATACAGCTGAAATCCCATTAAGATGCGCTGAGATACAAGAGAGACTTCAGTTTGGCTTGGCTGACTATCTCAAACTGAGATATCAGCAGTCGAGTTGTGTTGATGGGTCACATTCACTGCTGTAGAATAAAGATGTGTCGTAGAGGGACAGACCAGTAACATGGACGACCTGACAGGACATTATTAACTTCATGCAACGACTAAGCAGAAATGCTGCCAATAAATAATGGTTACATGTCAACCATGACCAGATTTTCTTTCGCAAAGACATCTTTTTTTTTTTCCTGCACTTCTTCTCCTCTTATTGCATGGTTGTTGATTCATTTTGAAGAGGGTGTATGCGAGTGTGATGTTGGCCTGTCCGTGCTGTGGTGGCTGGTTGGATAAATCTCCATGTCACATCTCAGGGACTTAATTAGCAGATTACCTCAGGGAGGACACAGACAAGAGACAGTTGTGTCATTAGCCGTAAACCCAGACTCCAGTAGACAGCATCTGGTTTTTTACAGTGTTGTAATTTCCCAGCATAATAAAGCAGAGAGCTCCCTTCAGGCCACACCTGGGAAAAGGACAGCCAACAAGAATAAGGAGGTTTGACGGGTCTTAGTATTCCAGTCAAAGCAGCCCAGCTTTAGGCCATTTTGGTGCATCAGGGCTGCATATGCAACCTCATATAGTTGTGCATTTTTGTACCTTCAAGAGTCTTCAGCTCCTTTTTTAAATAGCACACTGGTAGTGGCAAGGGCTGTGATTACAAAAGGCTTAAATTTAAAGATAACGGTGAAGAATAGTTTTCAATAGGCACAGGATTAGGTGAATGTGGGGGATTGGATTGGATTTGTTCCTGATTGTAGGGTAGCCAGAGATGGGAGATATTGTAGTGTGTGAAAAGTGTTTTATTTCCTGTCTGTCTGCAGGAAAATGGATGGGCCGCGCACGCCGAGAGATGAAAGGAGGAGAGCGCAACATAATGAAGGTGGGTAATTAGCTTTGATTGTGGCTTTTGATTTCACCAGACAGTGCAACACAATGCAGTGCGGTGCATAAATGGAGCATTTTTTGTTAAGAAAATCACCAAGCCCCGTCAAAATATTCTATTAAGAATAGACGACAACATATGTTTACGGACCGGGCCACTAGAGGGTACTGTTGAGCTGTCATAGCCAGGCAGTATTTGGCACTGATCTAGGAAATTAAAACCTGGTTCTTTAAATCAAAATGACCTCTGATCTCTCAATCTAAAAAAAAAAAAATAATAATGTATCAAGAAATGCTGCTTGAATTTATAAGTATTGAATGTTTTTTTAACTTGTTTCTGTCAGTTGAGAGGCGGCGAAGAGACAAGATCAACAACTGGATTGTCACGCTTTCCAAGATCATCCCAGACTGCAATATGGACAGCACCAAAACTGGAGCAGTAAGCAGTCTTACTTCACGCTGCGCTGTTGCCAACCCTTTTACTGACGTTTCTGTTTTGATGGTCACCAATCATCTCTGTCCTTCTAGAGCAAAGGGGGCATCCTGTCTAAAGCTTGCGACTACATCCGTGAGCTGAGGCAAAGCAACCAGCGACTGCAGGAGAGTCTGAAGGAAGTGGAGAGGATCCAAGTGGACAACGAGTTGTGCAGGCAGCAGGTATAAATATCAGTCTATGCTCTAGCCTACACATTTTGGTATCAAGTGAAGTTTCCAGGGGTTCAATAATGGGTAAAGAAGGTCTATGAATGATAATGTCAACGTTTTCCTTTTGAGGTGGTTGGGTGTAGCGGATGAATAAAACCCCCTATGAAAAGGCAGCCATAGTGGGCTGCATATGCGTCTGTGAAGATTGCCACTGCATTGAATAGATTAGCTCGCTTTGGACGTGCATTGCAACACCCTTTCACTTAAGTCTCAGAAACAAGAAATTCCACCTAGCTCTATATATGCGTCTTCATTTCTCCAAAACAAACCCTGTGAGACTTCCGCCTGTGTAGCTGATCATCACAGCCTGACAAAAAGGGATCAAAAAGAGTTTTCGCGTATATAATGAGAAAGTGTTACCTGAAATCAGCGCTTTGAGAGACTGTGGGAATATTATACACAGGGGTTGCGTGAGAGCTAACCGCATGCTAATGCACTCAAAAGTATTGTGAAATCTTGAGGCTCTGAGAGTGCCACATCTCCCCATTGAATCACAGGCCTGCAAGGCTTTTAGCAATATATTCTTATTCTGATGCTCACAGCTCAATATCCTTTCCTCGGTCCCTCAGTAGGGAGGCAGAGAATTGGGGATTCACCCAAGGGAAATGTAGGGGAGATGACATACCTCAAGATTTGATAATCCAGTTGGTTGTGGACAGGTGTCTTTTGAAAAGGGCTGTACGTACTACTCTTTAATCCCTGGGATTGAATAGCCCTGTGTGTACATTACACACAGCCAGCACAGTCAGCCTTCAAACGAAAAAGTTTGCTCCGTAAACTTGCAGCTATATTTAGCTGTCACGGGGATGAAGATGTTGATAATGAGAATCTTTGTTCTTTGTTCTTAAGATTGAAGAGCTGAAGAATGAGAATGCTTTGCTCCGAGCACAACTCCAGCAGCACGGCATCGAGATGGTTGGAGAGACACCACCGCAGTGAAGCAGAGACAAAAAGAACAAGGGGAGGGGGGGGGTCACCACCACTCAGACGTACAACCGACACCGTGGAAGAGAAGGCGAGTTAATGGAGGGAAAAAAGGACTCATGAAGAATCACTGTTTTTTAGTGAATGCATCCTTCCCTGGTTCCTCAGGTCGCGAACCCTTCACCGGCCAATTGTGGCTGTACTTGACTGTTCCAATCCTATTGAGATAACCACACGATGCAACACAGTGGAAATGTGCTCCACTCACCACCATCAGAGTGCTTTACTAGCACTAGCTATGAAAGAGAAGTTCTGCTGAACCCCTCGCTTGTTTTGTACTTATGTAGCTTCACTCATGGACTACGCTGTTTGTCATGTACATTTTAATTTTGGTCCCCGTCTGTGTATTTTCTCCCAAATTATTGATTTTGACTTAAGTTCCTGCTTTTATTCCGTTTGTGTTTTTTGAGTTCTGTATTAATATGTTGTTTTTAGCTGCTTTAATTTATTAGTCCGCTTGCTGACAGAAGCCTTGATGGAGACCAGTTACATTGAAGCTCACGCACCCGAGAGAAGCAGATTGAATTTTAAGTGAGAAAACATCAAAGTATGCAAAACATTGTGAATCTACAGGCCGAAATAATGTGATACACGCAGCTTACCTAGACCCAAAGACGAACAAGGAGCTGTGCTGGCCTATGATTTATGTAAATAGGACGTCTCATGTTTTAATACAGATGTTAACGAATGTTAGAGCAGATTATCTCTGGGAGAAAACAATCAATAACTCATTAAGTTCATGCTGGCCCTTTGTCATAATAATTACAATGAAGTGTGTGCAATCTGGGAGCTTGATGTGGGGGGGGGGGGTGATGTACTTGAATTGTTGGGCATTTGCTTAGCAAGAAAAAAATAACTCAAAAGTCAACAAACTCAATTTTAAAAGATCCAACTGTTCAAATGCTATTTAATTACAAATTGAAATATGCAAGTGTAGACGATTAATGAGTCCAGCACGTTGGACTGTGGACTGGAGAGGTGTGTGGCGCAAATTCCAACTTCTGCCAAACTATATATAGGTACTGGGTTTTATTTTCATCTTTTGTTCATGAGTGATTTACCGGTGTCTCAATATGTGTAAGAATAATCCCCACATGTTTCATTTCAGGGCTGTTTGCTCTATTTTGGTATTGCAGCACTTCAAATGCAGCTCAACGCACAAGGGGGGGGGGAGACACCCTGGAGAGCGGCACTCAAAGACTCTGCTCACTATGGAAAAGGAGTACACAGAAATTCTGTGTTGCACTTCTTAGTCGAGCACAACTCGTTCTGCACGAAATGAAGGAATAGTTTGAAAGTGGGGAAACTTGGAAATGCTCTCACTTTAATTCTTCACCCACTCAGGCGAACAATAAGTAAAGTGTAATTGGTTGCAGAAACAGCAAAAGCCAATATTAACATTGTTGATGATTTTGCGAATGAATATACATGATGTATTTTTGTTCCGCTTTGGGCGATTGTGAGTGAAAGGGGAAGAGCGACGTCGAGCGTCGGAGCCACTTATTAGAGCGTGATTGCTTCTCCCTGTGTCAACAGCGCGGATCCAGCAAAGAAAAACCCAACACTCAGACCCTTGGCAAAATCAGGCAGACTATCACGTTTTAATATCTCAGACTCTGCAAGTTAACAGCTCGTGCTTTGAAAGTGCTGTTCTGCTACTACTGCTAGATTCAAACCTGATATGGATAGTGCAAGTGTCTGATCTATCAAACGAGGCTCCTAGCCATACAGTTGAATGATCGATGTTTTGCAGTAGATTTTTTTTTTTTTTCATTTTTCTTTTTATTTAATTTTTTTTCAAACACACCTCAGAGCAGAGATGTGAATGTGAAGACATGAATAACGCTTTGGAAGACGGCTGTTCACAAATGAAAGGTCACTCATGGCTAATCCTTTTGTTTCTCGCATTTATTTGAAATGGCAAAAGAAAGAAAAAAAGACTCCTTTTCTTTTCTGTAGCAGCCTCACTGTTCTCAGGTTAGATTTTAAGACATCTTTTTCTAAGTAAAATGGTGGAAAATAAAACTTTCACTCATTAATAACCTTTATGGACTCTGGTTGTGTCTCATTGTCCTTCCGCAGGTCTTTGACATGTACAAACATCAATACTTTATTACTGCTGTCAAGTTGGTTTTCAGTTCCTCGTGTGTTTCTCTATCTGTTAACGTGATATCTTTAAAATATATAGATTTGAGTGAAATTTGAGTCATGGGCTTTCCATATTTAGCTTGCTCTGGGTTTTAGACAAACTTCCACCTAAACATATTACAAATATTTTGTTACATTAAATATCGTCACCTTCTTAAACTAATGGCCTATGTCATATTTTAAAGTTTAAAAAAAACAAAACTGAACCAAATATAGAATATAATATATTCTATATTTGGTTCAGTTTCATATTAAAGCCCCTGAAAACGTAGCATTTCTCTATAGCCTTAAATATTTGTGTCTAAATAAATGGAGAAAAACATACAAAATTATTGTTCATTAAAATGTAATAATCCTAAACTCTGCTAATCTGCCTCATCAGGACTGTGAATAAGTGGTTTGACCAGGTTTGATTAACGGCGCCGGCAACATGAGCAAACAACCCATCATCAAGAGTTTGATTCAAGTTACGCTTAATCCTTATTGATGCGTGTACGTGACATCACCAATTTCCAATAAAGAAGAACACAGATGACAACACAAATACTAAAAAAACAACCAAAATTTTTCTAATTTTGGCAAAATGTTTGTGTCAATGTAGGACTCCATCCCTGGTATTTAGAAACTGATAAGAGAAAATAGTTTTTTTTCAGAGCCTTTAAGATTAGCCTAGAATTTCCTGTCCGTGTGGCCTATAGAGATTAGCTGCCAAACTTGTACTTGAACAAATTAAGATATACACATTTACTCTTAAGGGATCCAGAAAAGAAGAAAAAAAAAAAAAACGGATGGGGTTTGTTTTCAGAAACATGATGCATTTAAATAGAGTCCTGACTCCTTTGAAAATGAGAACAATTCATTGCACAAAGCTCTAATATTCCTTAACAATGTGGGTAGGTATTCTCTAAAAATGCTCAGCCAAACAGCAGAAGCAGTTCCAGATCCAGATATTTATCATAGTTTTTTTTTTTTTTAGACATCCTCTGTTCTAAAAAAAAAAAAAAACAACATTTGGGGTATTACGCTTCCTTGGAGACGGTATGCACTCACCGCATGCTCTTTGGTTCATCCAATCGATTAATCAACACACTGGTAAAATTGAAACCAGCAAGTAGTTAGAACACACAGAGGGCACCTTGGGTGAGAAAGATCAATGGTGGATAAAAGGCGCATCTAAGCCCTCAGTGAGATTGAGTTTGACTTTGCAGGTCAAGGCATTTAAGCAGCATTCTGCTGTTCTTAAAGAGGGAGCCATGCTTTGGATAATCTTTTAAGTGCTGACTGGGGTGTTGCACACGCCCAAACATTAAGAGTATTTATAACTTACAGGCTCATTATCTATCAGTATTCATTAGGCTGACACTGTGTGAAATTTGCCTCGCTTTTGTCTTGCCGACCCCCTCCAGTGTCTCCAGGCTTGTCAGCTGCCATTCAAACACACACAGCTAGCCAGGCAGGCGTCTGTGTGTCCCTGTCTCTGTTTGAAGTGGCTGATCTCTGATCCCACGTACCTCTCAGATTGGGACATACTACTCTGTCTACTTTGTCAGTCTGCCTCTTTCACCCACAAACTGGAAAAGCTCTCAGACTAGAACCATGCAGAGTTAAAATTAAGTCGGTTGGGGGAAAGAAATCTAAAACGACATATAACTTCCCTCTCTGACAGATGTAGTATGACTCGCGTACCGGGGAGCGTCACTTCCTCACTGCAGATAATTCATTTACAGTTCATTATTGTATTAATTGGAAAATATGTCTCCACTTTGAGCATTAAATTGTTTTTGCTCAAATTATATTTGAATGGATTTAAAACAGCGGCTCATGTCTGGTCTGTATTCAGCAAATATCTGTTTGCACCTTTGCCTGGAGGGTGGGACAAAGTCACCTGCTGTAAAGTGAATTGGAAAAGACCTTTTTTTTTTTTTAGATTTATTTGTGTTCAGACCAGTCTACCTGAACACATGGGTGACTGATTTTCATTGAACTCGTGCTGGCCAACACATTCTGCTGGAAAGCCACAGTTTCATGTCCTGCAGGCTTGTCTTACCATTGTGCTTTTTACAAGCTCCAAGAGCACTCTGTGAGAAGCATGTATTGTATACTGCCTCACCCTTTTTCACGTTCCCTCTCTCGGAGGTTATTTGTCGAAAAAGGGCTGACAGAAAGAGTCTTATTCCATCTGACGTACAAAGCTCCTCATACCTTGTATTCCTCTCATCTTTCTTGGGCCTACATTAATGACTACACAGCATCTGTCTCGCTTATAATAGTGGTATTGGCACAAAGGTATGTATTCGGCGGCTGTCAGAATTCTTTTTTGTTGCTTTTTTGAGCAGCCATGGTGTTGGATTCTACGTTATTTTGATACAACAGACAGGCAAATTATGTTTGCATATGTTGACAGAGATGTTTGACTTAAGATATAAAAAGAAACAGTGAGGAGTGTAGTTTTGAAATGAATGTTTAATATGATATTGCAGGGGATAAACCCAAAAAATTTCACTGTTTCTAATCATTATTGAGTATTAATTGAGCCTTATAACCACAAATCAGGTGACTCAGTTCAGAATCAGATCTTAGATAGAGTTATGTTCTGACATTTTCTAATTCATTATTTATTTACCTTCTTTAATATGTCAGTGAGACCTGTTCAGTACATTAAAGGATTCCAGGTTGAACAACCAGATTAACTCTAAACAATAAAAAACAAAAGGGTTGTGGCAATCTACCAAGACTGGAGAAGAGGATCCATGGCCTCAGAATTTTTATATATATATATATATATATATATATATATATTTTTTTTTATATATATATTTTTTAATATACATATTTAACATTTTCTTATTTATACAATTGTCTGTGCCTTAACCTCATGTGTATTCTATAACTTTTACTGATGTACTTCTGATTTGACTCTTTATTGTAAAGCACTTTGAGCTACATTCTTTGTATAAAAAAGGTACCATATAAATCTGGTTTAAATCTTCTTCTTCTTCTTTTAATTTTAAAGGAACTTATTCTTGAATGACAAAAAGATTGTCACTGTTGGAAATTCCAGTAATATATTGTAACATGCTTCAAAGTGGGGAATTCCCCACAGTCACCATTCTCAACATGCAGAAACCCGCCAACCTCGGCTCCGTACTGCCCCCTGAGTCTGAAGAGTGACACTGCATTTGTTTAACTGAGGAGCAATACCTCAGATTCCTCGTGTTTATTTACAAAAATGGACAGGGGCAGGAACTGAGGGCGGTGATGAAACAGGGACAGACGGGGCAATGCCCTCGACCAGGAGAAAAAGGTAGAGTGGCGCCTGCTGAGGTGAATCTGTCTGCCGTGCTGGTGCCTCTCTTTGTTTGGCCAGAAGATTCCTACTGATAGCTTCAGGGACTGATAGGAGACACACATGCTCAGGAATAACAGGCCAAACCACACATGCGTGGAAAACCCATATATAGAAGCCCCCCCCCCCTTTTTTTTTTTTTTGCATGTTTTTTGTTTTAACTTGTCACCCCCCTCCTCCCTCACACACTCATAGTGAACCTGAAAATAAAAAATTTTCCCCCCATCCCGGTACAGTTAACCAGTGTCATATTCACATTTCTCATGAGCTGAGTCATGCCTAGTGAAGCATGGCAAACAAAATGACATGTGTTCATCGTGATAGGACGTGATGGGCTCCTTCAAGAAGTGGACCGGAGCCCATTTCTGTCCCTCAGTCGTACAGAAAACAAACACAAGAGAATGAAATGCATAAAAGTAAAGATAATGTGATGGCCTCCCTTCATATTAGACATGCATGGGTGGCTTCCAACAGATGTGGAGCCATTCATGGTTGTATTTGTTGACACTGATGTTGTGGTCACCCAAAGCAAACAGCGGGGTTATCAGGGAAGGAGACCGACTGACGCAGGGGTCCCACGACATGTTGTTTCACTAATTGAGTCAGCACAGGCAATTTGGAAAGACACTGAAGGTATAATGAGAATTCAAATGGCCCCTGATTTTATCAGCGTGCACAGTCGACCGGTTATCAGTTTGTACCTTTAGTTTGCCTTTTTTTTTGTTATTTAATTTCCACCATTATAGATTTTTTTTTTTTTCACAGCCTGATGTTGTTGTGGAATAGTTTGTTTTACCCTGACAGACTAATTAATCTCAAAGTGTTTATCGCTGCTTCGGTGATACGGGGGGGAAAAATGTGTCTTACAATTTTTAGGTGGTAAATGTGGTTCTTCCATGCAATTGTTAACAATCTGGGTCATCGTTATCATGCCATTGTCATTACATTCACAATGTTGTAATTTCACACTGTTTGAAACATTTATCAACCTATCAACAAATGGAAATGACTAATGGTGTTTTAATGAAACAAAAGCTGTTATTTGTCCTTTTTGTATGTTATTTATTTGAGGTATGTTGAAATACAGACCTAGTATGTAAAAACAAGATTGTGTCATGTACATAAAGTCGTGATGTACAATAGATGTGTTTTTGTTGTGGGCTAAAACGCCTGGAGCAATGCAACTCATCGCTGTCCAGACATAATAAACCTCATCAGATCACATTATATTCATCTTTAACTAATGCAAATTGAAACACCTTGACTCTCAAACAGAGGATTTTAATCCTGGCTACTATTCTGCTGCTCTCAAAGGGATTTAATTTGGTTCAACTGCAGGTTCCTGTGTATTATGCAAAACCTGAATGTGTTAAAATTGAGGGGCTAATTATTCCATTTGAGAGGTTGTAATTACATCCTTTAGACTGAGCAATGGATATTTCAAAGTGGCTCCCTCTCCTTAGTGAAGGATTTCCTGGGTCGAAAAAAGTGCAGCCCAGTCAGCCGTGCGATAGATTGACCCGTGCAGTCTTGGCCTTTGCTGTGGGAACCTCCAACGTGTTTTCGGTTTTTTTTCTCCAGAAAAAAAAAATCACATTTTATAGATTAAATTAAAAAGTATGAAGCGCTGCATCAATACAGAAAACACATTGCTCTCACATATTGTAAAAAAAAAAAAAACGGTCTCCAGCAGCAGCAGCTTGTTCATGTGTGGAATTATGTGTTCTTTCAGCGGAAAGTAATTTAATTTAAAAGTTCATAGTTGATTTGATATTGCTGAACAGACAGTGAGGCCCACAATAAAGGATAGCTCAGAAGACCCCCCCTCCTGTGTTGCAGCATTATGGAGAGGAGAAATGAGGAGGTCAAAACTTCCCCAGTGTAGTTAGGTAACTGCTGCCAGGAATGGGCCGGGCCTCCCGGAGCGATGAGGCAACACTGAGCCCAAGTGTGTATAAATACCAGAACGGTCTACATACTGAACCATCAGACAGCAGAAGGACTCTAAAGAGTTGCAGAGGGTCACCAGAAGATCTGAAGAAATCCACTCGCCCAGGCATTCACCATCCATCACCGGAGCAGAAGAACACACTGAAAGATATTGTGGTGCTCTTCGGTGGCCCGACACCCATGAGAAAGAAGACCTATCGAGTCTAATCTTCAAAGGATTTAATAACCAAACCATTTAACCTCGCCCTAAAATGAAGGCATTCAGCATTGCAGTTGCAGTGACACTCGTGCTCGCCTTTATTTGCATTCTGGAGAGCTCTGCCATTCCATTCACCGGGGTAAGAATTTGACTTAAACTCACTTCATTTGCTTATTAGCCATAAATGTTTTGTCAGGATGCTAAGATGTGGCTCCTAAATGTGCATAATTCATTAACAGGTGCAAGAGCTGGAGGAGGCAGGGAGCAATGACACTCCAGTTGCGGTATATCAAGAAATGTCAATGGAATCCAGGATGGTATGTTCAATTGACTGAATGAATTAAGCCAATTACCATGAGCAAATTAAAATTTAAGTGGATGTGTTTTCCCTATGGAGTGCCCCTGGTGCTCTCTCCACACAAGGAGAGGATGAAATGTTGGAGATGAACGCTCTGCTCATGTCTCTTGTTTCTTTTTTCCTCGCACAGATGCCAAATCACATCAGGCAGAAGCGGCAGAGCAACCTCTCCCTGTGCCGCTGGTGCTGCAACTGCTGCAGGGGCAACAAGGGCTGCGGCTTCTGCTGCAGGTTCTGAAGATCCCCGCAACAACCACAAAATATTGATTGATTACACTTTTTTTTTGCTCTTACCCCAAGAAATAACCTTTTTTCTTGACCTCTTCGTCCAATGCATTTCCCGTGCTACACTGTTTTGTATCATTTTTAAGGAAGTACGATTCGTGGAAAAGCACTGGAAAAAGAGCGAGGCCATTCTTTGTATTTATTTTGTATGTTTTAATATATTCACCCATGTAAGTCTTTTTGTAAACTCAATATGTAAATTTGTTTCTAAAAATAATCCAGACTTTGACTGTTCATTCATCTGAATTTAGTCTAACAAGTTGATATTTGGTGTTGAATAAATAATGAACATTTGAAGCAACTTCAAAACTGTTTTTGCGTCATTAATGGGTTAGTAAACAGCAGCAGGTCTTAACTGAGTCAAGTATCATGATCATCAGGGCATGTGCTAAATGTTATTCTGTTGTCAAGTGTGTGAGATGACTCTTCCGAAGATATTAAGTGATAAAAGGAAATTTAACCACTTTGAGATGTAATCATTGTTGCACGATTATCAAGATATTGTCGGATCTGGTCTCAGCTTTTCGTGCTCAGTGCTGTGAATGCAGCATTGAAACACTATAATAGTTGTGCATGATATACTACACTGTATCACCACATTAATAGTTAATATCACTTTAAATGGTTCACACAATACACATCAAGTTCTGATCAATCAATATGGAGGACTTTCATATACGATAAACAGCTTTTTGTTTCTTGCTCTCCATCAGTTACAAATACTTTACAGTACAATAAGGATTCAATTGATACACAATCTTTGAAGCATTACCATTTATTGTCAGCTACTGTACATGGTCTGGGCGGGTTTTTCTCTTTGGACTCTCTTAGAAACCCAAACCCATACAAACCCATACATTCTCGTCCTTCGTCTGAAGTAGATGTTTCTTGCCTTCCTTCATCTTAGCATTGTGTTGTGAGAGTGTTCTTCTCAAAAATAATTTCTCTTGTGGTCCTCAGGAAGTGATACATTTCGTGTTTCCTGCAGTTTATTTGGGCTGCTATAAATAGAAGAAGTGTCAACAGAAGCAGCTGGGGTAGACTTCGAAGGTTTATTGCAGATCCTCATCATGATTTAACATATTATTAACTTAATTATTATGTGCAATAGCCTCTGGTATCAGCACAGTTACACAGCATTAGCATTGTTGGGAAGGGAAAATAATAAAATTCGAGCTACATGTATACTTCCACGTATCCTGTATGATCTGTGAGAGCACAAACACTCATTTAGTGTCTGTGTGGAACATGTTAGTTGAAAATTCAAGAAAGCAGCAGTATCGACAGTGTGCCCTCTGCTTGCTCAGCTAGTTATTGCAGCTACCACTGGTGAGAAATAATCAGATAACTCAAAAGATGTAGCCCTCACTATTCCACCTCAGTGAGCGTGATATCTACTACTGAACCACGGCAAATCAAATAAATAAATCAATAAAAAGCCAGAGAAAAGAAATGCGATTGTGTTGTTAGAATAGTTTTCACCACAACAGAAAAGAACAGGCAGCAGAGTTGAATTCCCTTTCTGGTTGCTCACATGAATGACTGGCATGTAACTTTCTTTTTCGAGATGTGATCTTGAAGATTTCTTTCTTCTCTTGCAGATTATTATAGGCTGTGTGCGTCGTATTGTGCGTGTTACGTTTTTGCTATCGCTTTTCATTAACCAACTGCTGTAGGCAAAAAGTATTTTGAGATGTCACGCTGGCGTGTCAAGATGCATAAAGTATTATTGGTGTTGGGAAGTTCGGATCTCAAACAGCTACTCTTGGTTGTCATAATGTCACTCCTTGTAAGTGAGATAGAGAGGACGTGTGTGTGTGTGTGTGTGTGTGTGTGTGTGTGTGTGTGTGTGTGTG
>CALSBV010012107.1:470167-505349 GCA_943590825.1 Bovichtus diacanthus
TGTGTGTGTGTGTGTGTGTGTGTGTGTGTGTGTGTGTGTGTGTGTGTTACGACAAAAAAAGCAGTGGCAGCCACCATAGCTGAACAAAAAGGGAAGAGCAGCACACGGCACATAAACAGTCAAAATTGAGAGAAGTGTGAAAGATTGAGTTCTCAAAGGCCGAGTGACTGACACTTGAAAGGAGGTAAACACCTAGGGTTTTTACTGCTAAGATATTTTTCGGCCTCTGCTTTAATGGATAGAGATAGCTTGGAGAAAGACAGGAAAGACAGGAGAGAGAGAGAGAGGGGGGGATGACATGCAGCAAAGCAGGGGGTCAAGTGTTTAGTGCGGTTGTGTGTGAATGAAGAAGAAGAAGAAAAGAAAAAGAAGAAAAAGAAGAAGAAAAAGAAAAAAGAAGAAGAAAAAGAAGAAAAAAAAAGAAGAAGAAAAAGAAAAAAAATATTTTTTTTGATCTCCAAAGGGAATTTTTTTCCTTCTGTTATTTTAACGCAATAGACATAGGCCCGAAATACACACTCATGCACAAACAGGACCTACAGTATACGCTGCATTAATGGAGAGATGTCAGAGCGAGGGAGCTGCCCATGAACACAACCCTCCTGTTCCCGCCACCCCAGACTGCATGTGCTACATTTTCGCAGCTATTGCAAATTCATGCTTGTGGAGCAGTGACATACGTATCTATGTATAACCACTACAGCGCTTCGAATAGCTCTCTATTGGACAACCTTGCACATCCGCGCAAGGCTGGACATCACAACAAAAACAGAAAACTCACGATTCAACCTAATGGTGGAGCAGACACCTCACTCAGACATTTTCTATAGTTTTGTTTTGCTTTAATTTGTCACCCATTCATGATTTGTTAATGCCTCTGTGGGATATATAAAAGTCTGATGGAGTGTTGGACACTGATGCACTTTGTTTGGAAACTGACACGTTTTTAGAAATCTGTCTAGCGTGTGCTATCACCCTGTTTAGTGTAATATCACACTACCAGACTACTTACCAGAGCATCCCTGCCGCTCACTGTTTACAGCCTTTTTTTATTTATCCATAATTGAGTGAATATTGCTTTGGGCTATCTAAGAGGGAACTTGTGTCATTATGCACTAGCGAACAAGGGACTGTTGTCAGCCTGTACAGTTAAAGTGTGGACCTTTTTTATGTTATGTGCACCAACAAACAAATTGCATTCCCCCTTAAGTAGATTGAGGCTTTTTTATGACTGAAAATGTTTTACGGTCTAGTAAAAGTCTAATGTTAGCATGGACTGTATATAAGGTGTGGACAGTCACTATAACGTCACCCATTGGTTTGTGGACTACTGTTTTGAAGCCTCGAGTTTGGCGTTTTGATCGTCGCCATCTAGGTTTTTTCGCCGTCGCCATCTTGGTTTTTTTTCAACCAGAAGTGACACAAGAGGGTGGAGCTGAGCACAACCAAATGCTAAGAAATAAACTTTTAGATGACCAAAATATTACAATAAACTTTCATGACCTGAAAACACACTGTGAAAGGGTTAAAGTTCTAAGACGAAAACATGGAGAGCAACCGGACAACACCGTAGTAGCCTGTCACACGTTAGACACACACTGCTTTATCATCTCTTTTACTCTAAATGGGACCGAAGACTTGTAACTAGCAATTGAGACCATAAACACGTCAGTAAAATGTTTACTGAGGTAATAAATCAAGTGAGAAGTAAGATCATTTTCTCATACATTTCTATACAACCTGACTTCTTTTATGCAGCAGGTGGAGTCGCCCCCTGCTGGTTATTAGAACAACTGCAAGTTTAAGGCACTTCCGCATTGGCTTCACTTTTCCGACCTGGTTGCTGCCTGGATGTCAGATGTATTTTGTATTTCGACAGCCGAAACGTTTATTTGTAACTTTATGCTGATTGGTTTTCTTCTTTTTTGTTTTATATTTTAAAATACTTTTAATTCCCCTGTAGTCCTTTATTTTAACAGAGTGAATCTTGAAACGAAGACATCCACCAAAGTTGAGTGTTTTTTTTCTTTTTGATAAAAGGATGATAAAAAAGTCATGTTTAAGAAGATTGGTTCCTTCAGTATCTTGCCTGTTACATAGCCCCCCCCTGACAGCCTGCCTGGGGCTGCAAGGCATCCACACAATGGACGAGAGTGAAAAAAACCCAACTTGTGTTAATGAGTCGTTAACATCCATCCTCCATCCTGGAGAGGCAGTGCCGAGTATGGACTTTAACACTCACACATGCAGTATTTGCAGATCCCCTCTTGGCTACAATTAAAGTAAAATCACCAAAGAATTTCATCATGATCCTAACCCTAACCTCCGAAATGTTCCGTTGGCTCGCAACACACACACACCCAAACACACACACACACAGTTTTGACAATAAAACATTTTAATAATAATTGAGGCCTAATGACGGGTGATAATTTCATGTCTTCTGTGTATCGTCATCGTCACAACCGCGATGCACCCTCAAGAGTAAGATTGCAACTGACATCCTTCGACACTTATCATCATCCCACAGGAGCCATTTGTTGGTGTAGCTGTCACTCATTTGTCTCTAATGCAAAAAGTCCGGTTGTATAGAAGTCTATGAGAAAATGTCCTTCTCACTTGATATATGGTCTCAATCGCTAGTCTCAAGTCTTCTCCAATACAACATGATGTTCATGTTGTAAATGATGGTTCCATATAGAGTAAAATAGACAATAAAGCAGGGTATGCTTCAGTGCGGGGCTACCTTGGGATTGACAGGTTGCTACTACGGCGTTGTCCGGTGTGGGTGCTCGCCGTGTTTTTGTCTTACAACTTTAACCCTTTCACAGTGTGTTTTCAGTTAATGAAAGTTAATTGTAAAAATGTGGTTTGCCAAAAATGTTTTAAGTGTTTTAATCCAGAAACATGCTCGGCTCAAGAATGATTTTGACCCAGAACTCCAGTTATTCTAGAAATAAAATGGTAGATAGATGCACATCGTAGGGTACTTCTCAGAACTGGGGCAGGGGCTGAGACACCCGGGGTCATCCAATAAACTAATTCGGGCAACCTAACAAACCCAGGACCCGGCCTTTAAAATGCCCAAGATAGTCAAATGCTCGCGAGGAGAAAGAAAGAGACGCATGAAAAACAAAATCAACATCATTGAGGGAAAATACAACTTCAATAAGAACAAGAATGTTTGCCACGGGCGTAACAAGCACAATGATCCCTGTGTTGTCTCATCCTTGATAGCTTAGCGGTTCCACTCAAGGCAAGTTTGTTTATTGGATTTCATTCAAATTAAAGTAACCTCATCAAGTGTGATAATTCGTGTGTGGAATTTTATGTGTAGGAGTAAATGGTGAAGAATCCACTCTGGGTACAGATAACAGTCAAAGGTTTCAGAGACACTTGCTCTGATCAGGCTTTCAGCCAGCACCAAGCAGGCAGGTGGAATCAAACAAGCTAACACAGAAAATCCCAACAGGAAGACGGCTCAACCAACAAACAACGTAAATATCTCTCCTTCTCTATATGCTTGGGAGTTAATGAGCAAATGAGAAGCAGATGTGCAGGCAGGTGGCCAATCACAAAGGCAGTGAGGTGTCAGGTGACACACACTGCAGGTCCAACCAGACTAAATGTGACAAGATGTGTGAAGACACCGATTCCATTCATTTTATATGAGAACAGGTGAATCCCTCATGTAAAACGCAACGGGATCAAGTCTCCTTCTACTGAGAAATGATGGCTCCAAATTCAGACAAAATGGGTAAAAATTTCAATTTTACCATGAAACGTCCCCAGTTGATTACTTACTATTATAGACAATTATAGTTGGTATTACAAATTTGCTGACATTTTACGTTTAAATATGCAAAACAGGCCATAACTTATTAAATATGTTTTAATTTGCATACATTTCCGGAATAGAAATCTCAACATTGGATAAAGCCAGGTTAAACATTATTGTATCATTGTTAACATATTAGAGTTAAAGTTTTTTACTCAGGGAATTTTGGATATTTCTGTGTATCACGGATGTATCACAATAAATCAGACATACTACAACACAATACTGACAACAGCCATAAAAAAAGAAAATCTATTTTCACTAGGCTATGAATGATATGAACAAACCTCTCTCAAAGAAACATTCAGAATATAGATAAGAAAGAAACTATAGAGTTTGGTGTATGTATTTAGTGCTACTGAAGTGGAGATTTCTGGCTCCGAGTATGAGACAAAACGACCTTTAGAGATACGTATTGTAAAATTCCATACATTTTGCAAGATACTGCTGGTGAACAGGGGAAACATTTGAACGGATAGATATCACCATGGAATTTCCTCAGTTAATTACTTTAATTTAATTAATTTTTTTGATTAACACGTTTTCTAAAATGATATATTTAAATATGCAAATGTTGTCAATGTCCATGGACCACTGGTTCTTTGGTAAGTTGCAGGATCACTGTCAAGTCTTACTGCCTTTAATTTAAGCAGATAATCGTTTGTTTTACTCGCGTTTTCGCAGTTTCTGCCACTAACGGCAGCCACGTTGCTCGGGGTTGCGGGAAAGTGACATCATCACATACCCTCTATTCAAGTGTCCCAGTGAGAGTGACTATGATGCAGCATGCACCGTACCATGACCCTGAAAGAAAAGCAGCTAAATGTAATTCAGCTATCATTTAATTTTATTATTTACACCTGTGCTTTTCCTACTGTTGCATGTCAAATTGTCTTCTGTGAAAAAGACCCTTTTGGTTTAGTCTGGGAACAGATTCATTTTGATTATGCAGATTGCGACCACCTGCGTAATAAAGGTGTTGTATGCAGTGTATAGTTCCAGCTCTGCTCTGTGATGTGTTCCTGACAAACCCTGACAATAGGCCTTTTTCATACCCACTGATGTTGTGTGCAACTATAAAACAATGTGTGAAAGCTCTATGATTCCCACTGAAGAGGAAAACGTTCTTCCAAATAACTAACCGTGGGGGTTTTTTAGAGAGGGTGAAATAAAGGAGAGAGAAATTAAAAAAGATTTAAAGGCTGCAATCAAGAACATTTTAAAAAAAATACAGGGATAAGAATGAGGCCGAGTTTAGACGGGTGGAATGGCAGTAAAACTAACGACAGGATGCCAGTCAGTCGTGATGGCTTGAACTCTTATATTAAACTGGCTAACAGTTTAAACACGTTTTATCTGTTTGAAAAACATGATGAGTTGAAGAACAAGACTAAGTCTAGCCAAGCAAATACCATTGGCGTTGACGGCGTTATAAAGCTGGCACACTGATCGTAGAAAGGTCCAGGTCCTGATAAAATGTGTGGCGGAGAGACTTGTGCAGAACAGCTCGGCAGTATTTTTAATTTAAAATTTTCCTCTTAATCTCCAATCTACCAGCTGAATCTACTGGCATT
The DNA here is from genome assembly GCA_943590825.1 of Bovichtus diacanthus. NCBI lineage: Eukaryota > Metazoa > Chordata > Actinopteri > Perciformes > Bovichtidae > Bovichtus > Bovichtus diacanthus. The sequence continues at coordinate 475,580 of CALSBV010012107.1, forward strand.
CAGCAGTTTCTTGTCTTCATTTGTAGTGATCTCACATTTGCACCGTTTGTCCCTGTGATCCGTCTAGACTGGTCTCATTATCTGATTGATTTTTTAATGATGAATTTGTTTGCATACCTGGCTGCAACCAAATTTCCCCTGGTGGCGTAATAAAGTCTGACTTGACTTGACTTGACTCATAGCAGAAAAAGCACACGTGTATTTAATGACATTCATGATGGCTGCATTGGGGAGGTCCTGGTATTGTGCGTGCTGGCTCACCGTCACGCTGTCATGGCTTACTGGGACACTTAATGGAACTGAGCCATTGTTAAAGACTTTTGTTTCACCTGAACATGCCTATGAACCAATGACAAGTCAAAATGTCTGCTGAGAGAAAGGTCAAGAGGAACCAAGCCATCGATAATTGTATTATTTACACCTTTGCTGTTTCCTGCTGTGAAATAGCAAAATGTCTTCTGTGAAAAAGGCCAATGATTCCTTAGAGATCATAAAGTGTTTTTTATCAAATTACTTGGCGCAGTATGTGGTTCTTGTCTAGTTTCTATTTTCAGTCTGAGTTGTTGGTTTGGCACCTCTAAAACATTTTGGGATGTGTATGCTCTCCCCTCCGTCCCATAAAAGGTTTTGTACCAAGCAAAACTCAACCTAATTTGCCTGAGGTCCAATTCCGCAAAAGGACAAGAGGCCAGGGGCCAGTTAAAACATTCAGGGCCTAGTCCGGACTTCTGTCGGGACTGTCTATTTTGGTGCTTTTAAAAAAAAAATAAAAAATGTATGCAATCTGGCACCTTATCAAAAGAAAAAAAAGAAAAATAAATAAAAAAATTCCCATTGTGAATCCATTCATTTTCATTGTGAATTAGAAAATGCTCAAAGAAACGCACGCTTCTTGAATTTGGAGGACACGTATGGTGAATCCAATCCATTGTGCACCAGCTGTCAGTTGTTTCATGCTGCTGTTCTTCACCAGCTTGTCAAGTTCAGAAATATAATGTGATCATGTTATATTTACTAGCAACTTGCCTTCAGTTGGGCATTAGTCACCGATAAAAAACTAAACAAAAAAAATTAACAATGAAAAGCCACTGCAGTAATGGAAACCAGCCATTAACACTTTTTTTCTTCTGAGTATTCTGGATATGTTGTTGCATTACAGATAATCCAAAATTGTATTGCTATTTTGTTGCAAACAGTACCAGAAAAAACAAGTCTCTACAAGTTTACAGGGAAATGCCTTTTTAAGCCTCTGTGAAGCTGCCATCTCAGTTAGGAAGGAGGCCTAACCAGTAAATGGGATGCAGCAACAAAGAGTGATGAAGGGAAATAGGGAGATGGTGCAGCTGTGACGATGTTTGATGTACTGGCGAGGTTTTTCGTAGCCAATCACAACTCTCCTATGACAAATCAAAAATGTACATGCTTTAGTTTTTTTTTTAATTTGTTATTAAAAATCCATTTATTCCCAAGAAAACCTGTGTTTACACTGATCACTGTGTCTACAGAGTCTTTGACACATGGGGAAACTCTTTGATGTTGGAAAAGCTAATACTTTGATAGCAGAATCACCAGGGAAATGTACAATCTGTCTCTAACTATATCACATAGACAGTGATACACATTCATTAAGATCATTGTACAGTTAATGTGTGCAAAAGTCATTTTTTAAATCTTTTAATCTAGTCATTTTTATTTTTAGCTGGATGTGATACCTGATGTCAGTGGGGATTCAGCTTAAACTGAAAGACCATCATCTGCTTCAAACTACCTTTTAGTCAAATCCATTTTCCAGAATTAAATTCAGCTGTATTTTACACTTGTGATATTGCCGGCAGTATCATGAAAGGTAACTATTTGTCATAATTATGGATCTGTTCAGTGCTGCCTTAGGCCAGAGCCACTCTCAATAGTGTGTGTGTGTGTGAGCGTGTGTGTGTGAGCGTGTGTGTGAGCGTGTGTGTGTGAGCGTGTGTGTGTGTGTGTGCATGTGCGTGTGAGTTAGAGGAATGCCGGGATGACCTAAGGGCTCTTGAGACCTAGTGTGATTTAAAAAGACAGGGATGGGAATAGACGCAGTTGCTCTCTCGCTCTCTTCCCGTCTTACATTGATCTCGCTCAAAGGGTGAGGAGAGAGAACATGTTAATCGACTCCATAGTTGCTGAGAAACAGCATGCCCCATTCCCAAGCTTTTGGATAACATTTAGAAGGCTGATACTATTGACCAGCGGCCATCATTGAGATTCAACCACCTCTACTAAAAGAAAGGGTCTTCTTCCTGCTGCCCATATCACTTCTCCTCACACCCAGTGTAATGCATCACACCGTACCATTTGCATTTAGATCACCCCTTTTTTCTTGCATCGCACATTGTGTGTCGGGATCCAAGTCGATACTGTGGTGGGCTCCTAAGGAGAATGGATGGAGGTGGTAATGAAGGCGAACCACCAACACAAACACGCCGCCCGGCCGTTCCTCCGCCTGGCGCCGTGCAGCACCTGGAGCCGTTAGTTTTAATTAGCGGAGGGGAGTGATAGGAGCTCCTCTCCCCTCCCACTCACCCACCCACCCCCTCTGGTGGAGAGCAGCTGAATACTGATGTGCCCTCCAACGTGAAATGCTGCGCATTTTTCTTTTCTTTTATTATTAGCAATTAATTGATATAACAGATCCAGAATGACTCATTTTACCGCAATTACATACTCGATCGTTTGTTTGGATGGAGAAATAAATGACCAGGTCAACATATTGATGAGATCAGTTGGATTGATTTAATTAAAGCAGTTGTTTTTCTCTGTTCTGGTGCCAATCACGCTCATAGAATAGTAGTTATTTGAATATTCAGCACTTGTGAGGCCTTTGTAGAAATATGTGTTGGCTGTAAGAGAGAAAAACATTGTCAGCTGAGAGAGAATGACATATGGTTCATAAAGTGGCAGCTCTCCACAGATATTTCATGAGATTAACCTCCTGACAGTTGCTGAAAGTTGAGCAGTAGATTCCAGCATCTTTGAACACCGCCTCCCCTCTTTAACCCTGCTCTCAACAGTGATAAGACCTGTTGTCACCTACACCGCCCTGACACTCCACCCTGCACTGCACAGACACCATGTTAGCTGAAGCAGAAGAAAAAGAAGTGCACTGTCCTCTAAATTCAGGCAAAAGCATGAGATTAGCCAGTAGGCCCAGATAATGTCTTGTGATATTTCAGAAAACAGTATTGCGAATCTCCTGTTTGTCTAATATTACAGTTCCTATGATGGCTCCTCCAAGCTTTATCTATTTCATTCTTATTCAAAGCTGCATTTGGAGGATTTGGGTTCTGATAGAATCGCTCCGCTCCATCCCCCATCCCCTCCTCTAGACTGAGGCATATTCCATGATTTACATTACCTATCAAATCTTCCTGTCCCTTGCTGTCAAATACTCAACACAGCCTTCCAGCCTACTGGAATAAGTTAAGACTCTACCTCATCCTCCAAATGCATGTATGCCAAACGGAGGGGGCGGGGGGCGTCTGCAGAGGTTTTGACAGACTTAGTTCTAAAAAAGAATAAGTCCAGTGTTTTGGAAACCTGTAACACTCTGGCGGTCCCATTGGTATGTAAAGTCCTATCTTGGTCCAGACATGTGGAACTTCTTTCATTTTACAAGGCTTCTTGAGTCACAACCAAACTGTGAAAAATGTATACTGTGTAGAAGTTCATTGCAAAGCTACTATATGTTCCCACTTCCAGCCTGCATTGGGATATCAGGCAACTTGTGTGGTTAAAATATTGCATCTGAGGCGAAGCGTAGTATTTTGGCCGGATTCTGACACCGTTTGCAGCAGCAAAACTAGAATATAGCCCTAGGCAATGTTCTCTCTTGGTTTGTGACCATATACACACTGTATACATACACACACACACACACACACACACACACACACACACACACACCAGCATGCATACACTCTTACAGCACACAGTATCCTTTAAATATCTCAGCTTTCCAAAATCTGTAGAAAATTGTGTCCCCTTACAAGCAATATTGCACATAGCCATATGTTGAAATCTGCATTAATCATGTCAGTGTTACGCAGACTTATATTACCCTTGGGAGGGCTATGTGTTTGAGTGCCGCAGTACCCCCTGGTCCACGTTGATTATATCAAACAATATGCAGCATGACTCGAATACATAAGGAGAGAGGGCGCATCTCCCCCCATGGCTGAACTGTGCAAAAAGCCGCTTTATCTCAGGGCTCAGTTTAATATGCCAGACTTCGGAGGAACCACCCTGGGGTGGATAGATAGGGCTTGTCATTGTTTTAGTGGCTCACACTCTACTATGGATCAGTATAGGCTCCCCTGTGTGCCTGTAGTCAATGTAACGGTGCTACAAAATCATACAGCATGGATTTGTCATTCCGGCTTTCACACACGTTCCATCACTTACCAGCCAATGAGCACCGAGACACTAAAGTGGCTGTCGTTTAGCGTCGCTGCATAAATGTAACATCAGCGTGAAAGATAATACAAAGATAGTGAGGTTAAGACTCATGGAATCATATGTGAAGCAAAGGATCATTTTGTAAAACTGTGTCGTCAAAATGACTCCTAGAGTTACGTAACAAACGAATACTTGGAATTGACATTGCATTGTGATCATGCATCAGTGCATTTCCATACAATAACATGCCTTAGATGGCTTACTTAATCTGTTCTCATTCTCCAAATGTATTTCTCTTTCTCTGTCTCTCCCTCATACTTCATTCACATCCATCACCATGAATGGCCGTTGGCCTGAAACAAGTCTGCCCTCACATAATGGATGATTACGATTAGCCCCCTCTGTGTATGTGCTTGACAGAGGAATGGCGAGTAGAGCGCTGTAAGGCTGGTGATTTGTAAGGTCACGTGTGGCGGTACAGTTGGGACGGATATTTGCAGGCCCTTTAAGTCCCAGGAGAGTTATGTTTCCTGCTGACGCCATCACATCTGTAGGCAAATGTGCGCGCGTGTCTACTGCTCCCCCATCTCCTATGCCACGGCTCTTGCACAAATAACTTCCTCCCGGACTTAAAAATGAGCTTTGGGTTGCACCAGCCATCGATCCAGCGTTCCTCCTCCCTCTCCCCTCCCCCACTGTTGGCAAGTTCCTCTCTCAAGGCACTCCTTATTCTCCAGCTTGCTTTCCTCTTACATAAACTGCCCTATGTTATTTTCTTTTGGTGGAAATGCAATTTCATTTCAGTTCAATTCAGATAGAGCCAAGAAAGTCTGGGTGGGTATTGAAGAAAGAAAAACAAAACATGATGGGGAGTTTCTCTCGAAAGCAGCTAAAGGGAAATTCTTTTATCTGAAAATAGGTCAGTAAACAACAAGAAGATGCATGAATATATTCGAGTAAATAGTACATGTGCTGACTTGTGGCCAGCTGAATATCTGCATAACTCATCTCTCGTGGTGCCGCCTCTCCAAGGATGCTCCAGACCAAAGCTTTAAGCTGCCTTCACATGATAGGAAATGTTCTCTGCGCTCACCGCGAGGTAGGGCGCACAGCCGTGCGGTGAAGGCAGCTAGTTAGTTTTGTTTCTATGGTTACCTCCCCTGCTCGCCTGTGCCGCTTCATACATCTGTTATCTCGTTGGTTGCGCTTTGAAAGGTCAGCGGCAATCGGGTTCAAAGTTGAAATCATTTGAACTCTGAGCCACGCCAAGGGTAGCGCCTCCACCTAGTCGGGCGGCACTGCTCTCTCTATAGAAAAACAACAGCACGGCCAGCACAGAGCTGTTTTACTGCTGATCATGTGAAAGCAGCTAGGAGAGGAGTAAAGTGCATTTGAAGCTACTGCAGGAGGGAAATCATCCCTAATTAAGAAAACCCTGCGCTGTGCTGTCATATGAATACGCCTCCCAAATTCCTTACATCCTCTTGTGTAATTCTAAACTGATTCCATAAGAGAACGCCTTAGAGGGATTTTCTAAGCACCTCTTGAAAGCAACACGTTAATGATAACACCACAGAATTATTGGTTTTTCATGTCATGTCTCGGAGGGATTTCGAGGAAGGTGTTTCTGTTTGTTCCCTGAGCAGCTACTGTAGCTTAATCCAAGCTTTGTTGTATGCACTACCGTATGTGTGTGTGTGTGTCTGATGACTCAGCACTTTTATGACAATTACAATCGTCAATAAATTTTCTAGAACAGCTGCCTTGTCATCCCCAGACCCGAGGGGGAGGGTTCTCATCAAAAATCGATCACACAAAGTCCACACAGTGGGCAAAGGCCTCCAACAGGTTCCTCTGCTCTCCTCTGGGTAGAAATCGGGTGAAGACGCCAACTTGAAGAGGACTTATTTATTAGACACACACACGCAGCATCTCCCCATGCTGCTGATTCAGCTCTCCAGTGGCGCTCTGGAGCATAAATCAACAAACCCAGGCTTCATTTCCCAAACATCCAAACATCCATCCATCCCTGCTCCTGGCCCTCTGAGGGGGTGCCGTATGCGCCTTTCCTCTGTTGCAAACAAATGCCCCACCCACACCCAGGCTTTTCCAAGGGCGATTGCATTCTCAGAGCCAAACGGACACCACACCGCACAGCTGGTTCCCCTTGGTCCTTGAATGTTTTTCCATCAAAAAAACATCCCGTCTGTGCGCGACGAGCTAAATGAAAAAGGATAATAATTTTGGGAAGGGGAGCCGAAATGCACCCAGCTGTGCCCCCAGTCGGAGGTAATGTGCCAATCATGGCTCTAGTTAGTACACCTTGTTAATCCACTGCCATCACACCTATTCTCCAAGTGCCCATCCGCCATAGCTCATTTCACATTCTGGAAGACTCCTCTTCCAGCCAATCCAGGCAGGAGTGGGACCAGTGGGGGGGGTTGAGTTCTTCTACAGGGCCGTGTCCAGTCAAAAATAAATAATTTATTGACATTATTTCATATGGCATTCATGTATTGCACTGAATAAACTATGTAAATATTCATCAGGGGCAGTTTATTATTGCCAAGAACCAGAATCCCCAACCCCATGTAAAAGTTTTAAAATCCGCCCCTGATCATCGGCTTTACTGAAGCCGTCAAAGGCCAAAACTAAAACACCGACTAACTCTATCAAGAAAAATCACCACCCTCAAAGAGCCTTTTCATTTCCTCATCTTCTCCAGAAACAGTTTGTGGTAAGATAAGGTCCCCGGGGGGAACTTGTATAAAAACCCACCTCCTGCTCCTCCTGTTTTATGCTCTCCATTATTCTACTAGGGCTGATAAAGTATCGACTTCTTAGCTTGTAAACCATTATGACCTTTAGCTGTTATTCTGTAGACTATTGTGGCAAGACAAAACAAAACCGCTGACAATTTACCAGTGACTATTTACTCCTGGTGGATTCTACAACAGAATTGCAAAATACGCATTAGTAACACCAAATGATTTCATACATAATTATTGTTTCATTATTTAATTTATAAAGTTTTAATTAATTATGCTGAGAATACCACCAGCTAATGATCAAGCTTTCAACTCAGCATTGTGTTTTGAATCTACATTTTGTCATTTAAAATAATTGAGAAACGTCAACCACCATGGAACAGCAGTAAATGGATTCTAAACCATCCAACTACTTCTTTTTGAAATATAATTCATCAATGAAGCATAAAGAACAGTATTATGACTCTGCGGCTCTTTATTCTGTCGCATCCTGGGTGCTTGGGGTATTTTTATAGAGCACTTCATTTCTCAAATGTAATATCTCTTTCTTCTCCGCCTTCTGAGCCTCCCTTAAAACATAAATCCACTCCAGACTAGCGTGCTCTGCAGTCCGCAACGATTCCGCCGTCTAGCAGATTAAGGCAGAGTGATCCAAACAACTTGGCAACACTCTTCCTGACGCTGCACTGATTTGCAAACTGATTACCATGTAAAAAGAAAAAAAAACACAGCAGTGGATCTGAAGAGGTGTCAGGGTAGTTTTTTTTTTTTTTTTTTCTAAAAAGAAGCAAATAGCGCAGAAAGTGGGCAGACAGAAAAGGAGGGGGGAAAGAACGGGGGGAGGAGAAAAAAAAAAGAAGGCTACAATAGCGCTGATTGGGATGGGGCATCCCACAAGATGGGGAGAAAATGGGGAGTGACAGAGGAAGATGGGGTTAGCTGCAAGCTAAGACAAAGGGTGCAGGAAGCAGGATGAGAGAGCTTCAACTCCCCCATCCATCCCAAAAAGACTATAAAGCTAAGATGTTACGAGATTTTCGAATGTGTAGTGTGAAGTAAGAATAAACAAGAAGTAATGTATAGAGACAAGGTCAGAAGCATAAGGGCATCAGCCGAGAGACACTGGCAAAAAAACTAATGTTGTGGAAGGACTGTGATCTCATGTTGCTGTGTGGAAGTCTGACGTGTGTGTGTGTGTGTGTGTGTTTGTGTGCTCAACCATAAGCCTGCATCCGGCCTCTCAATATGGGGCCGGGCCTCAGTCCAGAGAGCTCAGGTCATTTGACGGATCGTGCCACTCAGGCCGCTGATGCTTGCTGCTCTCCCCTGCTAGGGATTGTTTCCCCAAGCTTGTTTGGCCAGGCTGGCATGCCGACATAAGATGAATTGCGGCTCCTTCTCCCGGCGTGTCTGTCTCCTGTCCGTCCTCGCTGCTCCAAGGTCAGCCAGCCACAGAGATGTGGAGAATGGGAATGCAGGGTTGGGAGGGCTGGTTGGCTGGAGGAGAGGGGAGAGAGAGGTGCACAGGGGCAGAGGCGAGAGGAAAAGTGTGTGTGTGTGTGTGTGTGTGTGAGTGTGTGAGAGAGAGTGTGTGAGAGAGAGTGTGTGAGAGAGGGAGAAGACAGATGTCAGGGAGTCTACAAGCAAGGTACATGACTTGGGTCTGAGCAGGTCTGCGTGTGCCCTCTGTGTGTCCTGTGTGTTTTCAATGTGTGTGTTTTTGTGTGTGTCAAGGAATAAAAGATGTGAGAGACGGAGCCCGCCAGCATGCAGCTTGCTTGGCTCACCTGCAGTTAGCTGCATTGGTTTCGCTTTGGTTTCCGCAGCCACACGAAATGAAAACCAGGGCCAACTCCCTGTGTTTACCCAACTCTCCTGTTAGATGGGAAATGATCATTAACCGTGATGGATAACTCAGAGGGAGAGATCTACCGTGCACTGTATGCAGTTCGTCTATGTACATAGGTGTACATGTTAGATTAGATTTTGAAACACCTTAAGAACATTTTTCCAAGCCAAGACAGAAAGTTGATAGTCTCAGTGGAATTCTGTTTCCTATAAATTATGTTTATCAGCTACTAAATTGTTTTGCCAAATACATTCTGAGGGAAACTAAATTGCTGCCTGGATAATATTCAGTGGCAACTATTATCGTACTTAACGGAGATGTTATTTGCACTATTCATATCTGCACAATATACTGCTGTTTGCACATACAATCTCCATTTGCACTCTGTTACATATTTATGACATGTTTAACGTCTGTATATCATCTGCACATAGCAGTTTATAGCATCACTCAATGCACTTCTTGTATATAATATAGCACATTTTTGCACTTCTGGTTAGACACTAACTGCATTTCATTGGCTTGTACCTGTACTCTGCACAATGACAATAAAGTTGAATCTAATCTAAAAAAACAAAACATGTTCTGCAGTAAAGGAATGAATGTTTTGGTAAAACTTGCAAGTCATAAGGTTGTGTTTCAGGCTGGATGGTGGCCGTACAAAGTGCAGTACCAGAAGTCCTGCGTGTGGTTTGGTTTAGGCAACAAGAGCAATTTGGTTAAAGTCAGGAAAAGATCCTGGTTACGGTTAAATGTTATTAAAGCAACTGTCTTGAGCCTTTTGTCACTTTTGACTTTGCCTGTATTAAATCGAGACCACAATCTTTTTCTAACCTTAACCAACTGCTGTCAGTGCCTAAACATTACCATGAAAACATTAATGAAGTCTCAGTTGCTACAAGCGATATTTGACTGCATTAATCTCAAAATCCCTCATTTTAAGAACTGCTTTGAAGCATTTAATGTCCTGTGCATTTTGTGTGTTTTTTTTCTTCTTTCTTTTTTGTAAAGTATCTTTGAGTATCTTGAAAAGCACACCACAATTAAAATAATTATTATTATGTCAAGTACAGTGTGATTGATGTATGTTTAAGAGTTGGCAACTTAAACCCATGGTTAGGGTAAAGGAAAGGATACAGTTACAGTTTAAAAGCAATTTTTACAACTTTGACTCCGGCCTCTGGTTTGACACCTCACATGCTGATTCAGGAAACGTATCTCCTTACTTTCCGCCTTGCAACATAAACATTCATCCAAAGTAGGTCCTAGTGATATGGGGCCGGTCGGCAAGGTTAGGACTGAGATCTGGAGATAAACTTTAGAACTGTTAAAACATGAACTGCTAATGTGACATTTCTTGGACAATTTGAATCAAGACGAACTAGCTGGCGCTGCCGTTGTTATTCTGTCCCCTGCATCACCTGTGGTTTAAACCGCCCACCCCTTCAGATTATCCTCCAACACTATGAATACACTTTACACTTTGTGGCTACAGCCACCTTCTTCCTTGTCTCTAGCTGGGGGAGCAGGACCAGACGTGACTCGCGGTATGAGAGAATGGAGACAAGCCTGGCTTAAGATATAGCGTTTTCCCATCAACAGTAACAGTAATAAAGCAGAATGTGATGCAGTGTTTTAGTATGGAGGTGGCAGTATGTGTGGTGACGTCTTTCTTTTCCTCTGATAGCTGACATGAAACCTTCCTTTTTAGATTGTGATAAACTTGCTTTCGGCTATCGCTGTCACTCTGTACACCCACATGTTTAGGTGTGTGTGTGTGTGTGTGTGTGTTTACATTATGTATGTGTGTGTGTGTAGTATCTGTGTGTTTGCATTTGTGAGGCATGTGTGTGTATATGTGAGCGTGTGTATTTGAGTGTCAGTGTGCGTATGTGAGCCTCATGAGTGCACTGTATAAATGTCACTAGATCATCTCTTTGTGGATTCGGCTGAGTAAGTATAGCTCAGAAAAATCAATTTTGAGCCCCATAGGAGTAACATAAAACCACATAACATTTTTTATTTTATTTATTTCAAAATGTGTAGCTAAGCTTTAGACTTAGAGCTAGGCCAGAAAATCATGTGGCATTTTTATTTTTGCTGCTAATGCAGTTTGACTCAAAATTGCAATGCATGTGGACACGGATATTTCTACAACTACATCATTTTTTCTTTTTTTTTTTAAGCATGCAACTGCTTATATGAGCTGCTTTAATCAAAATGAGATTTTCTCTGTCATGACATTTGATTTGTGTTGGAAAGAAATGTGTATAGCAGAGGAATTTGTCCCCGTGTATAGGGAGCTGTTTGATACATCTTTTGGGAAAACGCAGCTCTATTAACATGAAGATTGCATTGACCAATAATGAGATTTTGATGTTTTTTTCTCAATGTGCAGCCCAACATGAAGCCTGTACATTCCTCAACTTATCTCATCAGCCTTCACTTTACCCCTGTCCCTTTCACTCTTCCTCTTAACTAACTTCTTCTGCCTCTCCTCTCCACCCTGGCACACTCCCTCGCCATCCCCGCACCCCCTTGTTCAATCTCTGCACTGTCAGTTTGTGGCTCTCGCTTCTCCTTCAGTCATTGATCACGGTGGCAATAGCGCAGTGTTTGCCGGTCTGGAAATGTGTGTCTCGGCGGGGAGGGAAGGAGATCAAACACTTTAATTACCGCAGGCTTGTAGGTGGTGCCAGCTACAGGCAGCAGTCATGTAACAAGGACAGGTAGAAGAGAAACGGCAGGCAAACACGGATGCATCAGAGCGAAAACCTCCTTAATCCAGATGCACTCACTCTCACACGTACATTGGCAACATCATAAATACCTTACCGTTCTCGCGCTCATACATCCTGCTGACATGGATGGGTGCCGAACGCGTACGCCGGATATAAAAAAACAACAGCTCTGCTGCACATATTTACAGGAGAGGAAATCATGTGTGCAAACAGCACAAATGCATTAGCATATGTAAACAGTAAAACCCAGAATGTGCATACAGCATATAAACGCATCCTTATAAATCATATTTCTACTAACCAGCGTGATCAACTAATCTTCCGCTAAAAATTCAACATCCTGTATGACCCGAAAACCTATTGCCATTCAGTTTTTTTTATCCCGCCACCAATTCATTTGTAGGTCCTGCACTGATCCTGCAGAGAACTAGTATATGGAAAGGAGGAAAAGGCTGACACAGTCTAGCACTGTGATTGATGCCCTGTCTCGCTCGTCCCTGTGCTGATTCAGAGCTCCAGGCGCTATGGGAACCAAATCTCTACTTCACTGGGTTTTATTCCAACCAGGTAGTAGCTTCCTGTCACTCAGGACAGTCATGACTGCACACGGTGTCATCCAGCTGATCATATACGTGAGAGATGCCTGGACGAGTCAGAATTACCGTGTTTATTGGACAAAGGGTCAAAGGGTGGTGCAAGGTCACGAGAAAAGCTTATGTGACCACTAAACTTGAGTGTTCATGTGGAATGATTGTCATAACGTGTGAATGTAGTAATTGAGAGTAAGAGGGCGAAAATGAAAGATTGTCAAAGTATAACAGATAGGATCGAAGAACAGGTAAATCATAAAAAGTCAATTACTTTAACATTAACACAAAGAGAGCAAGATAAAGTATAAGCATTCTAATTATGCCGGCTACACAAAGCCTTTTGCTGGTGGGACTTAGTTATGATTGTTCAGGTTGCTTTGTTTGTGGGTTTCTGGCTTAATGAGCAAATTATCTCAATACTGAATTTTAGTTTAGTCAGAGCAAAGTGTTTTCATTTTTCCTTGGGAAAGAAATTGAAGGAAATGGCCAAAGGTAATCAAGGAGACCAATTTCGTTGTACTGTTTGTGAGTACAATTTATATTTTCATTGAGATCCTCTGCAAGGGATGCCGTCCCTCAGAGGGCCTGATGAAATAGAATAGATAATTAGGGAGATATGTTAAATTATACAGGTAAAGGGATGATTGTATTCTGCCAGTGTTTCATCATTTCTTGTCTGAAAAGTATTATTTTTATCTCCTTAAATGTACTGTTTCTACCAGTCCCGCGGGGATGGTAGAAACACATCAGCTTGCACTACAGAAATGGATTTATTTTTTTTTCATTAAGAGGTGAGGTCTTTGATATGGCGGATCAATTTTTCTGGAGTGTTTTTCTTTGATAAACAAGGACCTTTTCCACACCGGGTTGACGAAAGCACAGGCTCAGATCTAATCCAGCGCAGGTTGGAACGAGGGCAGTCGTAGAAATTATGGAAAAGTAAAAAGATAGAGAGGGGGAGAGAGGAAGAGAGGGAGTCCTGGGGAGGAACAGATGAAGATGGAGGCTGCAGCAAGGAAGAGTAGAGAATAGATATTTATGTCCTGTAATGTTTCTGCATGACAGATTCTATATTATATTTGAATGTGGTGCTACACCTCAACCATGAGAAATGTGTTGGCAGAGGATTGCACATCGCACCAATAAAGCACATTGGGGGATTTGGAAAAAAAAACAGGAAGGGAAAACAGATAGGGGGTTTGTGTAGGAAAGAAGGGAGGAAGCAATGAAGGATGAGAGAGGGAGGAACAGGTGGACAAGAAAGAAAGAAGAAAAAAACTGATATGAATTGAGGGACGGGGAGATACAAACAAAGCACAGACAGACAGAAATTGACATCACAGGTAAGGGAAATGGGACAGCGCACATCAAGCAGATCGAGATAGTGTACACAGAGAGAGATGGCAAAAGAATGAAAGAGAGAGATTTGTGGCCCCACCGAGTGAAGGGCATGAAATGAACAGAGCCAGGGGGCCCACTGGAGTGTGTCATGGGGATATGTGCGACTGAGGAGTGGGCTGTGGCAGCAGGGATGGCTGCAGGCAGGGTCAATAGAACCAGCTGAAGGAATGGAGAAGAGAAAGACAAGGCCCATTAACCCGGGGATAGTAGTTTACCATAATCACCTGGGGGGGGGCAGTTTGGATCCGCACTGATAGGAGAGAGGAAGGTAGATATTTTAAATGCTAACCTGCAAAATCCCCAGTTTTTTTTATTCATGTGGTGTCATTTTTGGTGAAGAGTTTGTCCCAGCTGAGCTGTTTTTCATTGTATTAATTTAAAGACATGATCTATTCAAACCATATTTACTTACACAGCTTAGGTTTGTCTTCTGGATAAAAGAAAATCAAATAATTACCAAGGTTTGTGAGTGTGTCAACAGGATTATTTTTTCATGAAACATGGTGGAAGGGTGTAGCATGCATGTCTAAGGAAGAACCCAACAAACTTTGAAGTGGATCCAAATCACAGAGTCACAAACAAAGTTTGCGAGAAAAAGGCATTTATATTGCATTCATGTAGAATCGGAAATTTTTTTTTTAGATAAAGTGAATGATTAAGTGTTCCTTTATGGTTAAAATTATTCCACTTCCTAAACAACAACAACAACAAAAAAATAAATACGGTCAAAAACCAATTGGGTTAGTTGAAAAGTCCAACAAGTCCTTCAAATGAAACAAAAAAATTTAGACAAATAAAAGTGTTTTCTGGTCGGCCGCCACTATCGTCTTATTTCGTCTGTGCCTTCCACAACCTTTCCCAATCAGTGTTGAATAATAAACCTGTTTTATAATGGGACTATGGTTAAGGTTTGGAAATGACTTGCTTAGGCTCAGGAAAAGATCATGGTTTGGGTTGAAAAAAGTTTTTGGAGGTTTCAGAGATACATAATTTCTGAGGACAGAGAGAAAAGCCCTTTCACGGCGTCAGAAAACATTGTACACAGTTTTATTTGCATTAAAGACCTGCCAACCAATTTGGGATTGATAACACATTACATTTTGATCATGAGGTGTCATGAGGTCATGGACTGATCCTTTCAATCTAACAGTGTGGCCACTGCCGATGTCTTTTTATTAACTGCAGTTGATGTTGATTAAGTCAGAGTAACTGCATGGGCTCCTGTTCTATTTGTTCCACTATTTATTCCAAATAGCGGCGCCCAGGAAAGGACTTCACCCAGCACCAGCTGCTACAACAATGCATCTAAAACGGTTTATGAGCCTCTTATAAGTTGGCATGTTGAATAAATTGGAAGCAAATAGTGAATCAATATGTATTTATTTAGATAAAATCAATTATTGTTGATTATTGTTTTAAGCCATGGGTTGATTGATTCCCAGAATTTACTGTTTCAAGCACTGACACAAAAAGAAGAAGAATAGGAAGTCACACAGCACCAACAACCAAAAGCAGCACTTGTTCCAAACTGAGACATTATTGGTAAAAATGAATGCATAATGAGAAACAATTAAATATATAACAAAGAGACATCGAAAGAGGGGAAAAGTCCTATTCACATGAGACTAATTTTACCCGTGCGTATCGAGTGATTTGTAATAATTGCTGTGCTCGATGGTGGTTTTAATCCACGGGGAATCCGACACGTCTACTGTTTCAATCTCCCCCCCGTGCCATGAAAAATGGAGGCAGCTAGTGGTGGAATCAATCGAGGAGAGTTTTGAAAAGGTTTTCCGCAGAAACCTCACATTTTGCTTTGGTGAATCAGGATGTGACAAATGGTAAAGTAACGGTCTGTTAAGCAATCATTTTGATACCAACATTAAATCAAATGACTCTCTGTAATATGAAACTGTGGGTTGTACCTGTTACAGATTCCACAGATAGTCAGGAACATCAGCGGCAGTTTAAGCCCCTTTCAGCTCACTGTTTTGGTTCGCTGGTCCACATTGTTGAGTCACTCCTGCTCTCACGACCCCCACATATTAAACTGTGGGCAGCCGCTCTCAGCTCTCATCCACACAAGCTGATTGTAGGCTTCCTGCCCAGTCTGAAATGGTGGAGCGCCAAAGTTACTGAGTGGCTGGTGAACACAGTAGAACATCCAGGAAGCCAGAGAGAGCCAGATGTTTTTTTCAGGAGTTGGCGTGCAAAATTGCGGAGAAAGTGCCATTGAATATTGGACTTCATTAAACAGGTTTGTGAGAAACAAAGCTCTAACTGGATGCCCATGTTGCTCTGTTTCTTGTGGATGTGCAAGTAATGTTTGGCAATTGTTTGCTCACACATAAATAACACATACATGTGATAAAATGAAAGAAAAAAAAAAAAAAAAGGTTAATAAGGCTTGTTGCAGTGAGTTTGTTTTGGAGTCTACTTGCTGCCCACTAGTGATGGGAAAATGTTATATGCATCTTTAATTCCAATGTGAAAGTTTTTTTTTTTTTTTAACAAAACACACAAATTGGAAGGAAATTCACACATAAAAGGCCACTGGCAAATCTCTTCTTCCTCTAGCATGGTTCTTAATCTATAATACAGAGACAATCTCACTTTGGTCCAAGCCGCTGATGTCCACATTGCAGCCTGGGACAATATACACACATAGTGCCCATGCACTTTAATGCCATACAGAGCTGAGAGGAAGCACTGATGTGTGACAGAATAGCCTGACGGCTGGCGATGCGCTAGCAGGCCGTATCAATGGAAGTGTCTTCCATGCTTCCCCTAAATGCGCTCAGACAGAGACAAAGACGGAGGCTGCCGACTGAATCCCTGAAATGGACAGCCCTGGGACGCTGAGTGAAAGTCAAACAGTTTAGTGGAAAGCCGTTAGGGACTGGATCTCTGTCTGCCTGGTCCATTAATGGCGAGTTGAGCAGGTGATTGCTGCAGTGGTGCAGAAGCTGGCATATGCCAAGCTAGAGGGGTGAGAATGGCAGAGACCCCCTGCCTTCAGTGTCATCTGTCACCGGGAAGTGTGTTTGTGTGTGTGTGTGTGTGTGTGTGTGTGTGTGTGCTCAGCGTGGTAAGGAGAGAAAGGAAGATGAGTGAGGAGGAGGGCAGAGTAGAGGGCAGAAGAACTGGCAGAGGCTGAACAGGGAGACACAGCTCTGTATTGGTTTACAGTATGCAGGAAGGTAGACTGGAATAATTTATAATCCGGAGCTTCCAAACAGGAGAGTAGAATGGAAAAGGGTATATGTTTCAAGTGAAACTTTTCAGCTGTAAATATGTGTTAAATTATTCAATAATGGATCAGCGGAAAAGGTAGAAAAGAGTCATTTTTATTGTAATTCAAGGTTTGAAATGTCTACTCTGCTGCCCACTGTGGCCCTCACCCACTGACACCACTCTGGTATTAGATGGATAGAAACAGAACATTAAAGCAAATAATTATCACCCGACGTTTCTAGCCCCAGCAGGCTGCTGTTTTAAGTGGAAAAGCTATGAGACCCACGGTGCGCTTCTTCTCCAGCACCAAACAGCAGAAAGAGGACGCTTTCCATAATCCGTTTGACTAGTCCGAAACAGAGTAAAATGTATACTTTTTGTTTTTCTATTTAGTCTGGTTCGGTTTCACGGTGCACAAATTAAATCGGACCGAATGAAAGAATGAATTTGCTGAGAGGCGTGGGGGAAAGCACAGAGAAACCAAACAACGTGGAGCAGAACGTCCTTCAGTTTTTATAGAATTCATTTATAAACGTCTCCCTTTTTGTGGACTTTTCTGTGCCTGTGCTGGCAACATAATCCCTGCGTGTTGGTTCACTTCCTGCAATTATGTCAGATTATGTTCTCAATGCAATCGAACCGCACTAGGGTTCGCTTGGAAACTGGTGTGATTCCTTTGGGCAGTTGTGAACGCAGTAATCGTACTCCGGGGTGGACCAAAACAACTGCTCCGAAACCGCTTGTGAGAGATGGTCACGGACCGGTTGTTTTGGTCCGCACCAGATTTCTATTAAAACGGACCAAATTATGGATTGTGAAAGCACCCAAAGAGAATTTGGCAACTAGCTGTTGAACATACTGGAGCATTTAGTGGCTAAAGAAATTTCTCTCAGGAGTTGGTGGAGACCAAAGATAAAGCTAAAAAGAGTGATTGGGACTTGGATTTATATTCACCAGGTTGGCTAGACATGATCCCGAAGGCTTACAAATTCACCATATCGACTTAAAAGATGTTTTGCTCACGTCTTGTTTCCGCTTCCCCCAGGTGGCCCAAAAATCCATTATTACAGGTTTTATCGGATTATAATAAGGAAGTAAGACTGACGTCTATATTTATTATCATAATTGTAATTTGAACATTTGTATTTGGACCAAGACAGACATTATCTTTCAATCTTTTGTTATCTTTCACACAATTGGTGTATTCAGTTTATTTATGGTATTGATAGTGATTAAAACTACTCTATGCAAGACATGCAAACTTCTTTCCTGACTTAAAGAATTTACAATAGGTTACAAGTCTTACAAAAGTCATTGTCACTATATATGCATTATTCTGTCATCAGTAAAAGGTTCCCTTTCAGGGGCTGAAATAAAGCTGGCTGACAAAAAAGTGCATTCAGCAGAGCAGAATATCAAAAAACCACACACTCGAGCAAAGAGGTACTAGGCTTTATCATTCAAGTAATGCAAGCAATTTCACATTTTATTTGTCCTTTCCTTCTTTTTCTTTTTTGATGACAAGCTGCAAAGCTGGGTCCTTACGTGACACATATTTTTTTTCAGCCTATAACACCTCTAACCACCTCTTGAGTTCCAATTTATTATCCAGTGGCAGAATGAATAGTAGTTGAGGGATTTACTACCTATGATACTCCCTTTCTTCCTTTCGCAATCAAGGTAAAAAGGACACTGCTCAGCAATAAGGTACTAACACTGATCCAAGCTCAATGTGAGTCCAACTGGCATAGAAATAGTGATACGTTTACTGTGGGTTATATATCCATGCATGTGCTTTTATAGTTGACCTCGAGTGTGAAAAGCATCTGAATATGTTTGCTTTTCCATTAAAACACAAATTGTAACTTTGTACCAACTTCTTTCACACAATTCCCAATTAACCTTGCATGCATCGAAATAGAACGTGACCATAATTTGTTAGTTAAAGATGTGTTCGGTCCAATGAGTCACTTTTTAACCGCAGTGTGTGACCGCTCTGGGAGTTTGTTCCATCGAAGATGCTACTTAATCTGTCTCCCTCTCAGTTTTGTAAGACCTCTCCTCACCTCCATCACCGCGCTCTGAGACATTTGTTCCGACCACAGAGGCTCCCGCGTCTGCCTGCCTATTTTTTCTCTTTTTCATTTAACTTCTTTGCTTCCCTTTTGCCACAGGGCCCAGTATGTCATGGCGGAGAGTAGGTGTTGCTCACACGGTGACGTTTAGGTGAGAATGCACAATGCCCTCGCAGGTCACTTTTATTCATTATCGGATGAGATCACGCTGAAATATTCTGCACAGGTGTTAATGTGTCACCTGAGTTGTCACTGTTGAGCTTAAGTCATATCTCCTGAGCTTAAGATAAACCAGTCTGCCAATAGCCAGATGAGCTGACTGCTTATTCCAAAATGTATCGCTTTGCTTCCACCTCAGCTCTCCCGTTGTGCTTTAAAATGATCTCTCTGGATTTTGATATGCTGCCTTCAGAGATAGTATAACAACATAGCAATAATTGACTGCCAATGCTCGGGACTGATCACGAACAATAAATCCACTTTCTTTGTGCCTCAAAAGGAAAGAATTGCTTTCAATGCAATTACGCTACAAACATTGTTAAGACAACAGTATATTATTGCCATTTGTTTTGACTTATATTATTATTGTAAGAGAATTAAGTTACGTTAATTTTTTGTCCCGTGACAGCGCCCGCTACATTGTTGTATTGGTGCAATATCTGTGTGGGTGAGCACTAAAAATAGTTCATAACACACTTCAATTAAGGCCAGCGGCAACAGCGGCAGTTTATAAGCAGGAGGGTTAATGTAGTTAGCTGTTGCTCTGTGATTTGAGCTCTACTTACATTAGTCCGTGTCAACACGTGAAAGATATGAAAGAGAAGCAGCTAATGCTACAGCAGGTAGACCCATCTCAGCATGACACATCCCTTTAAGAGCTACATTCAAATGGACAGACATTTTAAATTGTTTAATTACCAACGAATTGTTGAAAATGTGAATAAAAAAACATGTTGTATTAATGCTTTTAGGCTGTACAGTCAGTCATAAGCCTCAAACGTTAATCGCTCGACTGTTATCATGGGCAGCTCACGTGTTATTATATCTCCTTGATAGATTCAAGGGGTTTATGTGATGATTATAGTTGTTTCCAAGTAATAACCATCATGTACCGTATGTTACAAGTGGTTTAGCACATAAAGCCAAATAAAATATAAGAAATGTAACACTGGATGACTCACCAGCCATCTCTGAGCATATCTCGGCTGTTCTCTCCATGAAAAGAGAACAGAGATACCAGAGAACTGGGCATAGCAGGGAAATGCATCCTACTTGGATGGAAGACCAGCAGTGCATCTTTAAGCTAAGCTTTTGGAGGCAGCCACCCAGAAGTCTCGCCTGAAGCTAGAATTATACCGCTCCACTCTCAGAGTCAATCTTAACTGTGGGGAATGGGTACTTTTGGCCTCCTTAAGCAGGCTCAGCATCCGACACCTGCTGCCGTCTTGGGTTACAGGTGCCTGTTGTCCCTTCAGGGCACTAGTTAGCAGCTCAGACCATCTTCCAGAAGCAATGTTCTGGGAGAGACAGGAATGAAGCAAATGGATGTCAAGAGTTATCTGATGGACTGCAGGTGGTGGAGGATACATGTCACAAGATCAGTGGTTGTGAGGAATTGAGTTTGTCATGAAGTAAGCTTTGATATGTCCTTGGGATCAACACCACTGCAAATGTTGTACTACTCTCTTATACTGCAATCCTGGAAGTACTGTACATATAAGCATTTCAGTCTTGAGATTCATATCACAACACGATCTGTAGAGAACTGTGATAAACTCAACACCTTCAAAAGAGCATATCCAACTGCAAATCCTTGGCGGCTTTTTCCTTGCCTGCCTTCACTGTGAGGAGCTTTTCACAGTCAGTGTTAAGTGCTTGGGACTGAACATGAGGGCCATCATTCACTGAGACCTTCTGCCAGAGACACTTTTTTCCCCGTCCTCTTTTCTAAGCAGTGTTTTTAGAGTGTCAAAGCCCTGTGTCATGTTACTTCAAAGACAAAGGCCCAGAGAAGTCCTGGAGAAGTCAGATCCTCCGCTTTCATTCAGTCACTGGGAAGACAGTGCTGCGGAGCGTTTCTGCTGCGGCAGGACTTTTCTGAAAGCACTGGGAGGGAAAAGAAAAAGGACACCGTACAAGATCAGTGAACAGCCTCTACTTTCCCAGAGAGGACTTTTCCAAAGGTCACAGTGCCTATTCACATACCAATTTACATTTATCAGCACTTTCCAAAGTTGTTTATGCAACAGGAGTTTTGCCCAGAAACCCCGCCATAAATCAACTACAGACTGAATCCAACGTCAAGAAAAATGTAAAAGCCCTCGTTCATATGAACACAGTAGCAACAATAGCTGCAGCAGAAGTTTTTTTTTATTTTTTATTTTTTTGCTTTTTTTTCCTGACGTATTTCTCTGTGCTGTTAGACACCGTTTTGGTTTCCCCTCCCTAAGTTTATATTGCATTTGATGTAGATCAAAGCACAACACATTTCACAAAGAATCAGGCTGTGAATCCCAGCGGTCACTTGAAAGCGCTGACAAAATAAATATATAAAGAACGACGATAAATTCTACTTGACATGTATTCAGTCAGTCTGCGTTTCAACGTTGTCGAGCTATTTGTTTAATTAATGTATCAATGTTCACTAGTTTAGTTGGGGTAAAGTGAATAATTACTGTAATGACTCAATCACGTTTCACCCACCGTTCACATACTTGTGGAGGAACCTTTTGGTCCTCTTTTCCCTCTGTGAACCTTCGGTTGTTTTCCCAGGATGCTGGATATTAGACTTTCATGTGCACCACAGTCAACTGAATATATACATAACACACTCATAAGCCCATGAATATGGAAATTGTGCAAAACAGGTTGTGAATGACTAACAACAAAGTTAGAATTTTTTTCCTGGTAGGCTCTATGTAATAAAATAACCCAGTACCAGATACTGTATCAAAGGATAAGTCTGGCACTACTATTGTTATTATCATATTCTTCATGCTATTACTATGCTCTTCTTATTGACAACAAATCTAATTGAAAAAAAATCAGTATTGCACATGCAGCCAAAGCCCAATAAACCTTATTCCTCCGTGCCATAAAGCTCCATTGTCCAAAGACCATCAAAAACACAGCAAAGAGCCACGTGGTTGCACTGGGTGACACGATGTTCTGTACGATGAACACGGGCAAGGTAATTATTGTTTTGAGCTGTGGGAGGAAAATCTCTGAAACTGGGCCGGATGTCCTCAGGATCTTCACCACAATTTAACAATACTTATGTAATGCTTTCAAAAAAAAAGTCAAAAGAGTTCCAATCGAACAGAGTTTACTGAAGAGTTAACACAATACAGCAAACACGAGTCTGTCCATGGAGTCTGTCTTTACAATGCTCACACTTCTTCCTTTATGCATTTTCTTTACCTTTGTGTGTGGGAGAGTCTCAGATCCTCCCACTGTCTTTGACTTGTTATTTCTCTTACTGCTTCCTTCTACACACCATGAATGAACCTTTCTGCCAGTACTTCCCCAATTTCCCCCTGCCTGGCAAACAACTGCGTCCTATCATTATCCAGTAGTTCCTGTAATTCGTATTGCTTTTTTCCACTTCGCTGATATTTTGGTTTGGAATTTTTAACTAATGGTGTCTAGGGAGATGTTATCTTCTGATTGCTGACTTTACTTCTCATGGCCTTTTACACCATTGTCTTTTTATGTCTGTCGTAAAGGTTAAAAACTTTAATGATCAACAGCTCATAAACACAGCATGTCCGGTTTCTCATACCTTGTTTTGGGCAGTTACTCATTATGTTTCAGAAAAACATTATTCGTCCCACAGCGGGGACATTTACAATTATTAACAAAGAATGCAGAGAATACACCACAGAGTCTATCTCACAAACACAGTCCTGCTACTGTGTATTGAATGTGTATTTATTTGCAGCTGAAAAACAATATACTAGTGAGGCTAAGAGTCTGCAGCCATGCTAGAAGTGGATGTTTGTGCCTGATTTGAAGAAATTCCCCTCAAAGCTTTTCTCAGATATCGCATTCACGAAAGATGACGGACAGAAAACATACCTTGGCTGTCGCCGGTGCGGAGGCATCAAAACAAAGTACATCAGAGGCTGACGGGAATGTCATTAGTTTTGCAGGTATTTGGCCCTAAACAAAAGTATTGGACAAATTAAAATGAGCTGATGATGCCGCGAAATGAAAAGTCCTGAAAAGTTACTTTTTTTGTGGGAAGATGAATAGATCTACTGAGTTTCATGTCAATCGATCCAATAATTTTCTAGGCATTTCACTCCAGGCCAGAGGCAAAGGCAGCACCAGGACAAAATTTCATGGCAATCTATCCAATAGATATTGAGATATTTCAGCCTGGAACAACCGCCACTGCCATTGCCATGTCTCGAGCCATGTCATTAGTGCCCAGATATTTTAGAAAATGAGTTTTTAACAAAACACGACAAAACGAAGCTATCATTTTGTGACCCATTTTTTGTGATTGCCATCTTCCTTAGAAATGGATCATTTTGGGTAAGGAAGTCAAAAACAAGAGATCAATAGAGGCATGGATGGTTTTGGTCTTTCACAGTCTTTGTTTTGCAGTAAGAAAAATTTAATTATAGTAATAATAACACCACTGTTAACCTTTCACCTTTTAATGATTTTGTCAATGAAAACATTTGGTTCCCAGAGAAAGTGGCCCTCTTCTCTTAACAGGTGGCCCACTGACATGGCCCAGATGCTAAAATAGATTGTCTTAAAGGTGATGCAAGTTTGCAAATGTATGATAATGAGATTCACACTGAGTTGCAAATCCGTTTGCTTCAGAAATGTCAGTGAACTATGTTGCAACAACAGCTGCTGACCTGTCACGACAACTCTATCAAACAAGACAAAGCATCCAATCTCAGCATCCATTTCAGCTCCGAACTGTTTTGCGTCATTTGAGTAATGATATTACAGTTTTAAAAGTACAGCCTTAAACTCGGTTGAACTCTGATTAAATATGATCAATGTGTATCGAGCAGCGAGATATTGAGGGAGGTTAAAAGAGATTGAAGAAATGGCTGCAGAGACTGAGAGAGAGATGATATCAGCTGAGTGATTTATATGCAGAGCAACAGGGACGGACAAGTTGAGAAGCTGGGTGATGCGTCATTGATTGGCAGTCTCGTAGAGCCAGGACAGATTCCACACCAGCTCTCAGGAGTTCGATTCTAAGTGTATTGACAAATGTTCCTTCGTGCTTGGCAAGGGAAAAATGTGTTTAATTAATGTGCAAAACAAGGGTTATATGTTAAAGGGTTTAAACAGGACAGGGCAGAGGGCATGGGCGACATTGTGACACAAACTGCAGAGAAGCTTGGCAGTGTCTACAATCAATACATTAATTATGGTAGCATGTAATACTCACAGTGTGTTGATGACAGTCCTACTTTGATTAATGATTTTTTACCGGGAATCATTCCAAGCGCAACGCAAATGCGCCAGAACCGTGACATTAACAGCATAGCATATCCGGTGTACGACTGTTTAAATGTGTATTGATGGACCATGGTAAATGGTTTAAGAGACAGCCTGCGAAATTAATGGCAGCGCCATAAACAATCAAACATTTAATTGTACATTCCATTCCACTTAGCAACTCGGTTCGCTGAAAATAATCAATTCTAAAAGCAAGTGAGCTAAGTCTCAGGAGTGCAGAATCTGTTTAAGGATACATTTAATGCGCGGTAGACACCATCATGTTGAAGCCCTTAAACCTTCAACTGTGCACAAATATGAGTGCATTTCTGAAACTTCTGTATCTTCTTTCACCTCTCAATTCCATTTTGTATTTATTCTCTCTTCTTTTCTCTTCAAGCAGTCCAAACACAGCACGAACCTTCTGAGAAAATACAGTACGGCACAGATTGATTATAGGTCTCTACTAATACATTGGAGACCGCCACATTGTACGGATGTTGCTGAGCGTTGAGGGGAATTGGATAAATCTACCAGTATATGCTTGTCTGATTGCACTGCACAAACAGCTGACTGTAGCTTTTCTCTTTCTGTGGCACTTTCTGCGAAAATCTAAATTAAATAATGAAATGTTTGTTTTTTAATCTACAAACTGAAAGTGTACGTGTTAATGAGTGTGCGTGTTTTGTAAACATCTCAGGCTGTCAATCCAAAAGCTGCCTATCAATGCTCTCTCATTTTCCACATCAATCAGACATCCGACTGCAGTACTTCTTCAGGAGACAATTATTACCAAGCAACTGCTACAACAGCTAACTGAGAGATAACTATCAAAGACAGAATGACATCACAACTCATTCATGTGGAAGACCATTTAGCTGCTTCTCTAACATAGATGAGGGTTAAGTTAAAGCAATCAATAGCTGCCATCTTCCGTACTCATAACCGTATGGTTGTGTGTTACACAATGACGCAGCACTGAAGTTAATGGTACAAAACAAGCGAGTGCTTGTGTAGCGTGCCTTTGTTGAGTTGGAAGCCTGATTCATCATTCAGTGGATGTTTACAGATTAGAGTTTCAGGACTACAAGCATTTTCCAGAGGCAGAAATCCGACATTTTTCCCCGAGAGGTAGTCACAAAAGGCATCTGTCAGAATATTTTAGAGCAGTATTTGTAATACTGAAAGACATAACTGCGAACAGAAATCAATATATATACGCACGATGAGCAAGTTGTCCTTCTACTTTTAAACTTGTTCCATGTGTTACTGCTAAGCATTTGGCAGAACCAAGAATCTTCCTTTCTCTCCACTCCTCCATCTTTTATTCCGATGTTCAGGGATTATACCGATGTTTTTTTTCCCTCAGCCTTCAGCCCATTTACTACATTTGATCTGAAAAGTTTGCTACAAGAACATGATCATGTGAGGGATCAGCCTCCAGGTACAGACTCGAGCCTATACTCACACTTAAGATGTGCATCTTACTTTAAGTAAAAAAACAAACAGACATCAGTTAGATCTGAGGTAGTTTGCCTGCATTTAACAAAGAAAAGAGGCTCGCTGCAGTAGCAGAGTTAAATCTTTCATTTAATGGTAGAAATGTAAAGCTTCATAACAATGTTTTTTTTTTTTTTCCAGTTTTACGGACTGTTGGTAGAGTTGATATTACCTACTACACACTTCCTACGTACCTACGATGTTTAAGGTTAGGGAAAGATTGCCAACTAAAACACTTGGTAAAGGTTAAGGAAATATAATTGTTACAGTTAATAAAAAGGCAAACGTTACTCCTGTCTCCTGCATGGAAGTCAGGTGTGCAAAATGCCCATACACCACCACGATCTCCACACTCTTACTTTCTGCCTCGCTACATCTAGCACGCCACTTCCTGCATTAGGCACTAAGGATACTGACCGGGCAGCGTTCAGGCAGTTTGAGAGCTAAAGTATCTGGGATACATTTCATTTTTTCGATTTCTTGAGAATTAGTTATTCAGGATTCTATTTTAGGCCCATTATTGTTAACAAAACTTTGAAAAAGTCAGT
Organism: Bovichtus diacanthus; assembly: GCA_943590825.1. Lineage (NCBI taxonomy): Eukaryota > Metazoa > Chordata > Actinopteri > Perciformes > Bovichtidae > Bovichtus > Bovichtus diacanthus. The sequence continues at coordinate 502,189 of CALSBV010012107.1, forward strand.
GTTACATAGTAAGAAATCAATAATGTCAAATTCTTAAATTGATATATCGTAATTAAATAAATATAAATGTCAGGATATTACATTGCCTGGATACTTCTCTAAAACCGCGGCAAGGGATGCAGTCATCAGTTTCACATCTGTTTCTTTGTTATGAAACAGTTTTTGGGGAAGAAATCTTTTTGAGCCTCGGAGCATCACACCACTTGCATGTGCACCGTGTGATTTTGCCCAGTCTGCCAAAATCACCACAGCTCAGCTCTGTCCCCGGGGGCACGGCTTTTTTTTGGCTCTGCCCTGTCGACAAATGTGATTATTCTGCTGCCAGGGCAGCTCTATCTCTAGGAGTGTTTGTATCACTAAAATTACAATCTGTACTATATGTAGGCCTTCTGTACACAGCAGTGAGAGCTAATAAATATTGTTGCTGCTTTCACAAAAAACATGTGGTTTAGAGATGTAATTACAGAACTGCAGCTGATACAAGGTATTCAAATGTTTCCTTTTATGATAGATGTGAATAATTTGTAGATGGAAAAAAAACATTGGAGATGAAAGAAAAATGCAGCGCATCAGTATACTTAGATTACAAATCAATCAGGGTGGTTTTGTCGATCTTCCCATAACTGTATATTAGCGCCATGCTGATAATACACTGCTGGCTGCCAACATAATATTTTATGCATGGCACCAATTCTGCAGCACAGAATGCTTAGCAATGCCAGACACATCCAATCAAGACATTGTTCCACAACTCTGCAGAGGTTACCAAGTAAGAGTACAGAGCAAAGGAGCCCCATTTGTAATGAGCCGGAGTGGAATGCAGAGCGGGATAGATGGAGAACGAGATAGAGAAGGAGAAAAAAAAGCAAAAGGTGGTGAAGGATAGGACTGGATTAGGCTGTGAGAGCGGATTGCGTCAACGATAAGAGGTGGCTGAATCAATTCTGGACGAAATGAGAAAGATTGATTTGGGAGTGAAACAAGGAAAATAGTGACAAGGGCAGGTATGGGAGGAGAGAAGGAATGAGAAGGAAGGAAAGATGACAGAAAAAGTGACAAGACCGTCAAAATTGTAAAGGGGCACACAAAACAGCGGAACACTTTATGCGCATACATTTAATGCGTCAATCAAGGAGGCTTTAGAATTTTCCAAATTTATTTTTTTTTGACGTGGAAGTTGACTTTATCTTTTCCTGCACTAGTCTAATTTGTGTTTTGACATCTGAAGCACAGCCGTCATTTTTAAAAAAAAAAATCCTTTATTATTTTTTTCCATTCATCCGTCTTTATTTACCAACTCATTGAAAAATAATCCAGTCCCCAGTGGTTGTTCGGATGAATGAGAAGGTCTGCGGAAGAAGAAGCCGCATCGTTCGCTCGCTTCCTCTTGGCAGAGCTGCTGAACTGCGTGGGCTGTGTGTCCTTGTCTGATTTATAATTTTCTTATCCGTAGAAACCTTGGCGAGGCAATTAAAGGAATCATTCTAAGGATTCCACGTGGCTTAATAGTTTATCATACTGAAATTATACATACGTTTATTAATAATACATTATGTTGGTTATGGTAACTGTTGATTTATTAATTATTATGAAGCTTTAAAAAAAAGTCTGTACATATACATTTCTTTAAAATAATTATTGATTTAAACATAGGGTCCTTATTTCTTTTACCCAATCCCACCACAGGTACTTTTTGACCTCGGCTGGCAGTCACAGTGTGAGACATGAGTGCTTTTGTGCATCAGCTAAATTCATTATTGCAAGTCAGTACTGTCTGTCAGTTTGTCTGTCTGTCTCTCTGGCCCTTGCTCTCTCTCTCTCCCTCTCCACTCATCCATTTACTCTCTTTTTACACCTCAGGCAAAAAGCGAGGTTGCTATCCTCATTAACCTCCCCTGCCTCTCTCCAGCTCACCTCAGGCCAGCCCCACCTTAAGCTGCACGCATTACTGCTGAATCAAGCTGGGGAGACGGGGAAGTGAAGCTGGGAAGCAGAGAAAGCAGAGAAAGCAAGAAAGCGATAGACAAACACTCGGCTGGAGAGGGAAGACTGTCATAATGGGTGACGGAGATGGAAATGAAAAGAGGAGAGAGACAACAACTGGAAAGCAAAAAGCAAAAAAAAATGAAAGATAGGCAGAGATTTGCTTTTAGTGTGGTTAAATGAAAAACGGACAAAAGAGACGGACGACAGGGGCAGAGAATCCATTAGGGAACTCGGGAGTGGCTAAGATGATGTGTGAGCCAGTCATAAGCAGACATGCTCAAAGCTTAAAACTGTGGCACTTGGCATGGTTATCTATGATAGATATCTATCTTCAGATACCAGTTATTCATCAATGCCACATTTCCGTTTGGCTGGAAGACTACCAATTCATGCTCAGAGCAGAGTGTTTCATGGTTTCTCCTATAAGGATTCTGACTGCACTAATCCCAACCAAACCGCTGTTGTTTTGGACCCTTCTGCTGCCGCCTAATGGCTGAGTCAGAGTTCAATAATCCCTACAAACGGCATCATTGATTAATGAGTTGCTGCTTTAAATACAACAGTTATGGATACAAATGGATGCAAAAGTACTTTTGATGATAATGAAGCACACCATTTTCTTTTTCAAAACCAGTGAAAAGTTCAGTTTTTTTGTTGCACATTTGTTTCAAGATCTATAGGATATCTGGATGATTAATGGCATGAGGAATGCTCTTGAAGTACTATCATTAAGAAGTTTTTAATTAGTAGGGGATACTTAGTGGAGTGAGACACAGCACTTATTCCCGGACTGAGGGAAAACAACATAGCTCAGCAGCAAAGGCCTCCTCGTGGCCTGAAGGCAACCAGCGGACGCTAACTAAGGCACTGATGTGACATGAAACACGAAAGTCCGACACGACATCAGTCTACACTAATAAAGTAATTACACTGATGTTATTTTGTATCATTGTACTTCAATAGCCCGTGCCAGTGACTTGCATATAGAATGTCAGTGTTGCAGTGCAGTGATGGAAACATTTGATGGAGTGGCGAATTAAAAAGAATGGAAAAAGGCAGTTGCATTTTGAAATCCATAAAGCAGACAGAGAGAGAGAGACAGGCAGACAGAGAGAGAGGCAGACAGACAGACAGAGAGAGAGAGACAGAGAGAGGCAGACAGACAGACAGAGAGA
>CALSBV010012107.1:510327-550836 GCA_943590825.1 Bovichtus diacanthus
TCTGTCTGTCTGTCTGTCTGTCTGTCTGTCTGTGTCTATATCTATCTATCTATCTATCTATCTATCTATCTATCTATCTATCTATCTGTCTGTCTGTCTGTATCTATCTATCTCTATATCTATATCTATATCTATATCTATATCTATATCTATCTCTCATTTGCGGTATCCATAAATCACAAATCATTCATTTTGTAACAAAATTGTAAAGTTACATAATGAGCCAGTGGTTAACATCACGAACATGGCTCGCTACTGATTCACTCCTCCGTGTCAAATCTAATTAATAGTGATTGTTAAGTATTTACAAACAAATCACACACTGTAAGTAACTAATGTTGGGCTTTGATTGGCTGACTCATTCATCCGTCCTGGGTTTATTAGTGCTTCCCCGTTCATCTCTCTCCATCTCGAACCTCCAACTGCATTTATTGTTTTTCAGTCCAAACACCAGCAAACAGTGCTTTGTTACTTATGCACTTAGCAGTAATAAAGCATTAAGGGGAATGAAGAAATAAGTGTATGAATCAAAAATAGTATAATACATCAGCTAATATGGAAATAATCGTCTCAGGCATACAGTAAATATTGCAAGGAATTGAGCCAATGGGACGACAATGTTGTGTGTTTCTGAGCGAGGAGGTCCGCTGATATGATGAAATATGACTAACAAAATGCCAACTCTTAGGGAAGTGAAACATTTAGCAAGTCAAGTTTTCAGGGAGTTTCACTGCTTCTTGTGTAGTAGTCTGTGTCTGTCTCTGGCTTCTAGCTTTCATGCAAGATGATTTTCTCACCATGAGCCTGAACATGAGATCTATAAGCAACAGCTTCTCACACTTCCAGTACCAGATGCAGCTTAGAGACGAAGTGACTAGAATGTTTACAAATGGCTCATTAGTACTTTTGCATAAATATAAAGTGTCTGCCTATGGTTTTATATTGCCTGCCATTAAGTCTTTCTGCAGTGCTGTTACAATCTGCTGACAGTATACCCAGTCCACCCAGTCTACCAACAACTTCTATGCATGTGGGCAATTTCCTCACCGTCTTTAGGCCTCCACTTCTCTGGTCTGACAGTACTCCTTTTCAGCAATTGAGTAACATCTGCTTATCAGCAGCACAACCTGTCATTCTACCTCATTCTGTTTTCATTTATCGTCTCCAAAACCCGCGCACAGGAGCCCATATGGCTCCCCCCCCCCCCCCCCCCCCCCCCGTCCCTGTAGTTATTATGCCCGCCTGTCCCCCTGTGGACTGTTTTCTCTGAGTACTGCAGCAACACCGAACTGGCTATAAATCACATTGCGTTATCACCGCGCCGTGCTTTGCCTCGCGCTCGGCCCGCCCATCGTATGGCTCCGATTGGCCGGTGAGGCTCCTTGGCCAGCCTCCCCGAACGGGACATCGGTGCAATCGTATATCCCGCCTCCTTCCTTGGGGCCGGTGATTGGGAGAAAGAGGCTCTCCTTGAACTGTCAATCATGCTCTTTCTTGTGCGCCTCGCATTCACTGCTGCTCCCTGCGACGCGCGGAGTGCGGAGCGACGAGACGCGCTGCATACCAACAGAGACATACGGGAGCAGGCTAATTAAGCTGAAGTGGAGACTTGCGACTGGTCAGGACGCACAGACCCCATCCTGTTCTCTGACAAAAACATATTTATGTCAAGACATAGGACAGTTTACATGTTACCTTTTCTTCCCATGCATTTTCTGAAATATTTTCCTGCAAGGCACTGAGAGCCAAACTAAGTGTCTGGGATATTTGTTGTTTTTTTTCTTCTCCCCCCCCCTGCTCTGATATTTTTCTGGTTGACAGAGTCTACACAGCCGGAGACAAACAGCCCTCTTCGTCTCTCTCCGACGCGGGCCATCAAAGGGAAAAGTCAAGTGGATAAGACTGATGTTTTCGTCCAGTCACATGTAGAGGCGTTGGACTATTGCTGTTGACATTCACCACTGGGTCGTTTTTTATACACAGATTCCCTGCAACGGCACCATAAAGGAGGAATACCAAGGCATTTGGCTGAAGAAAAAAAAAAAAAAACAAGCAGAAAATCAATCAGAACTCCATCATGGGCTGCCCCCTCTTGCGGAACGCGTTTGCTGCTTTGATCCTGGTTCTGCTGTCGAAAGGTAAGTTCTTACGAGCGACTTTAGCGATGTGCTCACGGTTCTGTGTTGATGCGCCTCTACGCATGTATCTTCGCCTTTCATTTTCTGAAAACGGTTGTGGAGGTGAATACTAATGATGATGTGAGGGATGGGGGGGGGGAGAGGGGGTCTACCTGCCTGTGAATCACGCGTGTCTGCTGTACCACTGCGCTCCAGCTTTCCATTTGCTCACTCAGAGATAGGCAGAAATATGGAGAGAGAGAGAGAGAGATGCTGTATGTGTGCGTGCGTGCGTGCGTGAGTATGAGTGCAGCACCAGGTTCATCTCCAAGCCAACCTCGTGGTTCAGTGTAAGCAACGAGTGATGCATGTTAAAATGTTTACTATGAAAGAACAAAAAAATAGACTCCCGTCCCCAGTCTTCAGTGAACATTCCTTTACGTGACTTGAATGGCCTGGTATCCCACGCACACGACGCAACACCAGTGCAAAGCGGTGGGGAATTGTGTGTGTGTGTGTGTGGGGGGGGGGGGGGGTAATGTAAGTACGGGGAGAAGCAATGCAGAGAGACTCAGGAGAGAAAGACAGTGTTTTGTTCTCTCTCTCTCTCTCTCTCTCTCTCTACAAAACTAAAGGTTGAGAGAGAGAGGGACAGAGATAACTGGAGAAAGATGGACAGTTGAGGAGGGGGGGGGCTGACGGGGGTCAAACATGCACTGGGTAGTGAAGCCTGAATTTTCCTATTTTATCACTGTCTTAAAACATCTTCCCCAGAGCTCAACAAAAGACAAAAACACACTTCATTCATCTGCTCTTTTACAGTAGCGAGATAACTTGCACAAGCAGAAGATGTCATTTTAAACTGATTCATTATACATAACACAAACAGACAGTGTTGTTATGGTGTTGTTGCCCACAGGGCGAACACTGGCCAGGGAACATTTAAAATCCACCTGCATTTTTCATCATGTCATCCTCTAATACTCCTACCGTGCTGCGGGATGTCCCACCATATATTAGTTGCGCACGGCATTCTCACCATGTACTCTAATTTCCCCTTGCCCATCTAGCATGAACACATAGACTACACGAATACACACACCTGGCACAATTAGTCCTGCCTTCATCCTGTGGGAAATCAGTATATAAATAAATTACTCCGGCCGTTAATAACGATAATTGATGTGTCAGTGCAATAAGATGTGAGGTTAACAACGTGCAGATGCAGACGGGCTGTAGCCTCCTGCTCCTGGGCTCCTTGTGGGCCGGAGAGCCCAGCTGGTCATGGTTGGCTTGCCACAGCAAGCCCCTTCTCCACACCAGGCAGAGAGCAGACGGGCAGCCCTGCAGGACGTACACAGCACACAAACACAATGTCTTCAGCAGCACACAAACCAACCCTACAACCATACTGAGTCTCATCTCAGCTCCCAGCCCTCTGAATTTGTAACCTGTTGGTTTTTGCGATGTGAAGGTGTGACCAATCATTAAGCTGCAGTTGAGGAATGATTGGATATTGATGTGAGTTGTGCACATTGCAGCACATGTGAATCAGATTCCTTCTTGGAGAGAGATCCCGCCTGCTGCTCTTGAGTTACTGTAAGTCCACAACACGTCTGTCTTTTAAGATAGAAAGCATGCATTATAAAGGAAGTACATGACTGTTAAAAAGGGCACCGTCCGCTGCTTGATAAATCATGCAGCAGAGAAATTATCCTTTGTATCTGTGCCTCTGAGAGTCAGGCCAGGGTGGTAAGTGGTTGATTAAATGCTCTACCACCATCGTGTAGCAGATTGTGTGTGTTGGTAAATGATGAAAAAGACTAAATCCCTTGAATGACTACATTATTTTATCCATCTAAAGATTTTTCTTCCTCTTGACAGTGATTATCATGCCATTTTACATTATGCACAACTAATAATTTTAAAAGGGAGAGCCCCATTTTATCTTTCATACCCTCAGAAACAGATAATAAAATGTGTTTCAGACCTGGACACTGGCAGCCAAGTTGAAAAAGGGCTTTTCCTTTACTGCATAACCGAAATAGGCTATACAAAGGTTCCCTGCTGGCTTGGTGTGTGAATGTACAAACCTCTTCATGGCACGCTTCCTGCCCCCATGAGTACTCATACATAGAGTAAAATATCTATGTATTTCCGGCACAAAAGCTGTCTGCAATTAATCAAAACCTGTTTCATCTACGAGACCAAACACTGCAAGGCTGATGGAACATAAAGGCTGTGAGTGTATACACACACACACACCTCCACACAAAATTAAACAATTTACCCTCTGCTCAAAGGATTTCTGTTGTGACAGAAACCTGCAAGATCGGATAATGAGAATAATGCCGTCATTGATTCAGTGAAAAGTGAAGATGACAAGAGAAATTGCTTCTGCTAACGGGGCTACCGAGGTCACAGCAGAGGACGTTTAAGGTTATTTATCAAAGGATAGTATTTTTAATGCTACATTTAGATACTTAAGAAACTGATTTATGCCTTACAGCTCTCCATTAATGCATTTATTGCAGGAAATCCCACTTTCACCTTGTGCTATGTACTGTACATGCATGTCTCAAGTGTTCAAACAGTCCAACAGATGGGTCTTCCCACAAACATGCACTGCTGTGATGGAGGTTCTGGTAAGAGGAAGTGTACAAGGCAGAAACACAGGTGAAAACAGGTGGGGTCGCATTGTAGGCCGCCATCCTTCTTGTTTCAGCAACATATGGGGGCCAAGTGGGGTCAATGCGCATTGCACGTAACCACCCTCCTTCATCCCTGCCCCCTCACACACACACAGATACACACACACACACACACGCACACTCCGCTGGATCACCAGTCTTTGGCTTGGAGATGAAGAGAAGGGAGATGCCAGCATCAACAGATGCCTTGCACTCCTATTCTGGAGGGGACTCTGCTTTTTCTCCCTCCCTTTGAAATCCATGGTTTCTGTGTGCTGTTGTTCTCCATGTTTGGCTTACAAATGCTCTGCCATTTTGGCAGGTTTCATTTATCTGCAAGTGTTGGAGTGAGAGGGCCTGGATTTGGTCTTGAGAGCCTGGGGGACAAGGGTTGGAGGTTTAACCAGCCTGGAGTGGGTCTGTGGTCTGAATGTTTTTCCCCTTGGGTTTCACTGTTTTATATTTCTCTTGCTGCTCTGTGGTGGCCTATGCTGCTGTGCATCCAACGCCTTTCTACTGAATTTATTCCTTGCACATAGTTGATCCGAGATAGTACCTTCAGACAATCTAGCTGTGTTTTGACCTAGGACTGGCAGAAACAGGTGTTGATGGAAAATGCATTGGGGTTGTATGGAAACGTTGTCACCCTAATAATGGCCCGAATAAAGCATGGCGTGCTGAAGAAGAGTTGAGAGACAAGTTTTCAGTTTAATTCATATTTCATATATTCCAGTGTTGTTGGTGTAGCGAAGTAAGGAACTGCCGTTATGGTAAAGGCCTTATAGAGTGAGAATAATCTTAAGATTTTCTTAAATTAGCAAAAACATATGGAAAATGTAGTCCAGTCAAATACCACCCACTGAAGATTGAGTTGAATCACTTCAACTATCTGACTTCAAATACTAAGAAGTCATCCTGCCTCGACTTTAGCCTTCTGAATACAGTGCATCATGTCATACCTAACAACCACTGACGTTAATGTCATTGGATTTCTGTAAAAACTGCCTGTTCAGCTCACTCTTCATTGTCCCCCAGGGGAAATTTGCCTTGCAGCATGGCCAAAACAGACACACGTAAAAAATAATAATAAATAAATAAAATAAAATTTAAAAAAGATATAGAAAGAGAAACACAATAAGTAAAATCACTAGAAGTCATGAGAAATTTGTTTAAAAAAAACAAACAAACAAACAATAGGACACATTGACATTAAGACTTTTTGGTAACCACAACGGTTGTAGAGTAAGTGAGCTTCTAGAAAGAATCCTTTAAATCTATTGCACCTTGCCCAGGGGAGTCTATTCCCCCACCCTGAAGGTAGCAGCTCAAACTCTTTGCTTAACTTGTGGCAGGTATCAGTGGCAATACTAAAAGACCAGAACAGAGGACTGTTGAGTTGTCTTCATTACCATGCCCTCACTTTGTGGGTTTTGCAGCACTTCCAATTACAGGTTAGACAGAGATGAATAACCCCTGAGCTGGTGACCCCCCGACCTGCCAGGTTGAAGCTGAACTCTGCATCTCCTAGTGTTAGCAGCTCTGAGGCCAGAGCGGTGACTAGAGGTCACAGGTTCAAATCCTTTGAGGATGGTTAGCCGGACGATAGGCCGGCACGCCACCGCCTTGCTGCCCTTGAGATTTCTCCTGTCGGTTTTGATAAACACTTCAACTGGGCCTCACATATTGGTTCGGGTGTTTGGCAATTACACATAGTGTCGTGTCATAAATAATGATTACAGTAAGGCTTGTTTGCAATTATAATTACAGTTATAATATATGGAGTTCAGTGTAATGGAAAGGAACTAGGACAGCTTTCAGCTCGGGACAGGTAGTTACTGTGTTTAATTACTGTAGTAATTCGCTTCGTAACAACCTCCCCTCGTCTTCCTGGCATCCCAGTCCTATCTTAAAGACAAGCGTTGGCTGTGGGTTCTCACTGTAACAAATGTAAAAAGGCTATGTTTTATTTAGTGCAAGGGAAGCATCATTCCAGAGGGAGCAGAGTGGCTGGAGAAGCAGGAATGAGTGGTGGCTCAGGTTCTCACATCAACCACCGCCCACGCAGACACACACACACACACACACACACACACACACACACACACACACAGAGAAAAATAAACGTATGCATGCATACACTGTGGAATAGCTCCTTTACAAGGGCCACTTGGAAGATGAATTTCAACAATCCCCCCTATAAAAGGTGTGAGCGGTAAATCAATGGAAAGCCAATGGAGCCCAGCCATGAGGGAGACACAGGGATATCTATAGTATATATATATATATATATATATGTTTATTTATATACATCAGCATGGATATATATAACTCTCATTCTCTTTCAATAGCGTTCATATAGAGAAAATCGAATGATTCTCAGCACGCTGCAAATGTCTTCCCTTTGGTTTTCAAGGCTTTAGTCCACACTGCAGATTGAGCGATCAGCGGGGAGAAAAAGAGATGTTTTCTTGTTTGGTGATGTGCAGATGTTTAAGGGAATGAATACTGTTAGAGGGGGAGAGAGAGTGCTGTGTGATTTTCTTTTTTCCCACTCTTCCTCTTCCTTCTAGTCTTTTTTATGCCAGGGAGTTAGCATCATTGGAAACACAATTCAGATTAGTGCAGGCGGCTTGTCCTAGGGGAGCCGGGAGGGACGAGGGTCCCGCTTCTCTCCCTGTCCTCATTACCAAAAGACAAGGAGCTCGCCGGCAAATCAATGGAAAAGGCTTAGGCACTAATGCAGGCCATGCCTGGTGATGGGACTTAGCTTTTTCTGTGGGTTTTTTGTGTCTCAGTGTGTGCATGTGTTTATGTGTGTGATCCTTCCCTTGTGTGCGTGTGTGTGTGGAAGTTTAATCATTTGAGCTACAACAGAAGGCTGGAGAAAAACATTAGTTTCAAACGACTGCTGAAATGCTCGCCGTTGGAGTAACCTCAAAACTCCCGGTTAACTGCCCTGATATTTACCACGGGGACATACGATAGCACGGAAGTCCTTTAATTACGTAGAGATAACGTCAGATTCATCAATGAATCCATTTAGTCCAATACCAACACTGTTACTATTGTAATTCTAATTGCTCAGGGCATTGTTGCCATGACTACTACTACTTCAATAGCCTGCAGTTGTGTACAACTTCCTTTACGATGCGAAAAAAAGAACAGCACCTTGGTGTTTCCTGTCAACAACCCCCTGCAGCGGATGCCGGCATCAAAATAAGCCAAACAATCCACTTGTCTCACGGCTCAATCTTTGCCGCATCTGTTCTCGCTGTAGCTGATGCTGTTGTTCTCACATTTGCCTGTATTTTTTTCCTCGCACATCTTGTTTTGTTTACACAGGTAAAACTACCGGGCGCAACAAATGCTAAATAATGGTTTCATGTTGTGGATTTTCAGCACCTCCAACGCTTCTGACATGTCATGGTGCTGGAGGTGTTGCCGGGTCTGTGCAGCAGGGAAGGCAGGGCAAGGAGGAAGAGAAGGAAATAAATAAAACTGTGGAAAACAGATCAATAAATATTTCAGCAGCTGCTCCCTTCACAGACTTCTCCTGAAGCCATAAGAGGTGGAAAGAGATAGAGAGAGGGAGGCATGGACAAAGTGCAAGAAATGGAGAAAGAGAGAACAGGGGTAATTGTGTTCCAAACTCTCATTCACAGTGGGCGAGAAAGATGGAGGGTGAAAGAGAGAGGCAGAGAATGGGGATAATTGTGTCCCAGACTTTAATAGACAGAGAGCGAAGGCATGAGTGAGGGGTGGAGAAGCGACACAGGGTGTGCTAACGAGCACCACATACCAGCATTGTCTCCTATGGGAACAAAAAAGGCATATGAGAGGCCGGGTCTCTGGTACTACATAATAGTGACTGTAAGAATCTCTCTCTTTCTGACTTTCACATAATTAAAATTCCTGTCAGGAGTTAGCGACTGACCATGTGGGTGTGTAGTTCGTGCAGCGAGCAGTTCTAAGTGATAATGAACCGATCAACAGCGGAGTTGGCTAACGTGTTGCTGTTGCAGGCGTGGCCGGCGTCAATGCCACCGTGGACCAATCATTAGCTTAAATGTTCTTCATATTGCCATGAAGTTTGCACACACAAGACGCACATTACATGCAGTGTGCATAGTGTGGCATTTATGTTTAATGAAGGGAGTGAGAAGCAGCGGGGGGGAAAGACAGAGAGAGCTTATGAGGGTGGACAGGCTGGAGGGATGGAGGAGTTATGAAAAAATGATTGAAGGAGGGCTGCTGGGAGGAAGCGAGGGAACAGACAGATGGTGTGAGGGAGGAAGGGGAGGAGGGATTCAAAGACCCGCAACAGGCAGTGATCGAGATGGATTGATTTTGCAGGCAGATGATTAGTTGGAATAAAAACATGGCAGGTTTATCCTGCCAATGAAAACTGTGTTTGGGTGATATTGCTGTGAGTGGGAGTAGTAAAATTGTTTCAGGGTCACTTGCTGTGTGATATTGCGGCATTAAGGAGCTGGTGCTAATGTGATATGCCACTGGTTAGGGAGTCATTCCAGTGAGGCAGCACACCTCTAATAAGACGCTCATGGTGTGCGCCCACATCCTAATGAGTGGTTTGGAGCATGTCAAGAAATCCACTGTGTACTTATGTAAAATATTATATTTAGAGTTTAAAGTTGCCAGCACACAAGTTAATGAAATACTAACATTACATGTTGTGGTTGCGATTTGGATAGCTACATAATTAGCTAAACAAACCATGCCGATGCCCAGTGGTAGTCAACGCTTGGCGTAGTCGGCGCCCTACTCGCAGAGCTTATGCTGCGATTAAGAGGTATGCCACAGAATTGTCCTGTCATTTAAGGCCAGCACGGGGCTCCAGCTGTGAAGTTGCTGGTGGGATTTTCTTGTAAGAAAGTGTCCATATTAGCGCGACATCTTGACAGCAAGACTCAGTTAAGCAGAATTTCACCAAGGATTTGGCTGTGACAGCCCATAAATGGACTTACACGAAATGTACCACAGTGTCTTTGATTCCGTTCACCGTGTCCTTTGGGTATCGGGTGTTAAAAATGGCTGCACACACATTTCAAGAGATCACAGGGATATTTGTTGGTACAAAATATCGTATTTGTGGTAATGTGGTGCTGTTGTGGTAATTGGGATGTTAGGTAAGATTTCATCAAACATTTGCACGATTAACTGGTTTTGGGAGAAGACACTGCTGTGTTATTGTGTTGTGATATTTCACTAATTAGATGTGGGGCTGGATAACGCTAAAAGCCTGTGCTTCTCTTCCCAGTTTTGTAATGCAGTGAGTGGAATTCCATTAGTGCTTGGACCTGCATGGGTGCGGTTGTGAGCACAATATTCGACTCAGACATTATGTAAGACATTCCAAGGACACAGGATGTGGGTGAATTGCGCTAGTCTCATTTGTTGTTTAATATCATTCTGGGGGTGATTTTTAAATTACGCTTTAAAAATCTTTTTTCGTTAGAAATATCAAGGCAGTGGTTCATTTTTGTTTTACAAACACGTGTCAATGCTTTTTCGTTTCTTTCCTCTTGTGTTAGAGTAACAGTTAATAGGAAGGAATTTGGCCAAATTCGACTCATTGATATGCATAATATCGTTCCAGAGATACAAGTCAAATTTCCAATTCAATTTCCTCGTCATTATGTCCTTGTTGAGCTTCTGTTCACTCCTAGCTGCAGCAGTTATTCCATTGCTAGAGCACATGTAAATGCATCAATACAAATTATTGCCAGAACCCAATATTGCCAAAGTGTTCTGGGTTAATGCTATGTTTGATATACTAATATAGAGCCCAATGGGTTTAGTACATGAAAACAAAGCCATTTTAGAAAATCTCTCTTTAGAAATAACTCTGTGAAATCATTTTGTCACAGCAGCAAAACATCCCTCTCTCTCCCCATCAAGGGGGTACTGACTGTATCGATGTGACCTTTGTCTGGCCAGTAGACCTCCAATTCCATTAAGAAATAATGAAGGTGTCAGAAAAGGGCAATTAGCTGCTTAATGTTGGGCAACAGTACTCTAATACAACATATTTTTGCTGACAAGTCAATATCTATACCTGACAACCACTGCTGTACTTTGAGACACAGGAAGAGTTATTGGAATTGTTGACATTACATAAATGAATTTGTTGATTTATGTTCCGCTGAACCTGTTCCACTATGTATTTCCGCTGCGATCGACTGGAAATTTCATTGACAGAGAAGCATTTAAACGGTACAGAAAAGGTGAAGAACACATGGAGTGATGTTGTGATGAGAGGCGAACCAATACAAAATAAAACATAAGAAGAACCTTCTTATGTTTCATTTTGTTTCACTTTTAAAAAAAAACAAACATTTAAATTAATAAAAGTGTTGCTCAACTACAAAATAAAATCAGGCTGATGTCAGAGCAAGAACCACCGTATTGAAGATTTAAATTAGATACTATCTGAAGCGTAGAAGATCCATCCATCCATCCATCTTCAACCGCTTATCCGGGGTCGGGTCGCGGGGGCAACAGCTCCAGCAGGGGGCCCCAAACTTCCTTTTCCCGGGCCACGTTGACCAACTCTGACTGGGGGACCCCGAGGCGTTCCCAGGCCAGTGTGGAGATATAATCTCTCCACCTCGTCCTGGGTCTTCCCCGTGGTCTCCTCCCAGCTGGCTGTGCCTGGAACACCTCCCTAGGGAGGCGCCCAGGGGGCATCCTTACCAGATGCCCGAACCACCTCAACTGGCTCCTTTCTACGCAAAGGAGCAGCGGTTCTACTCCGAGCTTCTCTCGGATGACTGAACTCCTCACCCTATCTCTAAGGGAGAAGCCAGCCACCCTTCTGAGAAAACCCATTTCTTTCTTTTCTCTCTTTTTTTGGTCACAACGGTGCGGTAAAGCGAGTGCAATACCGCGCCCGCTGCTCCGATTCTCCGGCCCATCTCCCGCTCCATTTTCCCCTCACTCGTGAACAAGACCCCTAGGTACTTGAACTCCTTCACTTGGGGTAAGGACTCATTCCCTACCCGGAGTAGACAATCCACCGGTTTCCTGCTGAGAACCATGGCCTCAGATTTTGAGGTGCTGATCCTCATTCCAACCGCTTCACACTCGGCTGCGAACCGATCCAGTGAGTGCTGAAGGTCACAGGCTGATGATGCCATCAGGACCACATCGTCTGCAAAGAGCAGCGATGAGATCCCAAGCCCACCAAACTGCAACCCCTCCTATAGGCGTATAGGGATTGGATGGCCCTCAAAAGCGCCCCCCTCACCCCATACTCCCGCAGCACCTCCCACAGTATCTCCCGGGGGACCCGGTCATACGCTTTCTTCAGGTCCACAAAACACATGTAAACCGGATGGGCATATTCCCAGGCCCCCTCAAGGATCCTTGTGAGAGTGAAGAGCTGGTCCGTTGTTCCACGGCCAGAACGGAATCCGCATTGTTCCTCTTCAATCTGAGGTTCGACTATCGGCCGAACCCTCCTTTCCAGCACCTTGGAGTAGACTTTACCCGGGAGGCTGAGCAGTGTGATACCCCTGTAATTGGCACACACTCTCTGGTTCCCCTTTTTATACAGGGGAACCACCACCCTGGTCTGCCACTCCTTAGGCACTGTTCCCGACTTCCTCGCAATGTTGAAGAGACGTGTCAGCCACGACAGCCCCTCCACACCCAAAGCCTTCAACATTTCTGGACGGATCTCATCAATCCCCGGGGCCTTGCCACTGGAGCTGTTTGACTACCTCAGTGACTTCCACCAGGGAAATTGCTGATGATCCCCCATAATCTTCCAGCCCTGCCTCTATCAAAGAGGGCGTATTAGTCGGATTGAGGAGTTCCTCAAAATGCTCCTTCCACCGCCCGAGTACCTCCTCAGTTGAGGTCAACAGTGTTCCATCCCTGCTGTAAACAGCTTGGATGGTTCCCCGCTTCCCCCTCCTGACGTGCCGGACAGTACGCCAGAAGCACTTTGGTGCCGACCGAAAGTCCTTCTCCATGGCTTCTCCAAACTCCTCCCACACCCCCTGCTTTGCCTCTGTCACGGCCGAGGCCGTTCCCATTCGGGCCTGTCGGTACCTTGCAACCGCCTCTGGAGTCCCCCGTGATAACATATCTCGGAAGGACTCCTTCTTCAGTCGGACGGCTTCCCTGACCACCGCGGTCCACCACGGTGTTCGAGGGTTACCGCCCCTTGAGGCACCTAAGACCTTGAGGCCGCAGGCTCCCGCCGCAGCTTCAGCAATGGAAGTTTTGAACATTGACCACTCAGGCTCAATGCCCCCAACCTCCACAGGGATGCCAGAGAAACTCCGCCGGAGGTGTGAGTTAAAGGTCTCTTGGGTATGGGCCTCCTCCAGACGTTCCCAGTTCACCCGCACTACCCGTTTGGGCTTACCAGGTCTGTCCAGACTCTTCCCCCACCCCCTGACCCAACTCACCACCAGATGGTGATCAGTTGACAGCTCCGCCCCTCTCTTTACCTGAGTGTCCAAAACATGCGGCCTCAGATCAGATGATACGATTACAAAATCGATCATCGATCTTCGGCCTAAGGTGCTCTGGTACCATGTACACTTATGAGCATCCTTATGTTCGAACATGGTGTTTGTTATGGACAGCCCATGTCTAGCACAGAAGTCCAATAACAAACAACCACTCGGGTTGAGATCAGGGAGGCCGTTCCTCCCAATCACGCCTCTCCAGGTGTCTCCATCGTTGCCCACGTGCGCGTTGAAGTCTCCCAGTAGAACTATGGAGTCCCCTACTGGATCCCCCAACAGGACTCCATTCAGGGTCTCCAAGAAGGCCGAATACTCTGAACTGCTGTTCGGTGCATATGCACAGACAACAGTCAGAGTTTTCCCCCCCCATAACCCGTAGGCGTAGGGAGGCGACCCTCTCGTCTACCGGGCTGAACGCCAACGTAACGGCACTCAGCCGGGGATTTGTGAGTATCCCCACACCTGCCCGGCGCCTCACACCCTGAGCAACTCCAGAGAAGAATAAGGTCCAACCCCTATCCAGGAGTACGGTTCCAGAACCGAGACTGTGCGTAGAGGAGAGCCCAACCAGATCTAACTGGTAGCGCTCCGCCTCCCGCACAAGCTCCGGCTCTTTCCCCCACAGAGAGGTGACGTTCCACGTCCCCAGAGCCAGCCTTTGCCGCCCAGGTCTGGTCCGTCGAGGTCCCCGACCTTCACTGCCACCCGTCTGGCAATGTACCCGACCCCAACGGTTCTTCCTGCGGGTGGTAGGCCCACATGATGGAGAGGGGGGGTGCCACGTTGCTTCTTCGGGCTATGCCCGGCCGGGCTCCGTGGCAAACCCGGCCACCAGGCGCTCGTTGACGGGCCCCCCTTTCAGACGGGGGCCCCGGGCTTCCTCCGGGCAGGGTCACACCTCCTCTTTTTTGATGTTGCATTGGGGTTCTTGAACCATTCTTTGTCTGGCCCCTCGCCTGAGACCAATTTGCCATGGGAGACCCTACCAGGAGCACTAGGCTCCCGACAACACAGCCCTCAGGTTCATAGGAGCACCCAAACCCCTCCACCACGGTAAACTGATGGTTCTCGGAGGGGTAGTAGAAGATAAACAACTCAATTCAACATTTGTTATTAAGCTTCATGTTGACCTATTTATTGTAAATATCTGCTTTACCAAACCTGCAGTTACCTTTGTTTGTTATTTCAGGGTTGACAGCTGTAATCAGAATTGATCTGTATACTGCAGAGAGGCAGCTAAATCAGACATGACAAATGTGGGGCAGACAGTGCAGGTGTTTTCTCAATAAGGCCGACGTGATTGATCCTCTCTTGAATCCATCATGATCAAGCCTTATTGACATTGGGCTTCTATTAAGATTTTTTTCATTTTTGAAGGGAGAGAGACGATAGCGGCTGATCGATTACGGCGCGAAGAAAGTTTTAGCAAAGAATTGCATTTCAATTCAGCCCTACAGAGGATTTATAAATCCAAAAATGTTGGAAGGACTTCTGCTGGTCCGATTGATTTTCCTTTAATTAGATTTTTTACTGGACTGGTTCGGTGTGGTGAATTAATGTGAAGCGTCATGACGGCAGACTTGCCTTGAGGTTCAATTACTTCAGACAGTTAAAGCAATGACATCATATGTGTAATGGATAGCACTTGATTAAAGCATATTTTGCCTCATCAATTTTGCATAGCGCTGAATATGATCCTCCCAAGCAAATGCGTTTGATATCGTGCACTAAATAAGAAACACATTAGCCAATGTCTGTATTTGAAAACCTTGTTTCTGCTCCCTTCATCACAGCAAGGCCTTAATTCCAAAGTATATAGATGTCCACTGTCAGCATTTTGACAGTCCAGGTTGATGAAGCGCAGTGATTCTTCTCTTAAAGCAGGGACTTTGCAATGAGCAGAGATTCTCTTTTATACAAGTGTGCTGCACAGACAGGACGCGAAGAAAGCACAACACAAGTTGTCAAGCCATATAGACTGAATGGCTTTGAAATACTGTGTCTTTGAAACGGCAACATTTCAATTCAGAGCACAGTAATTACTCAGTCAAACATAGGAAGTGAATAGAATTGCATTGCAGTAGGGCCACATTTATTATAATGTAAAACCCAGCCAGTTTGTGTTGTATAAATTATGCCATGGTTTTCAGCCCCAGGGACCCCCTGGCCATCTGACTGTGCCCACTCACCCGTTACTACTACTTCCTGCTTGCAGCTCACACTTAAAGACACGCGCGCACAACCTAAGGCCATCTGTTTTCTTTTTCTGAGGCAACTTCCATGCCTGCAGGGATATGGACATATGTGATAAAATTAAAATCAGAGATGTCAGCGGTGTCTTCCCTGATTACCTGGGGAACACCACATCTTCACCACTTATAAGTAATAAAAGCTGTGCCTCCCTCTGTAGCAAGTTCAATGGGCATGATGTGGATAACTTGAATCATGCCATGCCCATTAACAGATGACAGTAGGTGTTGGTGGATATACTGCATAATGCTTGAATCACTCTAGGGCACGGCAATATAGCTGCTATCAACAACGCAGTAATATATATATATTTTTCCTATATCTATATATGTATGTGTATGTGCTAATATGGCAAATGTATGTCAAATGTTCAATAAACTAATCACATTGTATTTCACTTCTATGCATCACATCACACTAAATGCTTCACTTAAACAAAACCTCACGGGTTCATTTTGTTAGTTTTTGATGAACTTTGACTTATTCGGTACAGCAGCATTTTGTGAAATGAGAACACATAATGTACATATTTTCATGGTCCTATTCCACCTAAAAGTTGAGATACAGTAACGTTGTATTGTTGCCCAGCCTTACATCACCCACATACAACAACAGCACTGGTATGATGGGTACTGCACTCAATAAAACCAGGAACAAATTACACTGCGAATAAGAGTCACTGTTAAATGCAGAGATGATATATTACATGTGTCTAATGTCTGAGATTTTGCTACCAACTGGTAACATGTCTATATTCCTGTTTAAAAAGTAATGATTTGCATTCCGGCTTGCCTTCTCACAAGCGTGAGTTGGCAGTGCCAAGAACAAGGGCAATTTGCCCGTCCAAAAACAGCATTAATCATATTTTTCATTTTAAATGTGTAAATAATTTCCTAGACACAGCCCACATGGGGTGACCGGGTTACACACTGCGGACCTTAGGGTGACATTGGATTCTGGGGAACTTATAAATCCTCCTTGAAAGAAGGTTAGCCCCCTTTATTGGCAGGTAAGGAAGTGAAAGTGAGAAGAATTCTGCATTCAAAAGGTAAATGGCTGGGCTGGAAAGGGTAAGGCCACTCCTGGGATGTACTATATTTTTGCACAAAGGATGGATGAGCCAGATAGAGTTGGTTGACACCGAAGCACACCATATGGAGGGCTGTGTCTGGCTGTGGTTGGTTGTTTTATTTATTAGCTCTGCCAGGTTGGTTGCCACATTCATTTCATGCCTGTGTTACTCCACCTGCGTCTTCTGCTGAAGCTGCGGATTTTAAGTAGCTCCATAATCGAGAACACTTGCTTTCCCTCAAACTGCAGGAAAAAATTAATAAAGCAATACCATGTGGTATTTATTGTAATTACAAGTGATTAATGCTGTGTTAATTTTCTCCGTATTGGCTTTAAGCTTTTGATCTTGTGCACAGGCTAGCCTTTTGATCTCATATAGTCCCTTTTCAGATATTCTTGGTTGTATCGTTGAATACAAATGTGCTTTGAGATAACTACAAAATCCAGATTTTCTTTTTACAACATAGCTAAAAAGGTGACAAATCAACTCAGCAGCACTGACTAATTTTAATTTACATCATGTTCTCTTGCATGTTAGCTTTATTTCTCACCAGCTTTCCTTGAAGTTACTCATCATAATGTCAATCACCTCTGAGTCACTGATTGATTGAAAGAGAATGTGTTAGAGTGAAAATAAAGGTGTTTTAGGACTAAATGTATTAAATATGACAGTTCTCCATTTCCAAAATAAGACACAAAGAAAATATCTGGGTGTTAGATGTAATTGATGCAAGAATATCAGAGACACACGTTTGTTGTTTCACATGCTGAGAAAGAATTAGGCCTGTGCAAATTCAGCTCTGGCCAGAAAGGTGAGTTGTTTGTAAATTGCTAGCAACAAACCAAACTGAAGGGTGGTGGAGTCCAGTGGCTCGAGAGAGTAAAGTGAGGAGTCTGACCTCTTGGCCAATCAGTGAAGATCAGTTTGGAGGCAAGGCGAGGCGCTCAGCAGCAAACAAAGAAATAAGAACATCCACAAGCATCAAAAAATGAGTCACGTAAGATGTCTCGTTTGCAGGTTTCCATGAATAAGAGAAACTGCAACAAGTTTGTCTCAGAACCGTCTCCCCACTTGGCTTCTTTCTGTTTCTGCAACAGGATGACCTACCTGTCCAAAAAGTGTCTGAGTCCATGATACAGGTGCCCAACCATAGTCTCATCTCATGGTTCGTTAAAACACATTGGGAAAACAGCTCTCCCCTCTTTCTTTCTTTTCTCTTATTCCTCCCCCCCTATCAAACAGAGAGCCACTACTAAAAGATTCATGCATGTGGACTTTGGGTCATTAAAGAATGATCCACAGCAAAGCTGTTTCTTCACCCTCATAATGAAATCCAATATTCATGAAATGGATTTTCCTCTCTGCTCTCCCACTCACTCTATTCACAGATGTGTGTTTGCTGGTGTATTTAGTCTGTGTTTGCACAGCCTTGTTAGGCTAGCACGGGTTAATGGTATCCTAAAGGCGCATTTTCAGGCCACCTAGTTAATTACACAGGGTTGACGGATGACCTTGCCATACATTACCTGTGTAAAGCAACGCAGAGTTACGCCATATCTGGGCTTTTCTAAGATTGGGGTCGGAGTAAAGACCAGTTAATCAAAGCTTTGTTTACGCAAGTACGGCGCTCACCTTACAGAGCTTCCAGTTAGAGGTTGCAAGACAATATAATCAGATTGGTACATGTGTATTCGAAACCTACACTATGGAAATTTTGACATTAAAATAATACAACATTATTTAAATAGCTCATCCATCTGTTTCTGATCCTGCTTGTGCATGTGGACATTTTCATTTGTGCACAGTTGTGCATGTGGTGGTTAATAATGACTTTTTTTTTTTACATGGCACATTTCAAAGGTTGTCAAAACCAATATCAAGTTAGTCATTTTGGTCCGATCTGAGTGACATTGTTTATGTTGCGCTCTGAGCTTATATATCAGGTCTAAATACAACTTTTACAAACCGTGCTGTCTGTTCCAGCCCTCCCTCACTGTTACTGGTGTAGCTACAGTTTGTGAAAACCCATTTGCACCCAGTTGAATTTAATTTCCCTGCATGTATGAGGATCAAATAATCATACAACACAACTCAGACGTTAACAGACGCAGACGTTTACAGACACAAGTTCCTTCCCACTCGACACTCGATATCCTCAATCCAGACAACACGATGTAATAACCCTGTAACACCAAGGGACCCAAGTAAAGATCCTTCCTCTAATCAGCCTGTAATGCACTCTGGCACTGGAGTTGTTCTGGACCTGACCACTAGATGGCATTAGCTTAAAAATTCTACTACTTTTTAAACATTCGCAGGTAGAATCTTTTATTAAACATGTGGAATCATTTATTGATGTTGCCGATTTCTATTTTTCATGTTTTTCCCCACCTGTGCTGGCCTTTATGGATCCTGGTTACCTTATCCCTCAGGCTAAATAGTGGACAGCTCGTCAGGCTAGATAGTGGACAGCTCATCAGTATGGGTGACAAGAGTTGGGGTGGGACCTTCACCGACGGAGGGGAAAGAAATGGGAAGTTAATTAAATTTCCAATAATTTTCTTCTGTAGGCATAACATGGCCATATAGCCCCCTAATTAAATTTTTAGGGTTAGCAGTCATACTAGATTTAAAATAAAAGCAAATGAGTGACACCAGTGTTGATACCCCAGGGTAATATTGGTGGTTGAATATTCATGAAGTCATACGGAGGAGTGTGTTCTACAGTGCATAAAACCAAAGGGAATGATGTGATGCAAAACAGCCTTCCTGCTATTCTGAATTATGGCAAAATATGTAAAAATCTGGAATGTGTGTGATTAAAATTGTGGCAACAAAATACCACTATCATCACTGGCATCAGTAGCAATTTTAATCAAGTCATCTGTTTTTGTCATATCATCAAGACATTATGCCACGTTTGATCCTCACCACCTTCATTATGATAACCGCCAACACTGTTATCATCAACGCTGATAATCAGCCGAATCTTTCCTCCCCATCTTCTCACCGTTATCTCCATCCTTATCAATGCTCCTAATTCCCAGCATCACGCTAGGCTCTCTGCAGCACAATTGTGTTTTGTTGTCACAGCGAGTCACTGTGTTTTTATTTTTTACCACAATTACATACTCCACTGAAGCAAAAGAGGTAATCCCCTCTCAGTGTCTTTTATTATATTTCATTGCACTTATTCTTCAACCCACCACCCCCAAGCCCACCCTCACCACTCCACCCTGCCCATGCACCATCCTCTGGAATTTGAAGCCACCTCCAGATGTGGACATCTGTCCCGGACGCTTTTTTTTACTTTGACTTGCTTCCACTTCCATTCCCCCTCACTTTCTCTTGAGGAGTCTCTTTCTATTCCTTTGGGTGTTCCTCTCTCAACCCATCTGCTCCCCTTTTCTTTTTCATTCAATTTGCCGCTGTCTTTTCATTTTCATGTGCGGGACTTCTGTTGCTCTTCCCCTCTTACTATGTCCTAAACTGTGAGATTTCTGTGTAGCACCGGGCGCTGTTTGGGGGTGCAGATGGTGTGTAACAGGGGTACGGGTGCTTGAAGTGGATGTGTTTGTGTTTGTATTTGTTAACCAGGCCTATTCTCAGTGTGAATATAAGTGAATCCAGGATTCTAAAAGTAGGATTGATGTCAGGAGGGCTCTGTGGTTGTGCATGCACACTGGAGTATTCATATACAGCGTGTGTGTGTAGCATGCGCTGATGGCTGTGCGGCACGTGCATTTGCGTGACAAGAGAAAAAAGACATGTCGCTTCTGTGATGCCTGAGGCTTTGAGCATAGGAGGAGGAGGGGTTAAAAGGTCGACACAGGGTAAGCGCTCCTCCTCCTACTCTATACTGCATGAGTCACCACAGGAGGTGGATGCCAGCGGAGGGTCCAGTGCAATGTGTACCCCCCACCCGTCCCCCGAGGGGTCCTCTGCCCACAGGAGCAAACACCTCGTTATCCCCTTCATCGTTATCTCTGCTGCTGTCATCCATACCTCCGCTGCTGTCACTGCGAAGGAGAACAAAATCATCGCACCCGCACCGAGCGGGAAGGGGAGCGCTTGCTCCATTAACAAGTGTTTTCTAATTGGCTCTGAGCACTGACAGAAAGCCACACGCGGAACAAGAACAAGAGCTTTCTATAAATACAGTCTAACAGGCGTGCTTTGCCCCAACGTGAAGTGTACTGAGAGGAATGCGCACCTGCCTTCACACAGGCACACATATGCACACACACGAAGCACGAGTTAGACAAACAAGTGAATAAATCAGAGCCTGAATAAATCGAGAGATCTAGATATGTATTTTTTTTCCCCCCTCCTTTATTTCGCCTCATCCGTTCCTGCCTTTTGCTTGATCTTTCAGTCTCAACAGGAAAAGAGAAATTGAATTAAAAAGTGCTTTTGATATCTCTTCCATGCTGCAGATAAATAAAATGATCAGACTCTGTCAACAGGATGACTTCCGCCCCTGTTTCACCCTCCTCCTTCCATCTCTCCGCCACCACCTCCTATCCCACCCCTCTCCTCTGATTGGAATCTGGAAACCCATTTGGTGTCTTGCTCTCAGACCCAACTCAGGCCGTGTCAGGTAGTCTGCGCACGTCTCCTTCTTTGCTTCTCCCCTCATTCCCCTCCCCTCTCTCCTCCCTTCCCTTTTTTCTCTCGTATTGCTCTCTCCTTTCGTCTTTATCCCCCCGCCGTCTGCTGGAGGCTCTGTGGAGAATTTGCCCAAATTACCTGTCATACTGGCAGCTACGTGTAAATAAGCCCGGAAAGTGTGTCGCTTTCTCAGTGTCCCCCCCCCCCCCTCCTCTCCCCCCTCCCCCCCCCCCCCCACACACATTGAGGATATCTCGTCTCACTTCAAACCGCCCTTTCCCTCTTTTCAATCCATCACATCTTTCTCACATTTTTTTTTTTCTTTTGCCCTCAACCTCAATCTCCCCTTGCTGTTTATACCAACTTCTCTCTTTCTCCGTCTCCGCTCTCTCAGTTTGCCAACAAAGTCTTTGTGATTCTTTCTCGTGGGGAAAATTAGTTTGTTGCCGAACCGTGGGAGATATAGCATGCAGAGAAACAGGACATTGGCTACCTGTCATTTAGCCTCGGGGATAAGTGTATTAGAAATTGGAGCCTTTGGTCCACTGTCCTGTTAGCTCCAAGCAGCTTTGGGTGGTGGGGATTAGGGAGTGATGGGCTCATCAAAGGGCAGGTGTAAGTCTGAGAAGATGTACCGACATGATGCTTAATATATATGTACTTCATGCAGTAAATTCTCGTCTTATTTACTGTCCCTTTATAATTCTGCAGGTGTACACCTGTGTTTAAGTGCTCTTGTTTTGGTGTTTCCAAGTCAAGGTGGGTGGCGGTAGAGGCATGCGAGTGAGGTCAGGGCCCAGCTCTCAGTTCAATTTCTGCTTAGGAAGGTGTAATCATATCTCACCCAGGGGTTACAGGTGCAAAGACTGTGATTTGGAGGGAGGGAAGCGGAGGCAAAACCTGGAGGAGGATATTGTGGAGAGAGCGATAAGGAGGAAGACATGGAGAGAGGGAGCTCTTAAATCTTATCCAGGTAACAGTGCCAGGCTCACACCAGCCATCTAGGCACCAGTATCGAGGTTCTCCTCCTCTCAAAATCATAGGCCAATAGAGACTTATCGTGCTGATAAATGAAGAGGGCTCTGGGTTATTTCTGGGCTTTTTAAGGAGCCTGTCGGGAGCAAACACTCCCAACACTCGTCCTCATTCAAGGACAGTGATTTTTAAAAGCTGGGCTACTTCCTTCATCATAATGCAGTGTCATTTTCATGTCTTCAGACAATTCAGTGTGAGCCGGCAGTTCTGGAAATCACCAGGGTTAGCCTATACAAATCTAGGAAACCATGTTCGCCTTTTCTTTGCTCTCATCCTGAAGTCCAAAAGCCCATTTTCAATTATCATTCAGTCTGGGATTTCCCGCTGTGCCTCTCTTTGTGACCAGATAATTCATACATTTGTTCTTCTCTTTTACACCTTTTTTTGGGGACTTTGAGTGCGAGGCGCCTGCGACAGTTTGCAGAGATAATAGCACCTGTTAGCTAAAGAAGGCTCAATCATGAGCAGTCACGCATCACCTCACTGCGAACCCACCATGTGGGAAAGAGGGCAAGATAGGCACACGGGGCCCAAACTGCAGTGGGGGGTGGCAGTGTAGCTCTCCTAATTGGAGATGGCCTGCAGCTCTGGTGAAAATATATGTGGAAGAAGGGGATAAAACATGAGCAGGTAGAACCTCAAATCCTCAGATTATCATTGCGCGTTAGTGTTTCTCTGAGGGTATGCAACATAGAGCTTCTGCATAAATGTACGCATGCAAAACACACATACACATTTCTCCGCAAACTCCACCATGTGCAGTAATGTAATATATGCATTGCAGTCCCCTGAGGCGTGGCACATCCATGAGGAAAGAAAGCTAAGAGAGCAATTCCTGCTTTGAGTGAATCTTTTTAGCATACCTGTTGGAACAATGCACCTCAGGGGCATTTTCCACATGTGCCGTTTTCTCAGACAGTGGGAGGAGGGGATAGAGGCGGGTGAGCATGGTGGGGGTAGACTGAAGGAAAACAACAGGCATTGTTTGCCTGCTGGACCATCTCTACCTGTGAAGCGTTTTCTCCAAACTTAAAAGACAAACAGTGGATCGTAAAGGCAACATGGGTAGCGGGGGTAATGAATTCCAACCTGCTGCACCTACACACTCGCACACAAACTGTTTACATAAAATAGTGTTGCAGGCAGTGTATTCAGCTTTTTCTTTTGGGGCTATCCTCCGTTCACATTAGTCCTGGACCTCTTCCTGTCAGTGAGCCAGGCAGACTGGGCAAAGAAGCAAACTGTGACAGAAAACGGAGAGAGACGCCTTCGATCAGAGCATCTTTGTGACTCCACACAGCCCTATTTACTCTGGTCTCCCTCACACACAGCTGCCCTATTGTCACAAAGCACGGAGAGAGGCTTCAGGACCCTCGTCCTCACCTCCTCTATGGCCCACTGTTAGGTTGACAAGCTGAAGCCAGGCTTGATTTCTCCCACGGCTAGTCTGCCAAAGAATATCTGCAAAACAAAAGCCCAAACAAACATTCCCAATTAAAAAGCATTCATAAAAATGTGGGAGGCAGAGAGAAGAAATTATTCTATCAGCATATTGTGCAACATTACGGTGCGCGAATAAGGAAACATGCTTTTACTAATGAGCTCAGGATAAAATTCCCCACCATGCCATGTTGGCTTTTCATGGCTTGATTTCACATCCATTTATCCGCCCCCTCACAGCAAATGGGCTTGAGAATTTATGCTTTTCTACGACAGTGGTGCTATCAAAGCTGAAAGCTGCCTTTGGATGGGAGAAGAGATAATAAAAGAGGAATACGACTGAATCAATACCACAGCACTCGCTCGTGTTCAGCCAACAGCATAAAGGTGTAACACAGATTGAAGCACTTGTGCCAGATGGCCAAGAAGACATGGTCTTGTAAAAAAAAAAAAAAAAAAAAAGAAAAAGTTTTGTAGGTTTAATTGTGTCTCCATTTCATGAAAGAGTAATTTAGGTGAATGCAGCCAGGACATCCGTGGCTTTTTTAAACGGCACTGTATTATGTTTACGTACTGCTGCCGTTTGGTTGAATGCCTTCTTTTTTTTTTCCTCTGATCTTTTTTCATTTGTTTTCTTTTCACTTGTGTACGCAGGACACAGACACCAAGGCGAAGCTGGATCACATACAGCTTTGGCTCTCCAAAGCTGATTGAATTCCTAAGCACATTTCCCTTCAGAAAGGCAACGAGAGAAAGCAAAAAATGATGCATCTCCCAAGCGCTCCAAGACTATCTTCTGCCTTTTCATTCTCTTACCAGTTTAAATGTGTAACAAAATCCCAAGCTTAGATTGAACGATACGACCTTCAGATTCACTCTGCTGTTGTACTTAAGATAAGCAGCAGTCTTCTTTTTTTCAGCTGTGAGAGTAAAAACAAAACTTTTTATTTGATTTCCTCTGCAAACCTAATTTGAACTTCTTAAAAGGGACAAGCTGAGAGAGGGCAGAGTTTTGAGTTATTGATTCCCGCCTATTTCCTCGAAGAGAATGCTTTGCGGCTGTACAAATGAGCACATAATACTTTCCCCATGATGCATTTTGATTGGATTACTCCAGTATCCAGGAAGAGGCTTGCTCAATATGTTGGCAGTGCAGTCAGAGGAGAGTAAGTGGACATGTTCAGATTGGGATTGATTTAGCAACCCGTGTCACTGGAGTGCTTGTTACTCACCAGTGTTTCCGTGGCCACAAAATGATCAGCCAAATTAACCCTAAATCTGTTTTAAGAGCTCGCCTGAGTGTGTTTGTGCAGCGCTGTCCAACAAATGCGTCATTGATGGTGAATCGTAGTGGAATTCTCAGAGGAATTGTAGTTGCAGTTGGCCACACCATTTAATGACAGTGAATCTCCTACAGGAAGTACATCTGCAGGGATTATTAGCCATGCTTCTGGTTTTTTGTCAACTGACAAATAAGGGCAATTCTATTTGATGTGATTCCCCAGGCGGATTAGAAGCTCAGTGGGAGAGCGAAGCCTGTCCATCGCAGCCTTCCCGTGCTGCTAAGAGGGGTCGTGGACGCGCGCCACAGAGAATGGCTGGGATCTCGTCAACTCCCCTACATTTCAACAGAACGGAGTGGGAGGAAAAGGAGAAATAAAGAGAGTGGAGAATGGGGAGAAAGAAAGACAGAGGGAGAATAATAGGAGTATTTGTTGAGATGGAGACGACAAGTCATTGCAGTGTCAAGGGAAACTACTTTGCTGATGACGTAAACACTGAAGACTATTGTTAGCCTTGGTGGAGAGCAGCGCAAATGAGAGTTGGGTGGGAGAAAAAAACACATTGGTCGAGGGGAATAATGAGGTGGTCAGGGTGGAAAAGACAACCTCACATTGCACAGCGAGGATGAGAAAAAAATCAGAGAGGGAGACTAAGAAAGGATGAGATACAGATACAGAGGCGAACTCGACTCGTGTATTATTGCTGACCATATTGATTGAGCTGGGAGGGCAGAAAAAAAGTGAACCACTGAAACCAAGTACTGATGGATAGGGGCAACGGATGGGAGGATGACAGTAGTGTTATTTAGACGAATGAAGTGTTCATTCTCCACAGTGAACAACATCCCAGAGCCTAGTAAGTATTCTGAGCAGTGTCTATAGTTCATCCTGACTTTGTAAGCGACATCCTGTCATAGGTTTACATAAGGGAGCCATTGTTATCCCTCTAGGTTAGAAGCAGATCATCTACAAACGAAATTATTGTCATCAACACTCCCAGGGAGGGCAAACTGCATGTTTGTCATCGCTGATTTTATTATTGCTTGAATGACTTATACAGGCAAGTACAAAATGGTTGTTGTAGGTACCACTTTCCCGCCACAGGCCACAACTTCTCAGAGAGGCAATTAGAAATCGAGCAAAGGCGTAGACATGTGAACAGAGCGCGTCAGGCTCCCTCTCCCCCTGGGGGAAAACCACTGTCTGTGACCTTGAGCAAGGTACGCAATTTTCAGTCAGTAAGCATGTGACAAGTGCAGCAATTGTGTTGAACAGAGGGTCTTATCAACACGGGAGTCATCTCATCAAGCTGACATGCAGATAATAATATGGCTGGAATAGGAGAAAGACAAAATGTTTGGGAAAAGCTTTCGGCTCAGCATGTCTGTCTGCGGACGAGCTTTCGCCCTTGGCCCCAGACATGGTTTAGTGCACGCGTGTGATGATTCTCCGTGATTGTGTGGGTGCCTGAAACGTGCCCGGCGATGTGTTTCGATTGCGTTTCTGCGCGTGTCTCTGCGCGTGAGTGATCTGAGGCTAGAGCCATCCCTCAGGTGTCTGATATCTGATCGCCTGGATTGATCGGCCCAAGGAGAGCGTGACATTCAGCTCGTACCATCATGCCGCAAGCTCCCCCAATAAGGCTGTGCAGCAACGGTGGTAAAGCCCTTTGTTACAGAAAGTTAATTAGGTCTGCTCAAACCACACAAGTGAAAAAAGTAGAAAAAGACAGGGTAGCTACTAGGAGTCACGTTGATTTCCCAGCAGTGGATGACTATATGATGGAGTGTTTCACAGCTATGATGCAGGGAGGGTGGGGGGTTCCCTTTTTCTGCTGTAAGGTGAGTCCCCGGGGATGCTAGCTCCGTCTTCAGATGAGACGCAGAGGCTTTTTGTGGGGCTCCAGGCAGCACAGGTGGTGCCCCTACATGTATTGATCTCTCAATGCTTTTACTATGGGGAATGTCATCCGTGACAATGGAATATACCCATTCCTGGCTTTAAGACATGGTGCATTATAAGCACATAGTGGAGGCTGAGAAGGAATATAGTTGCATTGCTGTCAATACATCTTTATGTTGCATGAATACTGCATGAAATGCTGACTTTACTAATGGAATTTTAATGGTCAGAGATGGTAAAAGAGGGCCGTGCACTGAGGGCACCATATTCCAGGATGACATGATGCTACACATTTTCTATATACATTTCTGTTGTTTTGGAGAAAAATTCGACTTTTGACTGACTTCACTATATGATGCTTTAAAAGTAAGGTCACATCCTGAACTACCGTCTCCTAAATGATCTGTTTTCATAATTTAAAATGGTTTGTTTCCATCCTTTGAATTTGTGCTTTAAATGCCACATTGCTGTTTTGCATATTCCTCCTTGTGCTCTTCAACGTAAGGCACTTTGCATTTGAATTGGATTGCATTCGTAGCACACTTGACCCTGCCTTACAAGACAGTTCTGCTTTTGTGTTATGGCCTAATGGGATATAATGTTCCTTTATGTGAAGGAATTTAGGAAAGATCATGCCCGGGGAAATTAATTCAATGAATGGTCTTTTTCTTATATGGTCCACAGGGATGCTTTTTCCCAACAGAGTACTGGGACACTATCCCAGTACTTCATCTGTCCCACGCTCAGTCAAACTGTTTTTTTCATTTTCTATAAGATCCCTCTGACAAAGCTCTCTCAGTAACTGGGAAAGGTTCCCCCTCTGCATACCCAAGAGGACCTATGCTCACATAAATTGACATGAGAGATAATCATCCAATGGAAAGGTTTTTTTGATCCAAGAGTTTAATTCTATTAAAGGGGAATTAACAGTAGGATTTATCGTGAGCTCCAGAGTGGTGCCAGAAGTCGCAGTGGATCCCCCTGGATCTAGATCAAGAGTCCTTCTAGTAGAGGATCCCACAAGACATCATTAACATTATCTTGGCTGGCTGGCTAGAGGGACATATTCTTTCTCTAATTCCATTGCAATGTCCTGAGTAATCCCCAGCCACGAAACCCTCTTTAAAATGTGCAACCAAAGAGCGGTCATTACCGACTAAATGAGCAAACTAAAGGTTAGTAAAAGCAGACAAAAGGATTTCATAGATAATTGATTAGACACTATTCCGTGGAGCCACTGCGTTGCTGTGGTGCCAGCAATGATAGTATTTTTCTAGCTGGCATTGCCTTGATACGGCTCATCTCTACTGACATCACAGTCCACATTGTGCATTTGGTCTGGCTAGCAGCCACGGTCATCAGTGGCAGTTACGCCTGTCTTTGATCATCAGCTGGGAGGGCAGAGCCTCACACTTCACAGCACCTGGTTGCCTCACGCCCCCGCATACTGTACACCTACCTGTCTTTCCCTGCAGTCTGCCGTGTCCTTCCAAACTCCTTTAGCTAGTATTGCACTCCAGATGTCCAGATGGGGGGGGGTGGTTGTGAAACATTTAGTAAATATAGTCTCATCATGCAGGTACATGCTTTGGCTTGATCAGATTCAACACTACAGCCCTCAAGACCCTTATGCCTTGTTTCAAGTTGTTTTGACTTACATAAAAATATCATGTTCAAATTTCCTACTAAAAACAATGTCAAAAGTATGCAAATCCTACATTCTGTGTAATTCCAATTAGTGGAAGAATGAACCACAGGTTCAGAATGAGATGAATAATTGTGTGGGGAGGCAGACTGCCTCTGACACTAGTGAACATGTGGCCTTAGAGGCTGCCAGGCTGATGTAATTGCATATGTTTTAGTCACTACTTGTGTAGCTCCCAAAGATCAAAGGCCATAACCGATATTTTCTTAATGTGGGTGTATTATCCTGAGGTCAATGCGTCCTTTTCTCACCAGTCGTTTAATGAAAGGCACCTACTAAACCTTTCATAATTTGCTAATGTAGCACTTCGGTTCTGAGGTCAGCCGTAATAATGCATTCCTCTGAACATTTAGACTTATCCGGGGTTTCGCTCCGAAAGCACTATTAATGTTCCATTCCAATTTGTTATTGGTAAACACTGTGAAATTGCATGAGTCAACAGCCTCACTGTGGACATGATTTGCATTAGTTTGCCTTTTGAAACAACATCCTCCCTCTTAAAGTATGTTTTAGTCTGCACCATCTGGTCCTTAGTTCAGTGCTGTATCAAGCACTGAATAGTCATTCTCCTACCAAGAACGGAATGTTTTAATTTTTGTTCTCACTTTGGGTGTCTGTAGCATTGAGCGTCAAAAACCAGAGTAAATTATATGATGTAGGACTGTATTTCATCTACTGAGCTGAATAAATCCTAATGACTGTGGATTGACTAACATCCGTCTTCCCTGTAGATCTCTGATTCGTGTCCTTTAGGTTCTGCTGTGAAGAGTGTTTATTTTTCTCATCCACAAATGCCAAACTTTACAGGCCATAAAATTCTCTGCTTCATAGCAGTGGCAGTGAATGTATCTAATGTGTATTTTTATCACGCCTTTGAAAATGGGTGGCTGCCAAGTGGAAGGATAATAAGATGTGGAACGTGTGGATGAATTTTAAAACAATTCCAATTTTGCCCTCCGTTTCCATTATCATAATCTTCAAAGATGCTTGTCTTGTTCATTTTGCTCATGACCCCGGCAAGCAAGTCATTGAATTTCCTGAAATAACTGCAAATAAGAGAGCCATCATTAAGATCCCTAGCGTGTAGGAGTGATAGGACAGCAGAGACTTAGGATATGAAAGGACATCCAGTTGATGGCTTTGCAAATGATCTGAACTCCACTCATGACATGAATGCAAATCTGTCAAGTTTTCCTCTTCCTTCTGCGGTGCTGACCGACCCCCATAATTAGATGAGTGCTGAGAGATGTGCTCAGCTTGCAGCAGTGCTGACGTGAAAGAGAGTGAAGTTGTTTTCGTACACGGTTTAAAAGGTTGTAATAAATAGGGCAACTGTGATAGGTAACGTTGTACCTTGAGTTGACTCAGCACAATTGTTCTCATCTCATTGGAATATTTTATTGAGAGGAAAAATGTGACTTCTTTTTTTAGGCCGTCCACTTTGGTTCTTGTTGCCAGGGCTGTTCTTTCCGGAAAAAATGGGCTTGGTTAAGGGGGGCTAATGTTTGAATTTTTTATTTTTTTATGTCAGTGCAAACAATAGCAGACTTTTGGTGCCAATACTTAAACAATACTTAATACTTTCAATGCCCTAAACTGCAGAATGTTTTACTACAAAGTCCTTTTGTTGATCCAACAAAATATGCCCGCCTTTACAAAGCATCAGTGTTGGATGTCATCTTTACACAGGCAGCCACACACAAGCGTTGCCTAAATACAGTAATAGTAATGTCCTGAATTCAACATTCTTTTTACATTTCTTGAGATTTTGTCAAAGAATAAGTAAATAAGGCTAATAATCTAGCCAACCATTGGATGCCAACTTTTTCAAAACTAAATAAAAACATTTCAGTCGTAGTCACCCAGAGCAACAGCAATGATGAGCGAGAGTGTACAAGTTCTGGTAGGTGCAGTGTACACTCTCAAGCAGGACTCGTAGGCAGAGCAGGTAAGCTTACAAAGCGGTTTACTTTTTAAATAAATAGATGAAGGCAAAAACCCAAAAACAGTCATGAACAGACAGACAGACAGACAGGCAGGCAGGACCACCACTGTGGCATTTAACACAATCTAGCAGTGGGCTGTTTGTGGGCAGGCAAGGTTTATATACTGAGTGGGGTTGATGAGAGACAAGTGTGGCTTGATGGTGGAATGAGAATCAGGTGTGTAGGTGGGTGTTGA
The DNA here is from genome assembly GCA_943590825.1 of Bovichtus diacanthus. Lineage (NCBI taxonomy): Eukaryota > Metazoa > Chordata > Actinopteri > Perciformes > Bovichtidae > Bovichtus > Bovichtus diacanthus. The sequence continues at coordinate 541,115 of CALSBV010012107.1, forward strand.
AATCAGGTGACTGGGAAAGTGTAGTTGGTGGTCAGGTGTAGAATAACAAGGACTGAAATATTCCATTACTAAATGGCCTAGAACAGGGGTTCTCATCGGGGGCGGTAGCGCCCCCTAGGGGGCGTTCAAAGAACGTCGGGGGGGGTGCGCTGGAAGCAATATTTTTGAAAGGGGAGCGTTAATGTGTTTTTGGGGGGCGTTTGTTTTATAGCAGTCTTTCTCAAAGAGTGGTCCGCGTACCACTGGTTGTCCGTGAGTATATTGGTAAAATGTCACCAAATGTCATTTTAAATTGATATATTATAAATTTAAAAGTGTTTCTCAAACTGTTTAAAAATGACTAGTATAGAGTGTAGCATAGATGTAGCATAGCTACGTAGCTACGTGGGTTCTTTTTACGATCTTGCGTTTGAGAACCCCTGATGTAAAAAGCGTGGCTGTAAAAAAAAAAAGAACTTAATTTTCCTGAAAAAAGCATGGATGTCAAAATACTTAATTGCATGGGAAAAAAAATAATACTCAATTTTCATGAAAAAAACACCTCTCCACCATAAATAATATAAGAATTTAAATACAAAATGAATATAATCAATATGTAATATAAATAATAAATACTAACAATAATAATCATAATAACAATACAAACTAAAAAATAATCAACATTAAAATTCAGGGGAGAAAATTAACCAACATTTTATTTGATGGGGGCGTTAAGGGACCTGGAGAATGGATAGGGGGGCGCTGGCCAAAAAAAGGTTGAGAACCACTGGTTGAGAAAAAGTAAGAGGTCCAAATGGAGGAAATGAAACAAATCACGGGGGATTTTACCATTGTCTGATCACAGCACGACTAAGAAACAGCACAGCAGGATTACTGCCAGTATCACCAAACATGTATGCGCTGCGTTCTGCTTCATGCTTCATGTCAGTGTTTTCTCTGTGCTTGTTGATTTACGTGTTTACATCTTCCACCACCTCACCACTAAAGAAACATTTCCGCACCCTGCTCCTTCTTACACAAGCACCTCAGCAAATAATTGTTTTAATTTGTGCACTGTGAAACTGAACCAGACTAAATAGAAAACAAACCAACAGCAACCATTTTTACTCTGATTCGGACTAGCCAAACAGACTGTGGCTTGTGAAAGCTTAAGTACTTAAGTACGGTTAAGTCCGGACATTTACCCACGGACAACTTGTTCTCTTGACAATAGAGCATATGATTTTCCTCCCCTGGGAAGTGTAGGTATTATTCTAAACTTGCCAAAGTTCAGCGTTGAGCCGCTGGCTTCCTGAACACTGAAACCACGTACCGTTTTTCTAGAGGAGACAATATAACTATTTTTTGCCCTTCGGATCATTTTTAGGGGATCATTAGGAAAGGATCATTTCAGATCATCAGATCACCGAGAGGAACTGGCCAATGAACCAAGACAAAGCCGTTCCACTTGGAAATAAATTAATGATAATACTCTATTCTGTTTCATTGTTCATCTAATTAGCTGATTGTGTTGCGTAGTCTACAGGCAGTGTTAGATGAATGGGAGGATGAGCGACTCAAATCTATTTGATGAAGCACTTTTTGTCCTAATATTGACTCATTAGATTCAATTATTTTCACATGTTTAAAGAATTTTATCAGTAAAGTAAATATTGAGATAAAACAGGATAATCATCGCAACCACTGCAGCAGCATTCCAACGGGAATGTGATTATGGTTTGCGTTGTTCACTTTTTGTTACATCATTCGACAAATTATTCAGAATTGAAAAGTCTCCTTTTTTTCCACGGTATATACACAGAATGTACTGCAGGTTATCACTCATTATCCCGCTGCATTGTTATTTACATGTTACATATGCATCATGACTGCAGAGCTTTGTTTCTGTTTCTGAAGATAGGGGATCTTTGGCTGGCCTGGGGCTTCTGTTGCACAGTTTTACGAGCTTCCACAGAAACACACACAGAGCCCCAAGGTGAGCGGGAGCATCCATACTTGGCCTACTTAACTGAACGCTCCTCGTTGCCTGCTGCTCCCGCCAACATTTCTCTTCCCCTAAAATATCATATAATCTGAATTTATTGTAATGCATTCTTTACATCTTTAAGTTTTAAGACGGAGTAACACATAATTGTGCCGTCTAACAGCTCAAGATGAACTTGCGTGTAGTTGTTTAGTCTCAAAGTTAAAGTCTGAAATATTACTTCAGCAGTTGCAGAGATTTCAGAGTTACTAAACTACTTTTATTCTCAGTCACTCAAGATGGATGTTAAACACATTTCAAAATTAAGAAATAGCAATTAGTGATGTATTACCTGTTTAGTAAATCATACTTTTGGGGCTCTGCTCTAATGAGCTAACCTACTACTCTCTAATTTGAGAACTTAATTTATTACGTCTTCAGTTATAGGTCACTAACACTATGACATAAAAATGACAACTCCTTAGTTTCTGATAGAGTAAAAATGTGAGACACATTAAACATTTGGCTATATTTCAAGTTGTGAAATATGCAGATGTAGATATGTAAAGCTGTCTTTCATTAGCGTAAATGTGATCACACATTACATTACAGTGTGAGACGCACAACCTCAGGATTTACATCGATGCTCTAAAATCCTCTCAGCACATTTTATTTTTTTGCTCTTATTTAAAACTCTCTCATTCTGCACTGCACTAATAAAGTCTCATTGCATCCCATCTGCAGTGGAGACTATAATGGCGTGTATTTATGTAAAGTGGAGTTTGTCCTTGCAATGTTGTCCTTAAAGAGCATGCATTTGACAAAGAGCTGGTGTAGACACGAATCACTGGCATACACAAATATTATTAATACTTTATACAGTACTGCTTTGAGGGCATGAAAAGGTATTTTATTTTTAAGTATTAATCTGATGGAACTACTTGCTGTAGTGGTATAGGATCGATGAGGGGCGCATTAAAAAAAAAACTAAAAATGCGTTGAGAAGCAAATCCTGCGCTTACCCCCAAGGTTCTTTGCTGTAAGACTTGGTGCATAGCAGTTTGGGATCAAGGGACACAGCTGGGGACAAAGAAAACTGAGTTGGCTATGATTTGCTGTGTTATATACATACCAAGCACAGTTCTACCTGGCACTGCAGAAAACTCAAATCGAAGGGTAACAAAAATGCAATGCAGCACTTTGATCCATTTTCAGGTGTGTCGCCGCCACATGGCGCTACTGTGATATAAATTGCCGTAGAGGTGGAGTAAATAAATAAAAAACAAAGTCGCTCGAACACATTTGAGGTTATAAGATTGTAATTTAACTCAATATTCACACAGAGGACAAGGTAACAAGCATAAAATCCCCTACACCTGGCTGTGGCGCGTGTCCAACTGGCTGTCAGCAGCGTGGAGCCGGCAGCAGCAGGCCTGGGGACTAAAGCGACATGCCACTGCTTTTTTCCCTTGCTGGTGCTACTCCCATAGAGACTTATTGTTTTATTCTGTCAGTTATTCGCTTCATGGCTACCTAAATCTAATGCAATTTAAGCCACTTACATTTTTCGTACAGTGCACATTAGCAAGTTAGTACTGCCTGAGTGGGCTAGCTTAAGAATCTTCTTGAAGGGCATTGTCACTGTTACACGCTCCCTCATCTTGGGACTTATCCACTGTCTTATACACTTCTTTTACCCCCCTCCCTCCCCCCAGTGTGGAGTGGATGCAAGGGCTACTTCATGCTGGGGCTCCTCAATAGGTGGCTCAAAACCCATTTGCAGGGTGGAATGGCCTGGTTCTACTCCAAAACAGAGCCTTTTGTTTTCATGACTTTTTTTTTTCTCTTTCATTGACTGGACAGTACATCACACTGCATGAGAGGAAAGGCCCAGAGTTAGGTGGTACTGGAAATAAAGATAAATATAAATCTCTCAGTGGCTCCCCTAAGCCGGAGCATAATGCTATCTGGTGAATGACACAGTTGTGGCTCAACATTAACATTATATATACAGTATCTGGCAGAATGGAGATTATGAATTGTGAGGTTGTGTGTGCGTGTGTGTGTGTGTGTGTGTGTGTGTGTGTGTGTGTGTGCGTGTGTGTGTGTGTGCGTGTGTGCGTGTGTGTGTGTGTTTAGCCCTGATGAGCATGTTCAACCTTGTACAGAGACCCTCCACTTGCTCACTTTATACAGCTTGTTAACTTCTGGGGTGGCAGTCCAAGGCCAGACCTTACTATACATTCAGTATTCAGGACAGAATATACTCTACGTATGAAGTTGTGTGTGTGGATTAAAGAGCCAAGGGGAGGTAAATCTATCAGCGGCAGGACCAGAACAGAAAGCAGATGTTACCTGGCCTTTTAATCATCAACACATAAAAAAAAAAACGTGTATTAATCCTGGTCGGTAAGGGTTTACGGCCTTGCACTCTAACACTGTTTTGCTCACTTCTCCTCCTCTCTTTCTCTCATTCACTTGTTTGTTGCTGCCTCCATCCTTCTCCTCCACCCCATTGGTCTATCACGGCGTCACGGTGGTTGTCAGAGATGGAGGAGAGTATTCTGGCTATAGAAACTCACATCGATCCGCTCGCCCGCAGTCCGCACCCAAACCTGCTGACTCCAGGCAGAAAATAAAGAAAGACAAAAAAAAGTAAACGCTCAGCTCTTTTCTTCCCTCCCCACCCCTCCGCTATCACAACCATCAACAATACAGGTCACTCCTCCACTCTTTGGTCCCTCTTCCTCCCCCGCGATCATACCTGCCATTTTCCATCTCACCCTCTTCTCTCCCAACAACACTTGCAGTATATCAGATGTGACTTTCTACTGTGTTTGTTCCCCTGTTCAGCATTTTTTTTTCATCCCAGGATCCAATTTTTCAACTCCCTTTCCCATCTCTCATATTTCTACCTCCCACACATCTCATCTATCTTTCGCCCTCCCCTCTTTGCATCTGCTCCTTCCTGCACATCTATTGACCTGTGTGCACTGACACAGTCGATTATTACTGATTCACAAGTGCTGCCACTGCAATGTATGAAAATAGCTTGTGAGTATTAAGGAAAGTTTTCACTGACCACCGTTGATTGATGTGCCGTGCACATAAGAGCAGCTTAGGAGACTCAGATCACAGACACAGCTGCAAAGAGGAAAGGTGCTGCGGGTGCTGCAGCACCCCCCCCCCCCCCCTCCCCCAGGTGGGTGAGGTATGTTATGTGAATTGTTTTTTTTTTCTTTCGGTCAAGTGACACCTGACCTCTCCCTGTCACCTGTGATATATTTTGTTTTAATTATTTCGATTTTGGAGACTTTCCAAATGGTTTCCTATAATATTTGTAGCATCCTGTCTTGTCTGTAGGCCTATTGATCTGTTGTGGCAGAAGGGTTAGGACCGGATTCAGTCAGCCACTCTAGCATGAATAAAATATAGTTCAAATAGCTGCTTATGAGCAACAGCAGCACTTCTGTTCCACGAGCATCATGAAAGTCGTTTTGCACAAAAGTGTAAATAAATCTAACTGTAATGCTGGGATTTGATTGGCAAAATTACAAAAGGCAGTTAATGCAGAGATTAAGAAAATCCTACTGCATCAAAAATATTTTATGAATCTTTCATAAGGACCGTAAACAGCCTCTTACAAAATTAAATTACCTTCATCAATACCTTTCTGACTTATATATGAAAAAAGGGCCCGGTACACACACAACACGCACACATACTCACACTCACACACACACACACACACACACACTCACACACACACGCAAACATCCATTTCTCTTTCTCTTCCCACTTGCTGTTTGTAGTCCTTGTTGGAGGCTCAGTCATAGGGGATTAGCCACAGCCTTGATCAGAGTCTCTGCGGTTGCCAAGGTTGAATCTGTGGCATGAAGATTTACACAAGACACTTAATAACACACATGTTGGGGTCTTAAGTCTGATGTCTGTATTTCAGCTTTATGGGGCCGGCAGGACTGCTCATGCTGTCTTCAAATGAGTGTGTCCTTTTTTGAAGACATTTTAGGAATGAGAGACCTGCACATCACAACTTATATTTGCGCCACCAGTAAAATATTTCAACCTGAAGAGGTTTTCTCATGTGCCAACTATCGGATCCCATCATCTTTCATTACCTGGTGCCTCCAGGTGTCACATTATTCAAGTCAGTAGTTTATAAAATCTGTGAATAATCCCTCTACAAAATAGATTAAAACAAATTAAGGTCTTTTCTGAAGATGATGACACCTTAACTCCTTGTACGCTCGGTATTTTGGAGATATTTAATCATACGCTTCAGATCATTATTTGCTAATTCAAAATGGAAAACACTTTGGAATAGAACTCTTCAAATATTAACAGATCAAATAAAACAGAAAGTGCAAAAAATCTTTTTTCTTGGAAGATACAAGGATAGCCAACCCACCGCTGTGCACACTGTGTGCTCATGTGCCCTGGAATATCTCAAAGTGTATTCTTCTGCTAGAAGAAAGGTATGATATATACATTTTTGAAAGAACCAATTTCCCGGATTGAGAGTCCATAATCTCCATTTTTCAAAATCAATCACCAATTGGAAATTGTATTGTCGTCGTAAAATGATTCTCAACATTACATCTCCTGATGATGGCTGCTCTCAAACATTTGTGAGCATTAATAAAGAGGCCCTGGGATTCGGTGCATTGCATATTTACTGTCCAATAAGCAAGGCGGGAGCACATTACACATTCAGTTTTCCATCATACAGTCCTAATTTATAGAGCGTTTTCATCAAAGCCAGCGCCAAGATGCAAGATTAATAGGCATCATGTCTGCTGTTGTAGATTGATACTGGACGGCAGAAGAATCAGTAACAATTCAGCTCGCGTCTGCTTATAGTTTGGTATGCAGCCATGCTATTACGATACAGAGGCTGCCAATGAGTTGACAGTCAGAAGGCTAAGAGCTTCCTCTCTCCCTTCTGCGATAAGACAGATCTGATCCGCTCCTTCGCTTGGCTGATGTCAGCAGTATCATTAGAATAAACGAATCACCATATTGCTCTCTGCTTCTTCACTGCATGCAAACAGGAGGAGGCTTCTATTGGCAGAAACCTGTGTACACTCACTGTTATTTTGTTTTTCCATTTATTGACCTCTGCGCAAGAACACACGCGTTTGAGCTCTCCAAATGGCGTCAAAAAAAAAAGAAATCCCTGTTTATTTACACAAATGAGTGTCCGTGTTCCTCGTTAGGCCTCCAAACGAGGTCTTAATTAGTTAATTGGCCTATTACGCCGATTGCTCCCAGGGCAGCCGGTGTGGGTTGGCTGTCATTCACCAGAGGCCTCCACCAACAGTAAGAGAGGGGGAGTAGTCTGGACCAATAAGAGACATGAAGGGGAGGGAACGGGAGGAAGTGGCGTGAGAATAAATGTGGCGGTCGTTGGCTAATTTAATAAAGTGTGGCAGTTCAGTGGCTCACCATTCCGGAGTGGGGTGGTCGCAATCTCTGAGTGTGCCCTCAATCTCAACAGCGGAACAGTGGGTGAAGGGTGACTTTCAATTAGCAGAATGAGCCTAATTAATCAGCGAGGAGGTGATCTGTAAAAGGAAGCAGCAGCATCGCCTGCTCGTCACTGTGACAGGGTGAGAGGTTTTGCTGGTTCTGTCGCCATGTCGCGGTGACCTTCACTGCTACAGATGGGAACCCACAGAGTGCACACATGACAACCCAGAATCACTATCACCCTCATTACCGAGCAATACGGTTGAAATTTCTTTTGTTGTCGTACATACTGCAGGTGACCCGTGCACGGTGCTGTAGTCAGCTGCGAGGATGAAAGGAGCATTTCCATCGCGTCCTCTGCGTTTAAATTGACTCGTCAAATTGGTAAATCAGATTTATCACATGGTGTTCCCCACATACTCAGAAAACATCATTTTCCAAGTCTAGGGGCAATATTCGTAATATTTTCCTTGTTGCTGCACTCGCTTTTATAGAACTGGTCTAGCCGAACATTTCTGACTGAAGGAGATTTATGTTGATTGACGGAGCCTTCAGGTGCAGTGGCTTCGAAGGACTCAGGAAGACTCAGAGCAGCACAGTTTATTAAAAATCTTAGAGGTTATATCTCAGGTTAAGCCCAACATTTATTTTTTCATTATAATCCAAAAGAAGTTGACTACCAAGGAATAAAAAAAAAGAACTGCACTGGTTGTTTATTCAAATGGCAACCTATGTTTACTTCTTCCTTTAAAGTCATATCTTGCAGTTGTATATGATTATGTGGTTATTTCCAGGGACAACGTAACATTCATTTTATGACGGAAAGCTGGTTTCTTTTAACAAAAAGGTGATTTTCTTCTAACCTCAACCAGGCAGCCTTAGTAGGTATAGCTCAATAATAGGGATGGCACATAACAAAAGTTTTTTTTGGAAAGGTCATAAGGTTTTTTTTAAATGCACAAAAAAAGGACTTCAGGGTATGTCAAATATTAAGAAAGAACTAATTAAAAAGTGTGAAGTCCAGGAGTTTTAGTAGGAAATTGAGCGGATTGTCTAATGCAGGCATTTGCATTGTCTGGCTTGGTGTAATGCCTCAGCGGGTTAAAAAAAAAAAAAAAAAAACTTTTGTCCATCATTTATATTGCCCTCTGGGCTCTGCAGTGTACACTGTGATGTAACACACTAATTACCCTGATGTGTGTATTTGCATGTTGGCATGTTCCTACAATTACGAGGCATGTGGGAATGCACAGTCGAGCATAAATGTATTTACAGATAAGTAAATGCCAGTGGAGCTTGTTTGGAGTGTGTGTTGTTGCACTGTTCATATGTATGCGGTGTGTACTTGAGTTACTGGAAATGGCGTGGGTGTTGATGCTGCATTCATATTGGCAGTGGGCCCTAGCAGATCTCCCTCTTAAGGCTAAAATGTTTGCACTTGACTAAAAGCAGAACGCCCACACGCGCCCAGGCTTTTCATAACTAGCTGGTTGTTATACAAGTTGAATGCTGATGCTAGCAGTTCCATGGGATCTGTCTTTTACTTTCTGTTGCTGCTTTTTCCCTCTCTGTAGTGATAACAGCATCATAGATCGCTTCAGTGGCAAAGTTTCACAAATGGTGTTACAAGGGCACAAATTATCGTCAAATCCATTTGCTTTCCATTCATCACCGTAGCATTGTGTTTTGTTTAATTGACTGTGAACCTGCTGGTGTGCATCCAGCTCGTGTTCGGCAGGCGCCAGGCCTCACAAATTAGTCTGCAGGGAAATAAGAGCAGGCAACAAATCAGCCAATTCGCATGCATGTCAGGATGCTGTATTTGGGGTGACGGTGGGATGATGGACTTGATAGACAGCAGGAAAAGAACAACCGAAAAAAACAAAAAACAATTGTAAAACGATCTAATGGCAGCAGCATTTCTTCATCATCGTCACCCAGGATCATTGGGAGTTTCCGCTCCTCTTCTCCATATCCTGCTCAGCCTCTTGCACAAAAAGAGATGAACTCTTGGGACATTGGAATGAATTTGCTGGACTCTGAATGAAAGGTCAAGAGACAATGAAAGTGAAAGTAAGAGAAAGAAAACACACCGTATGAGTAACTGCAGAAACTTACGGTTTCCTTGATTTGACTGTAGCCCCCAGTGAATCTCGGGGAACCCAAGAGTATCTGTACATCTCTGAAAGGCAACCAGTGACATGGAGTGGCAAGGGGGTCACAGATCACTGGGTCTAATTGTCCTCGATGGGCAGCACCCAGGGCAACA
>CALSBV010012107.1:550846-590007 GCA_943590825.1 Bovichtus diacanthus
AGAGAGAGAGAGAGAGAGAGAGAGAGAGAGAGAGAGAGAGAGAGAGACATTTTCTTCCTACTTGCTTTCTGTTTTAACTCTCATCTCATCAAATGTCCAATCCCGTTATCATCACTTTGTCACTCCCTCCACAACACAACTCCGGGGTCTGTTTCATTAGCTGCTATTTTCAGCTGCAGCCCTTGTTGCCCTAAATTATACTTAGTTGATGAGTTATGAGTTATGAGCCCAGCGACTTTAAGAATTCTGTCAGGATTTCAGTCTCATTTGACCCTTTCCCCAGAAGGTGGTTTGCGGAGTGCAATAATGCGTCGGCTCGGGCTTGCCGGCTGTCGCTCATGTTGACAGTTTTTTTTGTCATATCCTCACACTAAGCGGTGTACCATCATGCATTTTTATGCCTCCATCAAATGGAAATGAGCATTGATATACCCATCTGAATGACATAGAAAAAAAGAGTGTGACTTGACTCGGCAGGGTAGATGCACTGAAAGGCATCTCAGGACCTCTTTTGACAGTGACGGACATGACCTCTTGCTTCAGCACTCATGTTTTCAGGAAACTGTATAAGTGGCCCTGGCTGTTCAGATAATTAGCCAATGAAGTGGTTTCTCTATATAAGTCAGTAAGCCTATCATGTTTGCCTCCCAGCCAGCTGATACTGACAGGCATGCATTTAATAACTATAATTAGCAATATCCCCGTTTCCCTCATTCTGCCAAGAGTTCATATGCACGCAAAAAAACGATTGTTGTGTCAAGATTTATGTCCAAGCTAATGTATTTCTTTGTAGTATAGGTCGCCATATAAATCCCCATTATCCATATAGCTATAATGCTGTATTCCTTTTCTCACAAATTGGCTGGTAATTACAGAAGTGGTAATTATCCACTGTAATAGTGTAATACCAATATCATAGCTTCAATAACTTTGATTCATGATTACTACATGAAACACGTGTCTAAACTGTAACTATGTTCTTACTGCAAATAATGAATACAGTGAAAAGAGTGTTCTGCTTTCAACAAATGTGTTGTTGCTAATTTGCTTGAAGTGATCAATTAATTAGAAACAGGTGACACAATATTTTAATATGAATACCAACTCAAACAAATACCTTTTCTTGTCGTCAGGCTTTCAGAAGAAAGGAGCCATCTGGGCACCACTCAAATAATATTCTTTAAATGTTGAACACAGCCATATATTTGAAACATTTCACAGCCCAACTTAATTAAAACTCTAAAAAAGAAACAGTTAAGTCATTAAATTTAATTTATCTTTATGGTTGGATGCGATTCTTCTGAGGACAACCATATCCAAGTATTCTTTCCAAAGAGCAATTCACCACCTGGCATCAAAGTCTCCTCCAATATCAGTGCTCCGTGCATCAGCCCGCTCTGTGCCAAAAACTCATTAGAACTTCCACCGAGCAGAAATGAGTGTCACGGGACAGAGGGAACGGGGAGTAAGCGATACAATTGACTTTCAAAGATTTGAGCGAGTAGAGCCCACACATCGATACAGAACCAGAATTTTTATCACATGTGGAATTGGATCAGTCACTTTGGATTGGAGAAGCAATTCACAAGGGAGAGTGTTAGGACGGTGGTGTAGGCTCAGCGGACTGATCAGCCGAAAAACAGGTAGAATCAGAGGCAGGGTGCATCAGGAAACACTAGCTTTGATGGATGAGGTTTAGACCCACGCTAATGCTAACTCCTGACTAAGGGGCACCGGCTGTCAAAGGCCATACACAACTGCAAAGAGAAAGTGGGAGTACAAAAAAAGCGTTCAAAGAAGGAATCACAATCGGCACCCTTATACATCTTGTAAATCCAAGCGTGCAGTTCATTGGTGTTTCCTGTCCATTGCATGTGTAATAAGTCAGCTTTCCTCTGCATGGCATGAGTAGTAACACGCTTGAACGGACTAATTAAAGGGATCACTGTAAATCATCTCTGTGGACGCCTAGCGGACGGGCCCTGTCCATCTCTCTGACCTTTAGCCTTTAGCCGGCCAACTCCACTCACTAAACCAGCCCGCTGACTGGTCCACTGGATTCAGGCTAACAAGCTATTAGACCATCCAGATGGTAACAGTGGCTGGGGGAACAGGCTTAAAACAAGGCTGCTCTATTGTCTGCTGCAACTCTGTGTGTGGCAAGATGTCTGAAGCCACTTTGTCTCCCTGGAAGCCGTCTCATGCTCATGGTTGCGGGCTGATATGAAGTGAAAAAAGACAATTCTACACGCTTTCCCTTGAAGTCATTTCACAAGCGCTTATAATCTCTTTAGAGGGAAGAAGAAGAAAGCTACTGCCGCTGCTCCTTTTGTTTCCCCTCTTCTCCATCAGAAGCATTCTGGAAAGGAAGCAAACTGGAACAAAGAGACAACGGGGACCAACACAGAAAAATAAATCTGCTGATTTAATCAGGTTGCTCTGGCTGTCTCTCACCGAGTGGGTTTACTCCCAGCCTCCAAGACGCGAGGGAGCCCCGGCAGCAAGAACCAGCATCTCACTGATCTAGTGTAGCCAAGAGAAGAGATAATGTCACTCCTCTGGGGGGCACGCAAGTTCAGGTACTGTCTAATTATCAACTCATTAGGACATGTCTCCGAGACTTTAAAACTGACTAAAACAGCCAGTGTGAGTTATTATCCAAATGACCTGTTGAATTTGGTAATTAAGGCCAGAAGTGGAGGGGAAATGAGCAAGCCAGTCGGACCACACCTGGTGCAGGCTAACCTTGAGATCCTCTAGCCCATGAGCCTCGACATGCTCCCACAGCGGCAGGCCCAGTAGGATATCCCAGCACTGGAGGACCAATTTTGAGCCAAGTTGCATGATTGAATTATGGAAATCATTTCTCGCAGTCCTGCTCACTGATCTTATCATAAAATCCTGCTGGAGTGAAACTGGGTCTTGATGTGCTATGCAAGCATTCCAACAGCGCCTTGATGTAAATACGTGTTAGGTAACACGGAGGAGGAACACAGCAGAGCCAAACAAGAGGCAGGTTTTCAAGGCCTCGGGGGAAATTGCAGCTCCAAGCATGCTGCGTCCACCATCCGACAGAAAGAGGCCCTCAGATTCATAAACAAGGCCGGGGTATTTAGGCGGAAACGGAAAGCATGGTGCTTTGATTTAATCTGCCTCAATGTCAGACACTTTGTGACAGCTGATGGGGAGATATACAGTGGACTGTGTACCATTTAACCCACATGACACACTCCCTGATTCACGCTGGCTGTCTGACAGACACACTGCCTCAACCGAGTGAGCTGACTGACATGGTGGCTCACAGCAACACAAAGTCTCATTACAGGTAGGGGAGGAGAGGAGAGGAGACCCAGCAGGCTATTCCTGGAGCCTCCCACTCTCCACGCACTTCTGGAGGCGTAGGCCAGGATGCTAAGAGGCCAACAGAGGAGGTTGTTTGTAAAGATCGTTCTTCTCTAGTCGAGAAGTGAATGGATCGTAAATAAAGATTGAGTGAACGGCGACATCATCAATGGAGGCAACAAGCAGCCGTCTCACTAGACCAGACGGGGTGTGTTTGTCTTTTTCAGATCAATAGTCTCTACTATGATGCCCTGAAAGACAATTTATGAGGCATAAAGGACAAACATATTGGTTCAGCTCCAACTGCCCACCAACGGCCCCTGAGATTCTTCCGTCTCATCTGCTTTAATTCTATTTTTTACCCTTTCACACTCTTTCACCTCTGATTTTCCCTCATTGTCATTTGGTTTGCGCTATCTTTGCTTATCTTGTGATTTGGCAGTCACATTGTCCAACTACTCCTCCATCTTCCAGTGTCGTTTTTCTTTTGTCATCCCTCTTCACCTGTCGCTCTTCATCTTTCTCCGTCCCTCCTTTATCTCTCCACAGCTACATCTCTTTTGCCATCCTCCCCTCTGTCATTAACTCCTCCTCTCCTCCTTCGTCTCTGTCTCTCTCCCCACTCTCCCTCTCTCTCTCCGCGCCACTGTGCCAGCTGTGTGATGAGCCAGGGGCTGATAAGCGGTGGTCAGCCTCTCTCCAGATGGCAGCCTGAGCAGCAGCTGCCTGGGGGGTGTGAGGTGGGTGGTGATGAGGGGGGGTTGTCGGGTAGGAAGATGGGGAGCGTGGGGATAATTACAGTTTTGTTGCATTTCCAGGTGAAAATGGGCACACGCAAAAGAAAATCAATTGTCGGCAGCATGCTATGGTCTGCCTGCTGAGCCGCTGTGCGACACACACACTGCCTGTGTGCCTCTCTGCTGTGTGGTTTCCGCTCTGGCGCCGGAGGTGCTGTGTCGATGGTTCGGCTTTGTGAAGTCGTCGCTGGAGAACGCCGCCTCTGGTTCTGGAAGTGGCGTGCATGCCTTCCCATATGACATCCCTCTGCCATGGTAGCCTCGAGGAAAGAGTCTCAATGGGGAATCGCCTCCATATGCAAAGAGGCAGTGATCTAAGTGTGTGCAACGCCATTTGTTCGGGTTAATCGGACTTGTTATGCAACCACATGAATTTGTCGAACGATGTCTGGAACAAAAAACATATCCTCCCACAATATTTGCTTCGATGTGACTCACTGATGTGGCATTATACCCTGGTACGTGATGTAACCCTAATTCCTTTCATCTGCAAAGCTGGATATGAAATCAGTGTCTTTTGTTCTAGCCAATATGTCACGGTTCTGGCATGTCTGTATTGGTATTCACAGTGGGGGTCTAAATGTGAGGGGCCTTTGCAAGAGAAGAACACTTAAAACAGTGAATAGTTTTTAGTTTCATTTCAGTTTCAGCATAACCACAGCGGAATTCCTCAGTGGATTCCTCAATCGACATACTCATAAATCTTTGAAATAAAAGTGAAATTCAATACAAACTATTGTGTCGAAAGTGGGTTTTTTTCTACCTACTACATGAAAAACTTTGCACACGCAAACCGCATCTCTAACACATATCGACTGACACCCACTCATGTTCACCTCATTTGCTCTGTTGATCTCCTTAGAATGTTTATAACATTTCCTCCAATTCTTCCCCTCCCTTCAGTCTCCCCCCTTAAAGTTGGATTCAAACAGGGGCTAAACCCTTTTAGCAGCTCCTCCATCCACTTCAAACAAGGCCTGTTTTCTTAGAGCTGTCTGTGGGAAAAGCCAGCGCCAGCAATGGAGGGTCTCCAAGGGACTTGTATGAGAGGCATACAAGAGCAAAAGGGATGGGAGAGTCAGATTGGAAAGAGTAGGATTGGGAGAGAAAGGGAGTGAGGAGAGATACCCCCTGTGCATGACAATGAGGAGACCATTCAATTAGCATCGCTTTATGGCCCCTGATGTTGATTACCGCAGACAGGCCAGCAAGTCCTATTCTTTTACTGATTAAAACCAAGAGCGCAGGAACGAGACACTTGGAGGGATTGGTCAGACAGTGGAGGCTTTCTAATTTCTGTTTCATAAGCAAGGAGAAACAAGGTCATTGTATTATTGGAAACAAAGCCCACTTGCATGTGCCATTCTCACCACCAGGTAATTGGATGTAAATGGAACACAAGGTGGGAAAAGTAGTCACGAGGTGTCATTTTCTTTTCTTTTTTTTTTAATGGTCTCAGTACGTATGTTTTGCATGATTCCCATCCACCAAGGGAAGTGGCGCTCGACACGTGATTAATTACACTCAGAAATGTCATTACCCCCTACGGTATAATCAAGCCGGCCTACAGAGAAGTTCTGTGCTGATTGCCAAATGTGTCAACAGTGACAGTCTTTGATGATGGTCCGGTTACACGGCATCATGGCCGATGATTCTCAATTTAGAGAGCAGGCGAAGCTTGCTGCGCTGTGACTCCAGTTCATCAAAGCAACAGCCATCTTATTTACCCTTTAAATGGACGATCTTTCAGTTTATGCAGTTACTACTGTACACAGTTTTTCAAATCATAGCAGGTATTTCTCACTATACGGCCACTTCTCGTGTGTTTGAACAGTGATGTGATAATTGGTCCCATCGTATTTTATTCTGTAGGAAAAACAATGTCAGAGGCTATGAAAGCTGTCGATATGTGAACCTTAGGAAAGCTAGTAGTTTGGAGTTTTACAGCATCAGTTAGGAGGCATCCAACGACAGCAGGTAAATCAGGAAGACATGCATGCGTCCAAATGTCTTGTGCGTACCTCAAAATATTCAGCATTTGTTTAATATCTCACCTGCTTTCATGTTTGTCCCACCTCGTTTTCATGGCATAACTCAAGGTGACACTGTCATAAAATATCAAGTAGCATAATTGTGGGCACCGGAAAATAAACACTGACATTATAGTGCCTCAAAGGCCACTTGCAGCAAAGTCTGTGTCTTGTCTGCCTGCTAAAAAGAACTGTGACAGACAGTTTTGACATCCAATATGGGGGATGAGGCGAGAAGCAGTGGAAGGGAGGGGAGGCGAGGAGCTGTGTGAGGAGGCAGAACAAGCGTGTGGTGTTTTTAATCACAATTTTGCCAGTGCCACCGCCTGCATGTCAGCGATGTTTGTTGCTTATTTAATAATTCATCCCAAAGCCACTGACCCACTCAATTAAATCCCCCACGATTCCGTCTTACATTTACTTTTTTCTCAAAGAATGTAGAGTAGAGAAGACAAATAAATATTGCAATTTCAATATGCAAACAGTTGCGGGGAGGGATAAACAAGTGGGGGGAATTGGCAAATATGATTGCCTCGGTAATTAAAGAAGGAAGGCGAGAAAGGAGTGGAAGAAAGGGGAATGGTCGGAAGGATGTGTTAGTCATATCTGAAATGCGTTTGCGACAAGATTACATAAAGAGAAATAGAAGCAGATTACAGAGGGCCAAGAGGGGAGGAAGGAGGAGAAATGGGAGAAGGAGTAGGAGGAGGCAGGAATTGGATGAGGTCTCAGAGGCCCTGAGGTGTAGACTTAGACCGCCGTGACCTCACCGCTGAAGCCCAGCAGATGAGGTCTGTGTGTGTATTTGTGTATATGCATAGCTATTTTTGTGCACAGATTTGTGTGTGCGTACTAAAGAGTGTGTGGAAGTGTGTGAAATAAAGAGAGATAAACAGGGAATGAGGGTTAGGTATAAAGCAAACATACAGAGAAGGATTTTGTTGGTGGTTGTCTACTGTACCGTATAAATAGGTGAGAGCTGCTGTTTATGTGTATGTGTAAAGGTTTGATTGAGTGTGACACAGTTTTCAGTGAAGGATTTTATTTTTTTATTTTTTTAGAACGAGGATACCCATCAACCTCCCCATTGAGTCCCTCATGGCCTTCGCTGCCACAGCTTTGATGGGGGGCACATGTCTGCGCTTGTGGTGTGTGTTTGCATGTGCATTTTGTGTGCGTTTATAAGCATTGTGTGTGCGTGCCTGCTGGGGCACTATGGTTCACCGCATATGGTGAACCACATTCAGTCGAAAGTGTCCGGGCAGCGATGGAAAGTGAACAGCGTGTACACGTTTGCCAAGGTGGAGGCAGGGTGGAGAGGTAAGTTTTGCGGGGGCGGCGAAGGGTGCGGAGTGTCTGTTTTTGTGTGGGGTGGTGTCTGGCAGCTGGAGGTGACGTTGGCAACAGTGCAATGATGGGGGAAGAGAGGATGGGGAGCCAGCGAGCAAGCGGCGAACTAGATCAATGACACGGCGGGTGCGGCTTGAACAAAGTGCTCCTACCCTGTGTGTTGATGTGGTGGAAATTGCATCTTCAAGGAAACATGCTTGATGAGATTGTGGGATCAATAGAGGACTGGGGCTGCCAGGCTGCTGAGCGGCTGGGAAGGCGAAGGAGGCCGAGGCTGGGCCTGAATGAGAATGGGGGGCGCAGACCAAGGCGCCGTAACCTTCCTCTGATGGTCTAATACAATATGTCACCTCAGTCACCAGAGGGGCTGAGCCAGAGAAGTGTGGGGGGGGGGGGGGGGGCTGCCAACAGTAAAGGCTGCTAAGGTCCTTGGGATCCAGAAGCAAATTGAACAGATTCAATTCCACCATGGCAATCCTGGGATTGGCTGAGAGGCTTTAAGTGGGCCATGGTGCATAATGAGCCTGGCATGCATGCAGCAAATGTAAGTGATGTCACCAATCAAATGTCCTGTCTCGTTTACATTAATGATGTACATTAATGGGGAGGAAATGGGATCAGTAAAAGACATTCACATGTCCATGGATGCACACGGACACAGCATACAAAGTAGAATGATGGACAGTTGAGGTTTGACTTAACTACTTTAAAATGTAGCTTGAAACATAATTAATAAGCGCACACCGTTTCTCTTTCACCTCTGTCTTTATGTCCCTCTCTCTCTCTCTCTCAAACACACATAAAAACACGCAGCTTCCCGTCTCCACAAGTGCCTGATTACACACTCATTCAAAAGGTCTCTATCAGACCAAAACACACACGCACGCACACACGCACGCATGCACACATACAAAACAGTCACCCAAGCCGAGCAATGCGGCAGAGATTTTTTTTCCCCCTCCCCTCCTATACAAGGCTGTTTCTATGGCAACAAGCTCCTGTTTCTGGCACTGAAAAGTGGAATCTTACAGGAAGTATGCGCGGCCTCCAGGGGGCGGGCAGGGGGATGGTTGAAGGACTTGGTTGGTGGTTGGGGGAGGTGGAGTTAAAGAGTTGGGGTCCAGAAGGAAGGCTGCAGGGTGCAAGTTTGGGGTGGGGAGATGCACGGCAATTTAGCGTACAGTCTCAATAGTGACCAATTCTTCTCTCTTCCTTTCTTTCAAGCCTTAAACAACATCTCTCTTGTGCTTTTTGTTTACCCGTCTTCCTGGCTTGCGCTCCTCATTCAGTTAAACTAGTTTGTTTAAATTCATCAAGGACGCCTGATTGACATCAAAGCGTCTGCTGCCAAAATGCAGTGCCATGCAACTGGGAGGGGGGGGGGGGGCTTTGTGGCTCGGCATCAGGGCCTGACATGTAGGTCAAGGGTGCGTGGAGATGGACAGCGTGCTCATTTCTTTCAGTGCGTCTTTCTCTTTCTCAAGTCCCTTTCCCTCCTGCCTCTTGGTTTGTATAATTATTCTGCTCACTTTTGAGCTGGTTTCATGGAAGATTTATCAATGTCTCACCTATAATCTTGACAGCGGAGTGACCAAGGCTATGTAAGTGCTTGATAATCCTTCAGTCCTGAATAATAACCCTAAGCATGGAAAAACACATTACAAATGCAGCACCATGCAACTGCAGCTTGATTATCTGCCGCAAGAAACAATTTATTTTTTCTATCCCTGCATATGAGTGCCTGTTTGTGTTGTGGAGAATTTTGCCTGAAGGGGATAGGCTGATAGCTTGGCAGTAGTACTGGCGAGCAAACTGGAGGCCATTTTCACACCTAAGTCTTGCTTGACTTAGTGCAATATTAATGCCTCTCTTCGTCGCCATCCTCTCCCTTCACCTCACTTCTTCTCTGGAGAGTTTTGCAATGTGACTGCGACAAATATCTAAGCTTTTCCTTTCCTATCATTGCGTTGCTCTTGGTTGCTTTTTGCTTGCGTCTCTTTCTTTCTCCATCCCGTTTTATTTTTGTTCCTTTCCCCCCGATCATTGTCGTCCCCTTACCCTTCCTTCTATTGTGGTGTCTTTCTTTCTCGAGCTCTCTTTCAGCCCACACTTCAAAATGAGTGTGATTGACACATTAAAGTTTTTACATGAAAGAGAGACATACACACATGTTTAAATACATTTCCGTCTCGGCATTTCTCCTCCACTTGATCCCAATGGATTTACAGGTTTGCACACTTATCAGAAGGCTCACAAGGTAAAGTGTAGAGTGTGTATGTGCAAGCTGATGATATTTGTGAAGGTTGAACTCAAGCATTGTACTAAGGCAGACATTTGGGATACTTGATAATATTGCTCACTGACAGTTGATAGAAGCATTGCAGATTGAGCAAGGACTGCTGAGGCATGTGGCCAGGGTTATGGAAGAAAACGTTTTTTTTCATCATGGACTTATACCTCCATCTTCATCACTCACTAAGCTCTGCTACAGCACTCCAATTCCTCTGCCCTTCTGGGAGTAAGTTAAAAATATCAACAACCTTCCTGCCTTCCCTGTTAAAAAAAAATGTCAAAGCCACTATTGAGAGTTATAATTTGGACAGGAAAGCTTGAGAGTGAATTGGACTTGGACATACAATTTTTGCAACTACACAAATGCGCCTCCGCTATCTGAGCCACCTGAATGGAAAGAGATGTCTTTCTCTTAGTGGACCAGTATTCGGAGTGAGAATCTGGCTGGCTGACTTTGAAGATGCCTCTGATCGGTTTCTGTAAATGAGTTTTTCTTATTTTTCCACCACTGCATTGGGCTCCTAATCCTCCCATGAGCCTGTGTTTCTCTTTTTCTCTACGCTGTGGCTTGTTTCCCTCCCTATGTTTCATCTCCACACTCCCTCTACTTTCTCTCTCTCTCTTTCTCTCTCTCTCTTTCCTGCTCCATGTCTCCCTTGTTTACCTTTGTTCTCCCTTGATCGGACTTAGACAAGCCCAATTCTTCTGACCCTCGGTACCCTGTCCTGCCCCAAGCCTTTCCACAGGAATGAACAAATGTAATGATCAATGCTTTCCCTTTTGCAGCACACACACTCACACACTCCCCAAACTGCCACAGAGTGCAGAAAAAGGCTTAGCCTGCCAACCAATTACCACACCACATCACCAACCCTGCCACCTGTCACCACCCACCCCCACCTGTGTGCCTCCGCACCTCAATCTATTTGCACCCGCCTACATTCTTCCATTACAATCCTCACTTAGAAGAGTCTGCTTTTATCACCTTTAATTACCTACTGTACCAAAGTTCTCCTGTCGACAGACCTAAGACTCTTTGTTGTCTCACACCTCCACCTCCTCCAACAGCAGTCAGCCCTTCTCCAACTTGTTTTCAATTATTGCCACAGAGTTCCTTTTTTTCTTCTTCTTAACCCAATTGTTTCTTGATATTTTTCATCCGTTCCCTACGCTCCCATCCAACCAAAGTCCCCGCTGAGCAAGCTTCCTGGTACTCTAGATGTTTTCCACTCAGCTCTAATTAAAGGCTCTCTGATATGAACACCCAATTTCTACTTTTCTGAGTCTTCTTTCTTGGGCGCGTAGCAGCCATGTAGTGTGATCTCATTAAATACGTATCTGTTACATAATGAATGCCTACTGCTTGCTAATGGGTATCTCTGTCATTTAGTCTTACATCTAATGTTGTACTACACTGGAGCAATGTTTCCGGGATCAGCTAAAATACTTAAGTTATATTTGTTTACACAGCCAAACCTCTTTTTCTTTTTGTACATATGGGTAAAAAAGCAGGGAGGTTTGGCGAAATGTGGGCTGTTTGATTTGCAGACTGTGGTATTTCTCAGTTTGTTTTTTTGCAGGTTTGTCTAGACAGACCCAATCAATCCTAGGTCTTCCGACAAATAGCCTTCCCTTCCACTTCAGCACTTCATTATAAGAGATATTTTAGTGTGGTGCCGCAGCTGCTTTTCTAGTGTCTCCACTGGACCCAACTGAAGCTATTTTGGCTGGAGCTTTCAGCTGGGTCCTTTGCCTGGTTTATTGCCTAATTTGTTTGGTGTAGTTGGGTTAGACATGTCAATCTGCTAACAGGCACTGTAAGCCATAAGGTTAGTGGTCAACAGCTCCTGTGACCTATCCTGCTGCCTCCTGAAATACACATTTTTCAGTTGAAAAGTGTATTAAAAGCTTGAGGAGACCCATGGGCTTGGAGGTTAAGGCTGTGTCAACGAGTTGGAGTTGTTTACATTTGAGCAAGCCTCGAGGAGAGCAGGCAGCCTTCACACTGTTGTATGGGAGGATTGCACAAACTCAAATCAGAAATCCAACAGAAAGACAGACGAGGTTTAACTAGTACTGTCATTATAATCCTGTCCGAACAGCCAGCTGAAAACCCTCAGACCCCTTTGACAAAGCCTTTGTCCAGAGAATAGTCAGTTAAAAACAGCCATGTTGAACAAGGGTTAACCTTTCTGTACATGTGTCAGGTTGTGTTAACAGCACAGCACTTATTTGTCCCATTCATCTGTAGTGTTTTTGACCTCTTATCCTCTATCTGAGCTGCCAGCATCCTCCCTCCGTCTCTTCACCTCAATTTGCTGCTTCATATCCACAAGGCTCAGGCTTCAAAGTTCTTGTGACTGGTGTGTCCGTCTTCTTCCGTGTTTCAGAAGTTCCTTTTGAAGTAAAAGTTCAGTCTGGAACATTTCACGACCAACTTATTTTCCGGCTTTTTGCTTGATTTTGTATTGATTTCCATCTGCCTTGGTCGGCTGGAAAAGGAGAAGAAAAAAGAAGAAAGACGGGAAGGACGGGTGGTGGATCGATGTTTGCTTGACCTCCCATGGGGGGATGGTTTGGCTGCATTTCGGATGAAAGTCATTAACCATTTCTGGTTTGCCAGCCTGAGCATCGAAATAACGATAATATTTTGGTTTTTATTTTAATTCCAAAAAGCTATGTCAACGTTCACATTTCCATGTAATTTTCAGCTGCCTCCTTCATATTGAACTTTCAAATGCAAAGGTGTTGGTTGTTCTTGGAAATCATTTGAAGACATCACTTTGTAAGCTCAAGGCCAACTTTGGAAAGGATAAGGACAAATATATGTATCAAATATATGTATCCGAAGTATGCACTGGAGATATACTGCACTCCATTACAAAAGCTTCCCTTGCAGCTAAATGTATTTCTCTACGTTAGACTGGTGTCACATGCTTGACACACACTGAACAGGAATACAGAGCATTTTTAATTGTTTTCCTCTATGGTGCCAATACAAGAGGAGAGTGATGTGAAGATCCAGAGCCATACAAATTAGAATTCCAGATGCTTTGCCTTAAAAATACAATCAAATTGTAATCAGGCAAGCCAGTCATTAATTATTCTACGTAGTAGACCTCAAAACCTCAATCCACAAATGGCAAAGTTGCATGCAGTAGTCTCCTCTGTGTACTCTGTATCTCCATGCTCAATTCCTAGAGTGACTCCATACAGCACTCCCTCACCAGTCGTCCTCCATGGCTTTGGCCAAGCGTGCAAATGGCAAATGGACAGCAGGCACCCCGGCGGCCCTCTCAGCCCATGTCTTATTCATGAGCAGGGGTCAGCGCGATGCCCCTCGTCACACACCATGTCAGAAACACACTCTGCCTTGTGCACCGGAGCCTCTCACCACACTCCCCCTCCAAACCCCACTAAAACCCCCGTGACATTTTCACTTTATGTGCCACTGCGCTCCTATCCTGCCTAGCTAGGAAGGTGATAATAGTAATAGCCAGCCGTAACTGCAGGAAACACTCAGCTGAAATGTAATCCAGTGCAGCATCCAGCTCACAGCTAGTCACCACTCTATAAGTCACACAGATGCTGCGTGAATATAATAATGTGATTACTGGTGGTGTTTTCTTATATCGCAGCACATCTGTGAGGAGAATGTAATGTTGTGGTCAGGCTCCGGGCCAGAGCGCGCCCTGCCCGTCCCACCTAGCACCTCATAAAGAAAAGAGAGTGGAGCAAAGCGAGGGGGAGATGAGGGGTTTAGATGATTACATATCTCTATGGTTTCATGAAAATGGGTCCAGCTTCCTGCGCAACTATGACATCAGCAGTCTGACATTCGGGATGAAATGTCTACTGCGCAGCCCTGCTAGGCCGCTCAATTCAATAAAGTAATAAAGTTGTACTGAGCACCAGGCTTTGCTTAAAGGTCGGGTCATTTTTGCTGGCACAGCAAAGGTGTTGGCTGTACAGAAGGTGGTGGCATTATCAACAATAATGTCCGCGTTCCAAAAAGGACTACAGCACTAATTGTATTCATTCTCATAGTGCAAATATATTTACAAAGATCAGTCTCACTTTGAACTGATGTTAAAACGACACCATTGACAACAGGTTACCCCTTGAGACTATCCTCAGGAGCAAGCCAGGTTGAAGAATTTCACCTTTATAGCAGCTTCATCTTTTTTAAGATCTGGCAGCTTCATTGAGAATCAACTGATCGATTAAATTTTAACAAGACGCCAGTGATGGGCTCTCTGAAGGGTTTAAACATCCAATCCATCATGGACATGGGGCTCCCTCGTTCGCCGTCTACTTAGGTCTATCCATCTCTTCCTCCTAACCGGTTTGGGGAAGGGAAAATTATCTCTTGATTAAAATTTAATTAAAAGCCATTTAACTTTTCCCCCTCCTCCTTCATTGCCCTTAACAGAAACAACTTTCCCCTCTGGGTGGGGATCATCTCACTTAGGTGGCAGAGAAACCGTTCAACACTCTCTGGGACACTGATTATTTCTCAGCTTCTTTTATTACACCTATATATCAGCGCAATTAAAGTCCAAAAGGGGGGTCATAAAAATGCCTTTTTCTCCTTGCAATAGTAAACAACTGCTCTCTGGGGTTTTAAATGGAGATATATTGCCACACCAACTATTCACGATTATCTATCCTGTTGCTACCCCACCTCAGGTTCAAAGTTAAGTCCACTGAAGCTGAAATCAAGTCTAATCCACTTACCTCATCGATTCATCCAGCTCTGACCCCTTTCGCTCGGCTCTGGAGATCATATCTTGGGCTCTGTCCTCATGCCGTCCTGCTTGGCCTCGGTTACAGTAACTTGTAGTGGGTTAGGGTTAGTGGCACGGGTCAGGAAGCAGAGCAACACTGAAGTTGCAGCGAGGATCCCATCCTCTCAATTAGTCTCCTCCTGAGTCTCCTTGGCCCTTGGGGGCTCTGGATTTAATTAAGTAATTGAATACATGATTCCCATTTGGGTGGCTCATGCCATGCTGCCCCCCCCCCCCCCTCCCCTCCCCCTGTGGAAGGTAGTATGTGTGTACCATTAGCTGTATACCAGCACCCTGGTGGGTTGGTTAAAGGGGACTGAGAGATAGATACAACAAATACAATATCTTGTGTTTGTGTGCCTTTGTCTGTTCATGTGTGCGTGTATTTGTGTGTGGTCATCCTCCGGCTGTGCTGCTGCTCCTTAATGACCCGTGCAGTGCCTGGGAGCTGGGGGTGCCACAGCATCGTGACTAACAGTCTGGGCAGATTGGTTGCTGCCAAAAACCCGGCCCCAGCCAAACCCCCCATGCACACACTAAACTCCAACACACACACACACACACACACACACACACACACACACACACACACACACACCTTAGATTCCTCTAAATGTGGTTATTTTGCTATGGATGGCTGCCTTAAGACATTATTATGAATGTATGTGTCTGCAGGGTAGAGACGTGTGTGCGAGTGCAGCAAACATGTATGTGTTGAGTGTATCTATATGGAAGGAAGTGATTGAATGTGCAGCTGTGAAAAAGTGCAGCAGCAAAGAACATGTTTGCGTATGACATAAGAAAACGCTAAACTAGGGCCATAATAACCTGCAAGGGGTCCTGTGGCAGAAATGAAGTATTCAGTCACCATTATGTCCTCTCATTAAGTATGCATCCGGTTGCATTTAAGTATCCATCAGGTACAGTGCACATGACAGACTTGAAATGCTGAATCCCAGTACTGTGCTCTGGTAGAATACTAAACTTCCCCAATTTTTTTTATTTGATTAAACACAAACGTCTATTCTGGAATACTGAAATAACTACGATTGGGTATGGTTGACATTGTCAAAGATTCACTTCTTTATTTGACTTGTCTTGTCCTCACCTGGATACTTTGTAGGTTGTTTTTTTTTTTAAATGACTATCCAAGAACTGATTGAAACAATCTCACACATGGCACCATCATCAATCACTGTAATAGCTACCAAATTATTATTAGAGGTTGCCTCTTGCCTGCTTCCAATCCTCAACAGATTGTTTATGGCTTCACCTCTTCTCAAGCATCATCTATGTCTGGGGTGCAGCAGGGCTCCATTCTAGGACCAATTTTATTTTCTCTCTATTTACTCCCTTTGGGACAAAATTTATCTAACTTCATATTTAATTTATTTGCTATGCAGATGATACTCAGATGTACGTGTCCTTCAAACCATCATAATTAGATAAGTTATCTTCCCTGCATTATTGCCGAGCTGCAGTTAAGGATTGTATGGCAGAACATTTTCTTCAATTTAACAGAAATCCTTATTATAGGCCCAGAACACACTCCCTTGACCAAAACATGATTCTACAGCTTCAGGGTGTCCAAGACTTTTGAACAAGTTTTGTAAGCATGATTACATCTCCCTATTTTAGCTTTCCTTCACTGGCAGAGCTTCTAAATCCTTACTTACCGGCCGATCGTCTGAGGTCCTCTGATAAAGCCCCGTTAGCTATTCCCCGATTAGGACTGAAGAGCAAGGGTGACAGGGTATTTGCTCTCCGGGTTCCAACCCTTAGGAGTAGCTTACCTGAGAAATCATTGCCATCTTTTAAATCATCTCTCACGACTCAATTTTACAACTTGGCTTTTTTCTTCATTATTTTAATCGGTAACTTATTTTTTATTTGTTTTTTATGTGTACTTTTATCCATTATTTTATCTTTACTTGTCAATTCATGTGTTATTTTATATTTGTAACCGTGATTATGTATTTGACTCCTTTGTCCTTGTTTATTAAGCACTTTGTAACAGCAGTTTTAAAAGGTGCTATATATATATATATATATATAGTCATTATTATTATTATCATTCTTATTATTAGTATTTACCCACAGACAAAAGGGGTAAAAGTGAAAGACAACAAAAATGTAACTGTCCAAAAATAACTTGACAGTACAGAATAACAGAAAACTTGACTGAACGTAACAAGAGTAAACTTAAACAAGTGTAACACGAGAGAGATTTGTGGAACACTTCACTGAAACAGATAAGACGAACAAACACAGACAAAGGGGAGAGCAGAGCGTAAGGAGGAGGAGGGTAATTAGGGACAGGTGAAACTAATCAGGGCAGGAGATCACACAGGCGGGAAACTCACGAGGACAGGAAGTGAAGTAACTGAAACGAGACACAAGGGTGATGATACCAAAATAAAACAGGAAGACATCAAAAGACAGAAAAACAGGGAGAACACAATTTAAACAAGGGACCGGAATCGTCATCATTTATTTGTTGATTTTTGTTTTGTATCATTGATCTGCATATGCAAAGTAACTAGTAATTAAAGCTATACAATAAATGTAGTGGAGTAAAAAGCACAATATTTGCTTCTGAATTGTAGTGTGCATTAGAAGAAAATGGTAACACTCAAGTATTAAGCATCTCAAAATTGTACTTCATTTCAGTACTTGAGTAAATGTTGTTTCCACCACAATATACAAAACCTTTTTTCCAATCTAAAAAAGCAGCCAAAGATGCAAGATTCCAAAACTGACCAGACAGTCGATGCCAGCTTTTACAACTTTACAGTTTTATTATGAACACATTACGGCGAGCACTAAATACGTATTGAGGTCCAATACCCAGCCTTAGAAATAAGAAATGAGATTTTGAGATATGGCTGCTCTACAGTACGACACAGTGTCTCAAGACTAAAATGCAGGAGCTTCCATTAGGCATTTATACTTAAATTCTGCATATTCACAGTCAAATTTCTATGCGATTTATCCATAAAGTTATTGCCAGAGGGTCTTGGACCCCAGGGCAGTTACCCATGTCGCCTGGTTGGTAATCCAGACATAAATCTATAGGTTATATGTATTATTATTTCATGTTTCTGTTAACATGTAAGTGCGTGTGCATGTTTATTGTTTTCAGCGTACATGCATTTACGTTGGGGTGTATGTTTGTACTTACTCATACAGGGAAGGTGAGTGATGGGCACTGCAGTGCTTTGGCGCGAGAGCTTGCGGTTAGAAAACACAGAGGGACACAAGTGACTTGATTCGCCCTGTGCCTCATATAGATGCTCACCCTCCTTCACTACACACGCGCACACACACACGCACGCACACACACACGCACATGCACACGCACACCTTGGAAATATAAAGAAAGAGAGAGAGGTGAAGGGAAGAGAGAACCCTCACATCCTTTTAACTGGGTCTCATAAATCACAGACAGCAGCATGGCAGGATTATGTTGTCAAGTAAAAAGATGTGTGCGTGCGTGTGTGTGTGTGTGCGTGTGTGTGTGCGTGTGTGTGTGAGTGTGTGTGTGTGTGTGTGTGTGTGTGCATGTGCGTGTGTAATGTGGTGCTGCCTACACTAGGACAGGTGGCAAGGCATTGACACAGCATTGTTCAGTTGCTGTTTGTTGGAGAGGGGATGCATAAAGCCACCTCACAGGACGGAGACAGCTGAACAACTTGAAAAGGCTCATCTGCAAAACTGAACAGGTGGATGAAAAGCTGAAACAAAGATGTAAAGGTTTCACAGTGAGGGAGAAGAGGCCCCAGAGTGGGTTTTTGTATGTATGAGAGAGACTGAGAGTGCGAGAAAAGAATTAGGATGGTTCAGTAGATTCATCAAGAGAGTGAGAGAGAGAATGAAGAAAAATGCCAGAAAAATGCATTTTGATAGCATGGGGGAAGTGAAGTGGGAGTATATTTAGAGGCAGAGGAGAAAAGATGGAACGAATGAGAGAGAGAGATGGAGGGAGAGAGAGTCCATCATAGATCTGTGGTTGCAGGCTTCAATCAATTATTAACGCCATGCAGATTAGCAGCCGAGCCGACAAACGATGCAATGATGGCTGTCAGTTTCCCCCGCACCGCCGCCTACCTCAGGGAATGATGGAGAATGAGAAAACGACAGAGGGAGAGGCAGAGAAGGGAAGAGCAATGATGAGAGATGAATTGGAGGAAGAAAAAAAAAAGTTGGAATAAACTTATTTTGTGTTTTGTTTATTCCTCTGGGAAGAGAGAGAGAGGAGGGACAAGGACTGTGTGAGCGAGTGAGTGTGATGTGTTAGTATGGGCAATGGGGGAAATTAAGTGCAGTCATCATCTGCTCTCGTGATTGGATGAATTGGTTCAGTTTATCGTTGGGAGATATGAAAATAGAGATCCTGAGGCGATACATAGATGTGTCAACAGATGTTGTTTAACCCTTTAAGGTTTGTATTTCTTTAATAACACGGCTTGTTGTCCATTTGGAACAATGTTGCAAATCACTGAGCTCTGCTGCTTTGATGAATGATCAATCCTTTAACTCATTTAGCTTTTCACACGTGGGGATTTGTGCTTTTTTCTTGTTTTCTATCATTGTAAAGGGAATATTATTAGGTTCTGGACAATTTCTGATAGCCATTTTTCTCTATTTTCGGACATGTTATAGACTAAATGATAATATGCATAAGTTGAATTAGATTGCTATATCATTTATTTGTCATTTAATTCACTAGATTAGCCAAACACAGATCTTCCTGTCTGTTATTTCTGTTATTAAGTCTCAGAGAAGTCAAATCAGTGCACGTCTTTTAAAAACCCCTTGAAGCCGATTTGTTTTCTTTGGCTTTCTCTTGACTTTAATTGTGTGGATCATAAACTCAGTTTGTTGTTATTTATTGACTTATGTCTCTTTCTGTCTCTTTATTTTAACAACACAAACATTTTCGCCATATACTATATCACATCCTATATCACACTATCATGATATGAAATGATATATAATGTGATAGAGTCCACCGCTTAGATTGTTAAGGTTTGGAATGATGATTAAAGCAAGTAGCTCAAGAAATGCTCTGTTTCTCTAAAAGAGATGAAAAAACAGAGCCAATTGTTGGAAAATAAATTAAATACGTTGGTGTGAGATTTGAAATGGAGAGCAGGAGGCCACATATAAAAATCATGTATCACCAGGGGGAACAGATAGAACTTCAACTCTACTTCAATACTTTGTGTTGTGTCCCTGAACATCCAGAAAACTCCTGAGCACAGCATTCTTTCGCCCTTTTTTTTTTATTTTTTTTTTTTACACATGCTTTGCAAAGCAAAGCAAGGTGATGTTGCTCACTTTTTCTGAAAAAGTTTGTGAGTAGACAGAGGACTTGAACTTCTGACCTCTATGCGGGAGAACAGCTTTCACCTGGGGCACCAAAAGCAACCATCATTGTCAAGGGAAATGATGATGATGATGATGACTAGGCAGTTTGTTTGCAGAGGGGAGAGAGACAGGAGAAACGGGGAGAGGAAAGCTTTTGGGGGAAGAATTGCTTGGCCTTAAAATATATAATAGTAGAACTCTCAAGTGCACCACAGCTGGGCCGCCCTTGAGTTAGCAAAATTAACCTATACGCCCATTCGTACTATACAAAGCTCTCTATAGGGGTTACATAGTATAGAGTAGAGTAGTACCATTGGAGCTTGTTCAATCTTCCAGTAATCATAAATCATTCAGTGATACCGCAGGATGTTCTGACCATAGAGGGACTCACACAAGATCCACTGAGTGCACTGTCTTCTCTCTGATGTCCTTGTATTTACAGTATTCTCTGTTTGATGTTAGAGCTGAGGGTGGGCGAAGGCAACCACAGATACTCCCCCTGCAAGTACACCTGAGCTCAGCACAGCAGCAGGCTGCAGGGGATGTGTCTTTAAAGAACCATTGAGGTTAATTGGGCCTATTTTGTGTAGTTTTGACCCTCTTTCTGGTCAGTAAAAATAACATTATACTCAACAAGCTAAGCACTGGCATTTTTGAAATCTGGAAATGGGACAGCGAGTAAATTTGGGTGAGCTCACATTCATTTTTACCTCCAAATAGTGGTTTAGATCAGTGGCTCCCAACGTTTTTACATTCTGATCCCTTAAAATAAAACAATGTCTACTTGCAGCCCCTAACATACATTTCCGTCAATAAGTTGGTGTTTTCCACCAAAGATGATATAGTATAGAATTCTTATTAGCCGTATTTCAGGTTTGTCAGCATTACTTTGGTAAGAAAAACCTTATCATAGCTGTCAATGATAGACAAAACCAGAAAAATTAAACAACGTTTTTCATTGAGACCTTGGGTGTTTTTTTACTGAACAAATAATTGTATCAAACCTCACTTACTCCGTCACCTTACAGTATATGCACACTTTCATTACTGGTGCCTTCATCCACTCTGAAGCCTCTTTAGGCTTTCAAAGACCAAGGGCAGAATGAATTAAGCTTTGAATCCTACAAGTTGTGTGAGTTGAATAACAAAAAATGGAAATAGATAAGGGTGTGGTGCTGGTTGAAAAAATGTGGAGAGAAGTACGACTTCAGGGTTGTTTTCCTTGCCCGAAGGCTCCCTTGCAGGGAAAAGAGGTTTTGAGCTTGCCAGAAAGAAACAAGGTTTTGCAATTAACCAGAGAGCCACTGAGAAAAAAAGGATAGGTGTTGGAGAAAAGAGCAAAAAGAGAGAATACATTAAAAAGGGAGTAGGTGGTCTGCGTGCTCAAGTTGGCTGTCTGACTAAAGTGTGTACGTCAGTATCTCCATGCAGTATGGGAGGAAGTGAGGTTTAGGTGATGTGTTGGTTTTTATCCTCTTTTTAAAAAGGAGGTGATGGCAGAAGGTCTATCGCTGCAGCACTCTGTCTTTCTTTCTCTCTCCCTTTCCCTCTTTGTTAAGCCAAGGCCCTGCCGCCAGCGGCCGCCTGCTGCACCATCTGTGGCTGCAAAGGACCCAAAATTCATTAGTGGAGAGAGGCAAGGGAGAATCCACCAGGAGAGAAACACACCGGGAAGGAAAGAGACAGAGTGGGCAGGAGCAGAAAGGGCAGCAGAAACTGACTTTTGAGGCTTTTTAAATGAAACATTGCTCTCAAAAGAATGTAGAAGAGTAGGAACGAGAAAGAAAAAGTCGAAGGAAAAGAAAAAGGACTGGGAGCATGAAAATCGAGTCAAGAAGGTTGAGGTGAACTGAGCCAGCGAGAGAAGGGAGAGATGATGCAGAGCAAAAGAGAGGAAAACGAGAGGAATGGAGTGAGGCAAACGGAAAAAAAAGTGACAACAGAGAGAGAAGCTTTTGGAGAGGGGAGCTGGAGAGGGGTAGAAGATGATGATGAGCAGGAGGACTAACAGGGGGCCGCTGGGTGGCAGATACTGGAGATGTGCCTTGTGCCTGTCAGACTAAAGATCAGGATTTGTGTGACAAACTGTACTAAATCTCTAACAACGACAATCTGTCCGTCTATCTTTATCTGGGGAGCTGTGTCTATCACTCTCTTTCCTCTCTTTCGCTTCATCTTCATTTAAAAAGAAAAAAAAAAAACAGTTATATCCGTCAACTACATCTGCTTTGTTTCTCTCAAAAAGGACTTCATGACATCATTTTTGATATACTGCCCATCCTGTATGATGCTGTTGTCTCTCTTTCGGTTCCATTATTTTATTTGTGACATCTCAGATTTCTATTATTGTTGCCCTCTTTTCTGCACTTCATAGCGATTCCCTTTATCCTCGTCGAGCGCTTCCTACTCCTCCACCTCTCTTTCTGTCACCTCTTAACCTCCCACCTTTCCTTCACACCCCCCCCAACCGGATCCAACACCGTCATCTATCTGCAGCACTGACTCATGATTCCCACGAGGGCTGCGAGGTGACAGGGATCATGGAGCTTTGTAGAACTTGTATGCTCAGATAAGCTGCTGAATTAGAGAGTGAAGACGATCAGCTGTGGCGTTGCAGGGGAAAGGAGATGAGCGAGGAGGTGAGAAGATAAGAAAGTGGGGAAGTGTATAGAAGAGTGGAGGAAAAGGGTTTGAACCAAGAAGGAGAAGGAAAGAAAAGAGGTTAGGTTAGGACGGGGATAGAGAGGATGGGCAAAGTATTTGGAAGGAGAAAGGAGCTGAGATGAGGATATTTATGGTTGCTACGCCTGTCAAGCGCTCCGATAAGGCTGGCGGATTTACCAGTTCAAATTTGTATTTTGTCTGGTACAAGTATTTTTAGGTAGATAAAAGCAGGCTTCTTATTTCTAGCCAGCATCTGTTGATTTTTGAAATCCGAAATACAGCTGTAACTAGCTAGCGTTCAATAGCTCCATGGTTAAAATGCTGTCTTTCCAGCTGACTTGTATTAAAACACAAATCTAGTTAAAAGGGCTCATAACTGTGCACTTTATTTCACTTTAATTGTGCTAAAAGACTGTGGCTAAGCTACATGCAAAAAGTAGAATCAAAAGTACAATCAGATGGATATTTCGTTCTAACAAAAGCCAGTTTGGCTGCTTAGCTTACATATTTGTTTGGATTTTCAAATGTGGTTCACGTAATGTTATCTTGGGTAGCGCTGGTCTGCTGTTGCAGAAGTTTAACTCCCCCAAATCGGATTAAGTGCAGAACAGAGCTGCTATAGTTGCTTCTAAAAATCCAGGACTAGCTTCCATACTGAGGATACGCTTCGTGAACGTAACGTCTAACCCTAACCCAAAAAATAATGTAATTAGTTAAGCACTTTGGCTTCGGGAGTAGCGCTTGGTTACGTAGTAAGCTTGTCAGCCGACCATGCAGGTTAGAGCCCCAACAGACCGTTTCATGCACTGCTTTTGCTCTTGTGCTTATGGTTTTGGAAAGAGTAAAAATGAAATGCCACATTCCAACATTTTTAAATACCTAGCAGACCTATGCTCTTAATACATCCCCATGCACACTGTATCAACATGTGGAGAAATACTGTAGCTAGATTGGACAAATCGCTGTTTGGGGGAGAGGTTTAGAGAACTGGATTGTCAGTCCTCAGATTCATATGTATTCATGTATGAGTGACATTTCTGTGCATCACCCTAAGTACATGTGACTTCTCCACGAAAGCTCACGACATTGTATGCAAACATAAACTATGTACCCATAGCAAACAACAAAGAGATTGACAGCCACACACATAGACACATAAGGGAATAAGCCGAGTGAGGAAAACCTTAAATTTGATTTTGACAATGTGTCAAGTACAGCTAACAGCTGGAGGAGGCAAAGCGTAAGTCGAGATGTGAGAGGCCAGAAAAAGTCTCATAAACAGGAATGAGCTGCTGCTTTGACTGGTCTGCCTTTTTTGTTGCTTCATCTCCCTTTCAGCTTCTCATATCTTCCTCCTCCTCCTCAAGGAAATACAAAGAAATATAAAGTTTAATGCTGCTAAAAGACATTCTGACAATTTCATGTTTCTGATGTTTTTTAACTAACTCAAATAACCAACCCAGTGTAGATGTGACATCATGCCAGCTTCTTAGCAGGGCATTTTGTTTGCTCTGTAGTTTTGTTATTTTTTGACACACCAATTTGCACCAAGGCTCAACAAATCTGAAGAGATACTATAAGCGTGGACTAGACTCTGATACATATTTTTCTGAGATGACAGTAGCCTCAGTAGAACAAAATGACAAATGTTACGTTTCAAGGACATATTGTATTGTGAGTAATACTTTTCTCACTCTTTTACTCTAACAATTCCAGGAACGACATGAAATCTCTATCTTTAATAGAAGTAGATGAGGCAGATTGCAGCAAAGTGGGTACACCAAAAAAAGTAAATTACTTCACCACAAAATAACTCCTGGAACACATTGAACATCACAGATTGATGATAAGTTACGTGACAGTGTAAAAGAATCTGAGTGAGGATTTTTCCTTGAAAATATTCATCCAATCTCCATCATCTTCTCTTTGTTTAAAAAGTTTTTTTTTTTCAATTAGGTATTGAATGTACTGAGTCAGGCACAATCATGTCTTGCTTGAGACTAACTTATAT
Organism: Bovichtus diacanthus; assembly: GCA_943590825.1. Classification (NCBI taxonomy): domain Eukaryota; kingdom Metazoa; phylum Chordata; class Actinopteri; order Perciformes; family Bovichtidae; genus Bovichtus; species Bovichtus diacanthus. The sequence continues at coordinate 575,490 of CALSBV010012107.1, forward strand.
TTCAGGGGGTTGATTTTAAACTTTTACTCCAGACTCTTGCGCAAATGTAGAGAATAAACATCTGGCTAATGTTTAGTCGGGTCATTTGCAGATGAAGTCGGTGCCGATGCAGTATGGAGTGAGTAAAGATAATGAGACAGCTCGTAAAAAGGTTAGAATTTGATGTGCTGAAAAGCAATCTCGCTATGACACATTCACTTGCTCATTTGCTGAGTAGTTCTGTAATAATGAATGACGTATAAATTAAGGAAGCTGTCTGATAGTCTTTAGTGTGTTAACTATAAAATGAGGTTATATAAAACATGTTTTGCCACATTGGCATGAAGCTTAAAAGGGGAATTCTTTTATTTCCACTTCACAAAGATTCTGTTAGTTTTGTAGTATGTTAGAGGGAAATATTCCTTAGAGCAATAGGCTTTCACTTCAGCAGGAATCATTGGCGTACACATTCATATGTTCTCAGTCTTTGACATTTTCAATACATCCTGGCAGCTGTGCTTGTTTTATTATTGATATTTCAATTTATGTCTCAGGAAGATGGCTATGTCTTGATGCCCATTTGTTCCGTAGTGTATTGCATCCTGTAAATGGTAAGACACTTCAAATTGAAATGATTCTCCAGGTTTTGTGACAGTTACAACTGTCAAGGTGACAGAGCAAGTGAGAATATATGTGTACGTACAACCTGCTATTGCTATTTTTATGTGGGTATATGCATATGCACAAGGGACGTCTGCAGGCTTCACGTGCTTGTGTGTGCTGGTGGCACGGTAGTACAATTGTTTTTGCCGCTCATTCACACATGAGGGAGAGGGGAGCCACAGATCATTTTCAGTGCTCCACATGAAGGAGCATTAATCCAATTCAAACAGCTCCAAGGAGACGGACCCGTAATAAGTTATGGTGACTAAGGAATTTGTTTATGTTTGGAAAAGTGCACTGAAAGATTGATAACCTCCACATTATGAGTTATACAACCCTGTCTGCGAGAAAAGCACAATAAGAAAACAGCCAAGAAAGTTATAGCGATAAATGAAAGGCAAATTAGCCAGTGGCATTGTATAATTACACATTACTTCTATCACAGCTTTAGTTATGCCCCTGATTTCCTCATGTTCCTCGATCGCCTCAGGCTTTGGTAAAACAGCTTCATCAGTAACATGAGCCAGCAGTTTCATCAGTGGCTCAGTCCACCAGGGCTGACATAAACACACAGCTTAGCTTCGCCCCAAGTAACTGGCTGCATGCTTGTTTCCTCTTCAAACAGACTACGACACTTTAATTCACCTTTACCTTTCTTCGCATCTCTCGTTTCTTGATTCTCAGCCTTTCTTTCTGCATGTCGTACTCGAGAGCCCTCTCATTTCTGCTCAGCTGCAAAGATAAATGGGCTCCCTATCGATTCCTCTTTTACTACGACACTGGCCTCTCCAAAGAAATACCAAAAGCATGTCATCACCCAGGCGGAAAGAAGGGGTTGGAGGGTGAAAAGGGAGGGAGACTTGAGTTCAAAGTCAGTTATATTTTTAACTTCATCTTTGCTGAGATGAAGAGAGCAACCGGGGAGCATGTGAGCAAGAGTGTCACGCTGTTGAGGGAATGGGGGCTTTCCTGCAATTGAACAGTGGCAGCACGCTGGCAGTGCCAAAAGCTTGCCGGGGTGTCATCCGCCTTCCATCTGGTGTGAGACAGGGACACAGAGAGAAAGAGAGGGGAGCTCCAAGATTTGTTGAAAGGGGAGAGTACACTCCAGCCTAGCGAACCAGGTAGCCCACAAAGGAACATGACGTGACCAAACTCCCTCCAACTTGCTGACCAGGGCCCAAGCTTGGTGATGGTGGTGGCGGTGGTTTGAATGTCTGCCACAAGCTCCAGCCAAACATAACTGGCACGGCAATGTGTGTAGGAGCTAGCGCTGCCGAGTCACAGCAGCGGAGCAACAATGGCAGGAGCTGTTGCGATTCAGAATGCAAATGAACCCCGTCCACAGCTGTAAGGATGGCTGTGGGCACAGCCAGGCAGAATCCAACTGCACACAAACAGACGGAAGCAGGCAAACACATGCACGAGAAAAAGAAAAAAAACACACTTAAAACACCCCCACACGCACACATAGATTCACGAACACGCACGCACGCAGCAAATGGATTTACACAAGCTTGCAAACACACATATGCACATTCATTCTCAATCTCTCTCTCTCACACACACACACGCACGCACACACACGCACACACTTGCACACTGAATCTTACTTCATCCGTACTTGCCAGCGTCTTAGTGCACTGCACCATGCCTCCCTCCTTTTTTCCTCCTTCTCCCATTCCGTCCCTCAGGAGCTCCCTCCTAAGCAGGTGTTAGCTGATTTCTGTTCCCTCAGGTAATTCTGTTTTGTTCTTTTGCAGCAAGCACTGCTGCTGTGAATTATCCTGACAGCACCTTACTCCTGGGCTCTGGCCCTCACCCCCCCCTCGCCTACCCCCCAACTCTTTTCCCTCTCTTTGCCTGCACCCTGCCCCTCCATCCTTCTTCCTCTGCCTTGAGCTCCTCTTTTCATCTACACTCTCTTACCACCCCCCTGTAAAAAAAAACGGGCATGTTTGACAAACACACCGGGAAATAAACACACATGGACGCACACATGCTTAGATGCAGCCCAGTTGCACTTGAAACCGCCACATTCCAGCGGTACACTCAGTTCTCCGTGCATATATTGAGATTGAGAGTATGGTGGGAAAATGTTGCTGCTCCCCTGTAGCCAAAATGTTGCTCCCTTTTGTTTTGCTGCTTGCAAAAGGCACAGACAAAGAATGACTTATTTTAGATTGCTCATTAGCATGGTGGCTTCAGACAGCGGCTAATTGCCCTCCATTCAGTCATCACAATTAACTGGTCTTATTACTCTGTTTGAGTATATTACATATTTTGCATATTTCCACAGAAATATGTCATTATCAGTATGAAATGAATGGTGGGATGGAATTAATAAGCTAAGTCAGCGGTGGCGTGCTAGGGCTTATGCATGCAAAAGAAAATTCTAAACAGAAGCTAAATGAGATCTTTTATGCAGCTCAACATTGACTCAAGATTTTGTTCGAAATTCACTGAATGCATTTTCAGCACATAATATTTTGTCTTTGATGGAAATTGCATGATTTCAGCTTTCTGTGTAAGTAAATGTCCAGCAGCAGTAATTATCAAGCTCTCGTCAAGCCCTGGTTTTTCCCCATTAGTCCTACTTTACAAGTGTGTCATAAATGACGATTGGCAGCTTGTATTGCCTGGTCATCCATTTCTCACAAATACTGCCCAACACTCAACTGACTTTTTGATGCCTCATTCTTTTTGACTCCACTTTACAGCCAATGGTCCTATCGAAAATAACTGCTCCCATGCTATTACACTCCTTTGTCTCCTGTCACTATCGCCCGGTAATTGCTGTTTTTATTGTAGCCTCTTAGAGGCTCAAGTGTAAACTATAGGGTAAGCCTCGCCACTGTGCTGGAAGCTTAACCGCATGGCTGGAAATATTTGTTCAGTCTCACAGCATCTGACAGAGCTCATATAAACAGTAAAAAAAATATGGAACCTCAGAACATATTTTTACTACACAGTTTTATTTATTTATTTTGACATAGAAGGCTGGCCAAAGATTTTTTTTTCAGAAAATGCAACGATTTGAATCAGTTTTCGAAGGCATTGTGAAATTTTTTTGTCCAGCATGTCAGATCAAAAAACTTATGTGCCATTCAGTTTAAGGACTTGTTGGATTTTGCATATTGCCATATGTTATTATATATATATATATATATATATATATATATATATATATAATAGAAAGAGAAATATATTTCTATTAATGGTACCCCTGTGAGTTCTTTGACCACTCCTGGCGATATGTAGCAACCTTTGAAGAGCAAGTCCCTGTCGTGTGTGTATCTTGTGGTTTTCTAGTACACACATGGACACAATGCACTTTGCTGTTGATGATTTAACACGTGTGTCTGCATGCTAGCAGTCAGTGGTGGTATGGCAACAAGAAACGTCTGTATGTACCAGAAAAAGGCAGAAGGAGAACATTGCTAGCATGCAGACACACATGTAAACAATGCTGGTTTCAAAACATATAACAATGTCTTTGCAAATGTTCTCTGAGGAAGGTAATTAAATCAATAAGTGTCTTGGACCTCAAGGATATAAGAAATGCTTTTGGCAGGATATATATTTTTTTATGTAAACATAATTTTTTCAAGAACCCTTAATATAGTACCTTTAATATAATACAGATTACGATTATCATAATGACCTGTAAAATAGACTTGAATACACTGACAATGAGACACTAATATTGTGTGAATATGTCCGCCAATCCATCTATTGTACCTTTACTTTGCTTTTACTATAAGAGTAAAATGTGACTTTGCAACTCAGATTTACTCAGCGCCAATGAAGGCACCATGCTGCTGTTAAGTTACATCATAATGTATTCTGTTCCCTTTGTTGCTTATAAAGTATGTTATTGTCAGAGGATGCTAGATACAAGGCTACTTTGGTTGAATCAGTATTTAAAGTTTGCATTTTAAAACAGTGACAGCACTTGCCCACAAATCTGTCAAATTACCAGTGCACAGGGTGTATTTAGGACAGTCTACAGGGCCTTGTGTAAGGCAGGCGTGTGCGTGTACTCACTGGGAAAGGAAGTAACAGTTTAACTACTGTATTGATTTCAAGAGTGCTAAGGGGTTTAGGCATCAGTCCAAGGAAAATGGGGGGTAAAAGAAAACGGAGTGGGGCTCGTCCCTGGTTTTAGCACGCTCGGCTTTTCTCCCCAGCCATGCTTGATTCAGTGGTAAAGATCTGTGGCTGCCCATTGAAGTTGTACAACTGCTGCATTGAGTACTGTATGGCTCTGTGCACTCTGCGGTGCTCTATTGATTGATGTGTGAAGAGGGATTAGTGGGTGGAAGGGAGGGAGCGGAGGAGATGCCGTGTGGGAGGTAGGGATGGGCAGAGCGACCAAAAGGCAGGATTGTGGATGCAGCATGTATACAATAAAAAAAAAGGGGCAGATGTCACATCTTTGGTAAGGCCAAGTTAGACACGCGAGGGTGATGCCCTGTTTTTCTGTAAACGTTGATGGTTTTGGCATGCTTCTGAGATCAAGCTTTGTCAGCAGTTAGTCAGAATGGTTGTAATATGGGGGCCAGTAAGACCAGATACATGACCTTGAATGACGAGCAGCTAAATGACCAACGATCCTCTTGATGCCTCAGATGGAGCTCGCCAGAGTAGTTAATGTCAAAATAAGCCATAAATCACGTTTTTTGTCCTTCCACCACATTCCTCTAACAGGAAGTAATGAAAAAAATCAAAAAAAAAACACCTTTGGTCTGAGAGAGTGGAAAAATGACTTTAGCAAACAGATTCACAACAATTCATTCACTGTGACTTCACTGACATTTCTTAGATTTCCTGTCAAGTGGAATCCTGCTGACATCCATTTTGCTTCACCAGCAATTGTGAAAAGCAGGCGACCTGCATATCCATCTTGTTGTGCTGTTTGAGCGTGGCATCCAGGTGGTTTCTCACACTTTGCCCATCACTCTCTCCATGCTCTCCCATTGCTCTGTCCCTGACAGGTGGTGCTGAAGGTGGAAGGAGCCAGGAGGGGAGACTGGGATCTCATCGATAGGGAATAGAGGGGCTGAATGAGTAGTGGAGTGAAGTAGAAAAGTGGAAGGAGGTTGAGGAGGAGGAGGAGGCAGGAAGATGGGGCTTCAGAGAGGTGGACACGAGGTTGGATTTGGGCCGTTCAGAGTTAATGGGATCAGATGAGGAAGAGAAAGGGATATCTGTGCCGGTTAATGTTTAATCCCCCACCCCCAACCCCTTGTCTCCTGCCTCAGGCTCTCGGCATCGGATAATCCTTAGGCTGCCTCTCTTCATCATCAAGGTGTCGAAGGGAAGTGCCTCTGTAAATATTTAATTGGCTGCAGCATGCCGATGTTAATTATGCGGGTGTGTCTTTCCTTTGCTTTGCTCTCTGCCCCAGCACTACTGACTGTGTCCTCGCACTTTTCTCTCCCCTACATATGGGTGCCACCCCCCGTCATTCCTTCTCTTTCTGCTACTATTACCACCAATACTGCCATTGTCACCTAATACTACTTACTACTACGACTGTATAACTACTCCACTGTTGCTGCTGCTGCCACATAACATCCAGTGATTCCATATTCCACTATGGCTTTTCTTCGTTCTAAACCTCACCTCACCTCACCCTGGCTATCTATTTTCACCACTCCCTTCCAACCTTCTGCTCTGCCTCTCCTTCTCCTTTCAATTTCAAAACCACGGCAGCCTCCGTTAAAATGGATTATTGTTATGGGTTTCATTACAGCCTCCGCTGTTATCCGTCTTGACGCCAATCATGCTTTCAGAAGTAGCTTTGCCTCCTTTCTGTGTTTATTTGATCGTCAAGGGCAATGCAAAATAGATGAACAGTTCAAAGACAGCCTTGCAAGGACTACGCAGGCTAAAGTTGTACAGCTCGATAGAGCTCTACTCATAAGTGTCTGCCAGTAGCAAGTGCAATTACAAACAGGCGCATGTAAAAGTCAAGAGAATACAAATCACATAATAGATGTGTCATGGGTACTGAGCAAGCAGCCTTGCAATGCTGCAAAAAACACAATGCAGGAGAGCACGGAGAAAAAAACACTGGACCACAAGTGGAGATAATCAAATGAATGTCTACCTATGAGCTAGCAATAGATAAAATGTTATCCACAAAGGAGCAAAACAGATTTCTGTCTTTTTGCAGGGTGTACAGTATAAAAGGTGAACTTATTGACCTCCAGTATAGGTGAATTAATGGTCTGCTATCCCAGTGTTTTCCTTTTGTGTTATCCCTCAGGCATGTCCATAAAATGTTATTCTCTTAAAAATGCCAGACAAATCTAGACCCGAGGCTCAATGCTGTGTGCAGACAAAGGCTTCAGGGGGGTCATTTGGACAGAATACAAGTGCGCTTGTGTGTGTGCGTGCGTCCGTGCGTGCGTGCGTGCGTGTGTGTGTGCGTGCATGTGTGTGTGTTTGGTATGTATGGAGATGGGGGTTCCTGTTGTGTGCCAAAACAGCAGGTCGCAGCAAGGACAAGAGATACCAGTGGCCGTAACAAACTGTATCTGCTGTAGACAGTAAGCAGGGAAATTTAACTAACACCAGGGGCCACTGCAGTGTTCCCCACCAACACTGTTCGTCATGGTTATTTATCATCTCTATTCATACTCTACTCACTTGTGTTTGTATACGGGCTCAGGATTATTCCCCTTCATAAACAAATCCATTTTTGTTTTAGTAAAGTAGTGCACTAAAGCTGTTAAGACAAAAAGCTTTCTTTCGGAATTCCCATTGTGTTTGTGTTTCCGCATTTAGAGTCTGCAGGGTAGACGGTGGTTTAAGCTTCCCTGTTGGCAAGCACACCATCCTTACTAGAGTGTCAATGGGCAAGGCTCCTCCTGGTGGGTGCAGTTCGTCAGCCCACGCGCTGAGCCCCAGGAGGGAGAAGAGAAAAAGCACAATTTGAGATATGGATCAATAAAGCCCAAAGTAGTCCAGGAATTGGAAGTGATGTCTGATGATTCTGTTTCGGCCATGCAACAGCACACTGCTGGTTGCACTCTGCCCTCATTATTGTTCTGTTTGATCGTGTCCGTTGTGTTTGGTCTGCGACATTTGAATGTATTGCCTGAAAGGGATAACTCATGTGGATGACATCAAAGGGCTTGAGACACATGCTGTCATTCAGCCAGATGATGATGTTTACATTTTTCTTGTTGTACACCCAACACTCCCACTCTTCTATTAATGAGACACCGCAGATGCACAATTTTCACAACAAAATATCAATTTGCAATAGTCTCGACACAAAATCCTGCACTGGGCTAGAAAGCATGGAAGCTGGAAATAGCTGTATTAGATAAGTTAATGCATTATATCTTCACCATTTAAATCTCGTCGGCTCTTTTGTATCAAGAGTTTTGAAATGTGAGAGTGAAGCCACAGCAATCATAAAACCATCAGGCATCTTTCTTCCCACTATGTGTGCATGTTGTCATGTTTGTTTCAACCTTTACTAAAAATCTGCGGCCAGTTCTGGATATATAGCTAGTCCATATTCCTGAAGGCTTGGGTTGTATGCATTGTGGCTAGATAGTTACAATGTAGTCCAGCAGTCAAGCAAATATTAACATGAGATTGCTTCTCATGCAATGTCAAGGTAAAAAACAGGGAATACGAACGCCAGCTTTTGTCTCAGGACGGTGGTTGTCTTCCCTTTCTCAAATACAGACGCCGCTGTTGTTTGTTTGTTCTACACAAGCTGTTGATTTTCACAACATTTACGGGTTAAGTGAATAAATCAAAAAAGAAGTGAATGCTAGACATGTGTGCGCGTGTGCCTGCGTGTGTGTGAGAGTGTATCGACACATTTGTCCACAAGTCTTTGCTGGGATCGTTGTCACAATGAACTCGGGCAAACCTTCTCTGCCGCTTGTTTGGCTCATCGAGTGTGTGTGCGCAAGTGTGCGTAAGCTAGCACGTCTCTGATTGGTCCTGTGTTGTGTGTGTGAGAGTAAATGTGGGCTGAGTGTGTTGACCTGGTTATCATGTTGTGCAGCGTCTGGGAGTGGAGGCAGAGTGATACAGGTTTTAGAATGCGAGGTGCCAATCGAGCTGTGAAAATGGGAATTGAGTAGGGAAATGGGAATTGCTCCCCTCTGGTTTGTAACCTTCGCAGTGTTGTTTGAAGCATTCAGCGTATGCATTCATCATTCATTCAATCAAAATGTGTGGGTTGCGTGTGTGTCCCACTGGTTCCATTATGCGATAGGGAGCGACATTTCTCTACGTGTGTGTCTGTAATTGCGGATGTGGGGTAGTGTGTATTTATGACAGCATGTCACACTCGTCTTCAAGCCCCAAGCCCTGGAACTGAATTGAATTAACCTAAATAAAGTCTAGTGTGTAGAGTACAGAGCACTTGAAAGCGAACAGCTGAGGGCTTGAGCTAAGGACTGTCTTGAGTTTAAGACAGAAAGCATGAGCGCAGCGATGCTATGCAACATTACTCTGTCGTAAAAAAAACACAGATAAACGAAAGCTTGTGACAGTTTTTGGACATTGGACACAGTGGCTAATGTGCTACACCCCTCTTCCAAGGCTTTCAGAGAGAGACAGAGACAGAGAGAGACAGAGAGAGAGACAGAGAGAGACAGAGAAAGAGACAGAGAGAGAGAGAGAGAGAGAAATGGAGCCAGTTCTGGGATCCTTTGCCGGCCTAGATAGCACAGCAGCAGTGGCAGCAGCAGCACCCATTAATGCGATTATAGCTTTTAGCGGGAGATTTTCAGGGCCAGTTTTCTTTAGAGGCGTCATTAGTTTGTCCTCCTTTCTTGTTCTCCACCGGTATGTCAGCAAACAAACACATTCACACAAATGAGGAACAGACGGCTAGATACTGTAGCTGCTTATACACAGCCATGAGAAACACATGCAGTGGTGTCACACAATCATACGCACACGAATATATGAATACACAAGCATGAATGTAGCCTGGATTTACTATGGCATATCCACACACGTAAGCCAAACCACGCTACATTCACAGCAACACACAGAAAAAGAGAACAGGCATAATTAGTCTTTATTTAAGAGATGATTAATTATTATTTAGTGTAGTTGGCACTTCTCCGGACTTTCTGCTATGCAGTTTGAAAACCTTTTTGATTAAGAATCCATGAAGCACATTATAATTCTGAAGCCTCTCTCATTATTCTTTGTAATCAAACCGTGGTTCCATAAAGACCCTCTTTTAATGCAAAACCCACATTTCCTTTAGTGCTGCATTGCCGTCATTTTGGGTCCCATCGCCTGGCGGATTTCAAAATCGGCATGCTTAACATGTTTTTGACTTTGTGCGGCTATTTAACAAACCTTGAGGTGCTTCTAAGCTCCTCACTGCAGCGGCTTCATTTCATAAAGTCACCATTTATTAAACCTCAAGGCTAGACCACAGCATAAGCCTATTGGAGATATTGAGGTCACTCTACAGGCAGAGGGAGAATGAGATTGTTGGAGATGGAGGGAAGACACAAGCTGAGGTACCTGGTGTCATGCTGTGATTTGGCAGAGATTAGATGGACAGAGCCAGGTGTCTTACTGAGGAGAGCCATGCGTCAGTAGGCAAAATCACTGCCAGCATATAAGGTATTTGGTGGTCTTTGTTTTCAGTCCAAGCAAGTTTACAAAAAGACTTCAAACTGTTTTAAAGTGTTTTTCTCACCTGAGTGCTGAAACACATCTCACAGATGCCAAGTTCGTATTTCCTCTTCAACTAATGGCTCTCAGTATGTGTGTATGTTCTTGTGTGTGTTTGTGCTTTTGTAAGCATGTGCCTCTGTTCTCTGAGTGTGTCTGTGTGTGTGTGTGTGTGTATTGGTAGGCAGGATGAGCATCCCTTCTGTTACCGTTGCCGTCCCTTCATTTCACGCTCCGGCAGCTCCGTGTGAATCCTCTTCCCTTGGCTCATTATCAGTGCTGTTCAATGAACGCGCATCCCACCAGAATGCAGGGTAAAACCAAATCATTATTCAAGTATGGGGGTCAGTGCAGACGTTGTGACTCTTTTGTTTAGTATATTTATTACTTTTCCCTTCAGAAATAAGTAAGCAGGATGCAGAGCACCCCACCCAACCTGATTTGGTGAGGTAGTCGATTCTCAAGCGCCCTGACCTGAGATTGATGAACACCAGCGTCTGGTGCAATTATTGGATGCTCATTGGTCTCTTCTCTCATTTTTCTTGGCAGCGTCCAGCGTGCGCGGAGCAGAATTCGGACACCTGCCGGACAACATTACAGTGTTGGAAGGAGAAAGCGTCACTTTGAGGTAACTCTTGATCCTACACCTGCACCTACTAATTACATGAAAAACATGTTTGTGTCCCCCCCCACCCCCACTCATCCACCTGTCATGCCGATTTATTTGCCAATTCTGTGTCACATACAGTAACTTCAATTAAGCGTCCCACATTGTGCCATAGTTTCCAGCTCTATCTATCCGATTGCTAATTGAATGACGTTGCCTGTCAAAGGTCGCTGGAGTCATCCCGCCTGTCTGCAATCACTTTTTACTTAGATGTAACAATAATGATGCACAGGTCAGCACGGTGGGTGGAGCTCCACTGCGACCGCGCCATCCCAACTGTGAGTGATAAAGTAGAAATCATAGCTTTCCCCGACTCCCAACCAAGCAGAAAAACAGCCAACTTGCTTTTTTTTCCTACTCGCGTGGATGTGACCTGGCGTGGCAGTACATTCAGCAGCGAAAAAAAAAAAAATCCAAAGTCAACAATACTTTCATCCCCTTTAAGCCTACACCTCTTCAGAACCCTGAACAAATTCCTCTTTTAGTCCTCTTCTTTTTGCACCTAAAAAGAAGAGTGGGCCACTGAAATCAAACGTGTTACTCGGAAGCCATGTACAGTTCTGTCAATATTTGTTAACATCAACACGTCTTTCACAAGGATTGGAAATCAAAGTTCCAGGATGCTGATCTATAATGTCACCAAGACGTGCTCTATTGATGCTGTGGAGAAGTCGGATCTATAGAATTAACGTGTGTGTGTTTTCATTGGGTGGTAAAACCTGTGCTTTCACTGTTCACCTTTAATTCATTGTCAGTTTGGTATCAGGAACGTTGTGCAGCAATATTAAATTACAAGCATCTGTTTCTTGTTTCAGGCTGTAAACAGTGAAGCCACCTCTCTTGACTTAACAGTGAACATTAAAAACATGCTCGTGGCAATCCCCTTCCGTTCCTATATACCCTATAAAAACTAAAGCTATGTCACTACTGGCTCCTCTACACAAGTTGCATAAATCCACATGTTTTTACCAGTTCACCCAAATGAATGTTCCCTCTGACTGTGTTTTATTTGAATACTTTTAACATTACCCAGAAACTCACGAGAAAAAGAGCCTCAAAGATTACATCAAAGCCTGAAAAAATAAACCTGCTTTTTTTGTTGCAGAAATATGTTTTCCTGCTTTTCTCTTGTTAACCATTTCACAACCCCTCAGGGTCGCCTTTGGGAAGCGCTGCTTTTGAACTGTACATGCGGTACTCCATATATTTTTGTGGAAGTTTGATTTCATGGTACAGAACGGCTTTTTTAGCTTCATCAGTAGAGATGGCATATGTGGTAATCAGATGTGTGTGTAAATGTACTCTGCACTGGATGGCCAATAGCTGACAAACAAAAGATGAAACAGCTTTATAAATAAACTCCTTTTTTGATGTAAAATCACTTTTGCCCAAGTGGCACAAAGACTTGTGTTGTGCTTGAGACAATGCTGTTGTGCTGGCTTTGATACGGGCCATTAAGATGTTGCACATTTGATGATATTATGGTGCTCATTTCCTCTGGGTGTGCAGTCCTGTAGCAACATCATCAGTGCAGAAGTGATTAATTTTAAAAATAGATTAATAGAGTGTTCGTACACAGATAATGAATTTCCATTGTGGGATTTCTTACTGTATCGTCTCTTTATTTAAACCCACCAGCTGCAAACCAAATCTTAATCAAATAATGTCTTTCTTCTATTTCCTTTATTTCCAAACCTGTTGGAAGTAGTTTAGCCGTCAGGTCCACCTGAACATCAGCTCAGTGCCTTGTAGCCTATTTGTTAAAGACTTCCAAGCTTAGCTGCACTGTGGCTGTTATGCATTGCGGTGTCACTGCCACTGACTTGGCAGGTGATCTAAGATCTACCTCAACCGTGATATTTATCTAGGTCTTATCAATTAAACATGAGGACTACAAAGGCATGTAATCGCAGCTAGTTGAGGCTTGGTAAGGACATCTAGTGGCCGAGACGAGAACTGAAGTCCCACCTGTGGACTGTGGTTCCTGTTTTGAAGCATGCCACCACCTTTTAGTACAAATCTAGTGATCTACTGCGCTTTAAACACCAAAACCATCATTTACTCTCTCATACCTTTCCTTATTTCCACATATGTTTCCATGTATTTCCATTAACTTAAATTCTGACATTACTGCCAGTTTAAGGCAAACAGTCTACTTACCTCTGGACTTGACTTTTATGTATTTTGGACTTCATTCATGTCCAATAAATGCAGTCCAAAGAAACCCAGCTGTGAGGAGAATAATGGTACGCAACCACTTCTCACACAATGCGTTGCTCGCAAGCTGTACTTTTCTATAACTGATCTCAGCCATTTATTTTTTATAATTTGACCCATTTTTCTACACCTGTGTAAGGAGTAATAGATAGTCACTAGTACTGTGTTACCCAAGAGCTTACAGACGGGTGACAAATAAAGAAAAAACACAAAAAAGAAACGAATGCAGACGAATGCAGATGCTTCCATACAGCACAGGGCACGAGGGGTCGTTGAATGGCATACTTACTAGAAAAGGATGTGAGTCATATATTATGACCTTTGCTGTCACTGTATTTCCACTATGGGAGATCTTTGACCGACATGTTCGACAGCACCATCCTAAAAGCACCAAAAAATTAAATATATTTTGGCTCCCCGTCCCTTCAGTAACTATCATGAGACTGGTGTAATCTATTCCAAGCTGCATTGTACATCTGTACCAATGATAAATGTGAAGTAAAAAAATCCCTCAGCAGCGTTTGGTATCAACCCTGAACATAACATCAAACAGGCGCATCACCTGTGAACCACTTCCTGTCCTCTCACAGATGTCGGATCGACGAGGAGGTGACCCACAAGGCCTGGCTGAACCGCTCTAACATCCTGTTCACGGGGACCGACAAGTGGTCGCTGGACAAGCGTGTGACGCTGGCCAACAGTAACAACAGTGACTTTTCCATCCATATCGACAAGGTGCAAGTAACTGACGAGGGGCCTTACACTTGCACCTTCCAGGCCAACAACAAGCCCCGCATCGCCCACGTCTACCTCATTGTCCAAGGTGAGCAGCCGAGTTGAGACAAAACAGGACTGTGTTCTAAGCGTTTACTGTTTCCAGTGTAAGTGCTGGCTCATTTCCCTGAAACATCCAGAGCTTGCAGGTTTGATTGCCACCGTGGCTGCAAAAAAAGATATGTGTGCACCGATGTTACTGTAAGCAGCCTTGGATGAAAACTAAATGGCTTAATTATGCATTTCGTAACTCATCCGAGCGCAGTGCTGTCTATTGGGGGTGATTGAGGTTTGATATCAGGGGAAGCAATTAAGATGTTCTATGGTCACGTTTCAGTGTTCCTTCTCTGGTAAATCACGCCTAAATCTAAGCTTACGTCTATGATAGAAAACTTAAGGGTTAATGTTTGTATGATGTTTCAGTATTTAAGGTTGGTATTATGGTTATACTGAAACGCAAGTACTTGATTATGTCTTGAAAGCTTAGTTGTGCGTGTGTGTGTGTGTGTGTGTGTGTGTGTGTGTGTGTGTGTGTGTGTG
>CALSBV010012107.1:590017-606917 GCA_943590825.1 Bovichtus diacanthus
GTGTGTGTGTGTGTGTGTGTGTGTGTGTGTGTGTGTGTGTGTGTGTGGCTGCAGTAAACCGAGCCTAGTGCAGTTGACAGACAACCAGAAGGTCATTTTCAATAAGGTGGCCGAGTCCAAGCCCATTTCTTATTTCCATGTAGTCAGTTAGGGTTACTTGTCTTTATAAACAGAACGTTGGGCAGATCGGATGGATGAGAATGTGTGTGATGGAGACGAGGTACACAGGGGGGCGGGGGGGGGGGGGGTCAACTGCCTGACTAAATAACTGACAGTGCAGGACCACGACTGAGGCTCCGTCGTCAAGTCAGCATCTAAGTGAGCGAGAGTCTGACTGATCCTGAGTGACATGATGTATGGGCGCACAACTGCCCGGGGGATGGATCTCAGACCTTTTCCTCCTGCGTGTGTCAATTTGTTTGCATATTTTTGCACTGTGTGTTGTGCAGATTGCATGTATACATCACCAGCAGAATGAAACTGAAAACTTTTAACAGAATATATTAGGGTACGCTCTGCTGGAATGAAAACACGAGGCCTGGCTCACAGCTCACAGGTGGCGCAGACAATGTCAGCCGCTTACTAACAGAGTTTTCACATTGCACTGCAGCCAAAGAAACAAACAAACACTCTTGTCTGCAGGGTGCAAAGCTTGGCACAGATGACCACATATACCTAATTCCAAGTCGCCTGCAGTTCCAGCCCTAGCTTGGTATCACACAAAATAATTACACCCTGAAGTCAGTGCATCACGCAGGAGCAGCTTCACCGCCACTCCAGTCTGCGCTTTATCGCTGCAAGTATTCAACTCCAGCAAGATAGAGAAAAATAGGATCCTCGGTAGATGTCTTGCAAAAAAACCAATCTCAGGGCCAAGCTCATTAAAAGAAATGATAATGGCCCATTTAAATTCAAGGGCCCTCTTGTTATCAAACTAACTACATGCATAGCGCTCCAACACTTTGTGCGTTGGGGGCAAAAACGGTATCTAGGAATGGTCATTCACTTAAAAAGCAAGAATTCTGACTACCACTAACCAAAAATGTTCTTCTTTTCTTTAAAGATCAAATTTGATTAAATGTCAGGAGAGGGAGATTTTAATGCTCATTTGCAACAAATTAGAATTCAGTGCATTTTAAGTAGACGGACAAGCATATTGTTGCACAGTTCAGTAAGCACTCAGGCACAGATCATTAATCAGCTGATTGCCTCTCTGTCTTAGGTGCAGGGATTTGCCTCATACTTTAAACACCTTAATAGGCTGTAAGGGCATACCTCATCAATAATTTATGAAACAAAAGGGGATTTTGAGGTCATATTTTAATAGCGTGATCTTGTTTTTCAGTGCCGGCCAGAATCGTCAACATCTCGAAAAATGTGTCCGTGAACGAAGGAGAGAATGTAAACCTCTACTGTCTGGCAGTGGGTCGGCCTGAGCCCACCGTCACCTGGAAAGACCAGAAATGTAAGCTACCCCTTCTTGTTTGCTTGTCTTCAGATACAGAGATCTCTTGTTCACAGCTTCACCTTTATCTCCATGCCTTCACACTCATCCCCTAACCCTGTTTCGCCTTTCATAGTCTTTTTATTTTCCTCCTTGTTTTTCTTCCTGAAAGGCTTATCAGCAGTCAGCTGTTATCCCGGTCTTTATCCCACATACCTGTGTCATCACTCTTAAACACAGCTGTTTAGTCTGTCCCCATCTTAGATTCATACTCTCCGCATTTTCCCTATGTACCCATGTTTTGTCCCAAATAACCACACATTATACGTAATTGTCCCCAGCGCGGCACCTGTAATCATCAGCATCTGTCTTCATCCACCCTGTCAACTGACGTCACGATGCCAACCGACGCTAACAGCCACTTTTGACATTAAATCAGCTATTTTTAGCTTCCATCAAAGTGTGGAATCAGAGTTCAGAGTTGTCAGGCTGATAGATGAAGTCAAATCCATTTGATTTGATCAGCACAGCCTTTCTTCCCTATTTGTTCCCGTCTTTGTCACCACTAATGTCCAAAGTCAGGCAAATAACTATTACATTGCCTCTAGAGACTATATGGCTTTATTAGAACTATGATGCCAGTGTTGTGTCACCTGCTTGGCACATAAAGACATTTCCCTTGTGCTGAATATAAAATGATGTCAATATTCCTAAATGTATTTTACCACAGTAACTGTCAGCATTTAAGCAACGCGTGATTATCTCGTTTGACTTTTGTAGTTTTCTAATACACTGTTTGTCTTTCCGTTTGGCTAAAACAAACTGTGATAAATAGCACATTGCATGAGCTCCATGATCTTTCGTGAAATATGAACACTGAATTGTGTTTGTTGTGTTTGATTTGGCCAGGTGTGTGCCAGAAAGCTCCAAACTATCTTAGATTGAGGGTTATATAAGAGAACGAGGGTTATTATTTTAGTCTTTTCAGTGTTTTGAAAGCCAAATAATGAATGAATGTTTCATCAGTGTCACAAAAGTCACAGTTAAAGCGTTTTTTCACCACACAGCAGTATTGGCTGAGTTGTAGCTCAACTACAGCAGCAGAAACACCAATTAAATGCAGCACTGAGACAGTAAATAATAAATAGGTCAGTGTGAACTACTCAACACGCTGTAATTATACTGTTGGGCGAATAAATGCGCAACCTATACTGTACTGCTGCGCTTACTGACAGCTTTGGGCTTACTCAGAGGTCTGTTCCTCCTCCGCTCTCCCTGGTCTGTCCCTGGGATAGCCTGCTGTGCATGCAACGTCCTTCTCTGCACACTTAGTGTTTGTGAACCTACACAGTACCTCGGGCAGGGACAAGCCCATAGTGATCACAGACACCCAAAAATACAGGAGGAGAAAAAGTAAAGCATGCACAGCAACGCACACCTGCAGCAAACACTCACACACAACCTTACATCACCAACTTTGTGCGGCTGTCCTCACTTGCGAGCCTACAGCATTTCTCCTCTGTCAGCAGTAATCTTCACTCTCTAGCCGCCCCCACCATCTCAAACCGCCTCTCCCCTCTCCTCCCTCTCTCCCACAATAGCCCCACAGCTTGCAGAGAAAGAGATAGGGGCCGCATTGCTATTCCGTGGGAGTCTGTGCAACCAAGCCATCAGTTGCAGGAGACCAGGGGCGGTGGAGAAAGGGGGTGGACTAGCCCAAAGAAACAGCAAGAAGCTGCCAGCCATCTGTCCCCATTACTCAGAGACTGCATAGAGAAACTGCAGGGGGGGGGGTTGGTGGAGATTGGTTGAAAAATGCATGTGCGTCAGGTGGTGGTGGGATAGAAGGAGGTGCACCACTTTAGATTCGAGCAAAGACCTGCTAAGAGTCTTCAACCTCCGAAACGTACTCGCTGTAGAGATAGTGAGGCTGCTCTGCACTGTTGTTTGCAGGCGCCGCCTCCTTCATCTTCACCAAAGCGCAGATAGAATCTGTCGCACCCATTCACTCTTACTGGCATCCATCGGTTGACCCACTCAGAGACATACGGGCATTTTGTCTCATTCAGTTAAACACACCAGCGAATCAGGGCCTTATCATTTGACTTCCCATCCGTTAGAACACGCACACACAGGCCCGCAGGCTTAGCATGAATAAATGGATGCTTTGGTGGTGGGGAGGAGGTGGAGGAGGAGAAATGCGCTCGTCACTAAACATTAAAGAGTGTGTACGTTCAACAGGGAGTTTAAGATTTTTAGACTGGCTAAATGATTTGGGTGTTTGCAAAAGCTCGACTAAACGACAAGACAGGGAGGATTTAAAAGGGAAGGTAAACATTGGCAACAGGTAAAGCAGCTCCAAAGTCCAAAAAAAAGGAGACACACAAGAAACAGAAACAGAAAGAAATGATTATATTCCGAGTGGAGTTGATGAGGGACAGGTGTGGCTTGATGAGAGAATGAAATGCAGGTGTGCAGGTTTATTGTGGAAATCAGAGGCTTGGAAAAGGCAGGAAAAGTGTTTCCCAACTGTGAAATGTCCCACTAAGTACATACTATTGGCCACATTTCTTTAATAAACATAACTTCAATGGTTCCTGAATAAAATGTTTATGTGCTGTATGTTAAAGGTTAAGCCTGGCAATATTTCATATTTTTGCTATTGCTAACAAATCCTATTAAAAGAACAAAACCCACAGAGCCCATCATCCTTTCTTTTAATGTGTGCACACAAGTTAGTCATTTGTGGCTTCAATTTAATTAAATCGTTCCCACGTTTTGGTTAATTTGCGCGCACAAGATAAGGGTATACAGAGATCCAGCACAGCACACAAGCCCATTTGTGCACAGCAGATCCGCTGGTTTAATGTTGTGCAACCAGCATCACCTCAGAACCCCCTCTCGTGTTTATGTGCACACCAAATTTGAAGTTTTGATTAATTATTGCACACTTAAGTTGTCAGAGAAGCCAGCTGAACAAATGTTAGCTCGTAGCCCCTCCGTCCTGTGTCCCCTGGGGAAACACTGTTTTTTTAACGTTGAACTGCTTTAACATTTATTTTCTTTAAACCGGTTTTAATCACTGGGTCGCTTTGTTTTGGAGAGGAGGAGACTTCTGCAGATCATTTGGCCCTAGATGACTGGACTCAAGCCTAAGAAGCTCCTGAACGTCTGGATCTTATGCTATCAAAGAAACAATCTAAGAAAACGTTAGCAATTAGCAGCCTCTCCGTCCTATGTCCACCTAACTGCATCGGTGAAACACGGATTTTTAACACAAAACTGCTTTACTTAGAGTTTTTACAGATTTTCCTCACCAAACCTGTTTGCTTTGGAGAGGATGAGACCTGTGCAGATAATTTGGCTATTGTACTTTTAAGACCCATTATTGAGTATTTACAGCAGCAGGATGGTGTATGTGGGATTGACTCAGAATAAACTAGTGTCCATGTTTATGGTAGTGAAAGAACATTTCAACGGTGCAAAGGTGTGGCTTATTGCTGTGTTTTAAAAAAAATCAAAAATCTGGACAACAATGGAGGTCTGTGGCACAGAATACGATACATCAGGCTTCAGCTCTGCAGATGATTGGATCGATTCCTTGATCGTGTTGGTTTGGAGATACTATGTTTGTTGACCATAAGAAAATATAACTCAGAATATTGGTATCATGCTCCAAAATCCAGTATTGGTCAGGCTATAATAGAAACAAAAAAATGTATCTGTGGAACGAATGTGTGAGAAGGCTACAGAGCCATTTTGGGCATTTGGCTTTCCGGGTTTTAATTCTGCTTCGTTCAGCTCAACTAACACACCTTTCAGACTTTTCCTCTTCCGAGGGACAGGTTTTACAGTCTGTCAGGCCATCCATCCTTCTCTGTTTTAACCCGACATCAGACCTCTCTGCCTGGATGGTAGTTTTTGTAATGGAAATGGATAAGAGGAGCCAAGAAATCAAGTGCCCTGATGATCTAGTCAGGCTCAAAGTGCTTCTGTGGAAATAGAGCATGGTTCACTGCAGGGCCGGCCTGAACCCCTGATCCTTTTTTTCCCTCCTCTTATTCATACGCCCCCCCCTCTTCTCAGGTGCAATCCAACTATCTCTGGTGGTCAGGAGTCAGGCTACTTCAAAAGCCATAAGTGGTTGATGGAGATGTATTTTACAGGCCATTGTAGGAGTGCCAGGGGCCGGCTCCAGTCAGATATGATCTCCCACCAAAGTGAAGAGAGGTGGGCAATGCCGGTCCAGAGATCTCAGGGGATGGAGAGGGAGGGAAAGAAAGTGAGTGTGAGAGGGCTGCTTTGCACTGTCATATTACATCACACAGAGGTGGTGAGGATGAAAAGTCCATGAAAGAACC
Organism: Bovichtus diacanthus; assembly: GCA_943590825.1. NCBI lineage: Eukaryota > Metazoa > Chordata > Actinopteri > Perciformes > Bovichtidae > Bovichtus > Bovichtus diacanthus. The sequence continues at coordinate 595,823 of CALSBV010012107.1, forward strand.
AACCACATCAAATACCCAACTTGACATCTCTCTGTTTCCCTCTTTATGCTGCTGTTTTTCTCTTTTTCCTCTATCTTTATATCTGTGTATCTCTTTCAGTGTCTTGCTCGGCATCTCTTGCAAATTACCACTCTCTCTGTGTCTGTAATGCGCTCTCTAGCGCTCGATTGCTCTCATTTTTTCTTTTCTTTGTCCTTTTTATTTCTTGGAAGTCATCTGTAACCGCCTTGTGTGTAATTCCTCCAGTGCTAGTTGTCTGATTCTATCTTTCTCTCCACTTTTAGCCCCACATACCGTCTCAGCTCCCCCCCTGGCAAAGTTGGGTGCTCTGCGTGCTCGACAGAGATGTCACAAGAGAGCTAAATTTATTGAACTAATGGAATGAGTGAATAACATTGTACCCACCCCATCCCATCACCCAGCGCCCGCCCGCACTTGCTCGGGTGGCAGAAGCAGCCGTCACCGCGGTTGACGCTCACTGCTCAGCCTCTGCCGCAGCAGCTGCAAATAATCGTCTCCAGCTCAGTAGCCACACTAATAATCCTCCAGTATAATCTTCAATTAGAACCGCCGCGCTAATCTCTGACAGGAATAATCATGGCGTTTAGCGTCTTTTTTTGTGTGTGTTTGCGTCGGTGTTGCTCGCAAATGTGCTCAGGGCCATATTTGTGTTTGTGAGGGGAAGTAAAGGTCCACTGATTGACAGTGGTTGTGTGTATGTTTAGTGGGCTTTGAAAGGGAAAAGTGAGCTGCAATTTAAGAGCTGGATTTCCTTGTTAGTGGTGAGATTATGTATTATGTCGTGTTCCACAGTCTGACTTCTTTAATGGGGTAAAGGGGAGAAAAAAAGGCCTAATGGTTTTGGAGGCTGTGAGACAGCTGGCTGCTAAGACTTGCAGGGAGGAGGGGGGGTGCACCCTCACTCTCATTCTTCTTCTCTCTCTGCTGCTGTCGATCCAATAACACCCCCAACATCTATTCCCTCACATGAAGGAGCAATAACTTGTGGCCCGTCCCTTCGACTCTCCCCTCTGAAGAGATTCTGTGGCTGTTTGTCGCCCCGAGGAAAAAGAGTGAAAGTGCGAGACTGACTAATTTGGTTTTGGGGCACCTGGGATTTTGTCAACATCAAATAACAGCCAAATATTCTTCTCAAAACGTAATGTAGTGAACAGGCCGTCACCCCTGGTGTGTCCACTGCCTGGAAGAAATGCTTACAATTTCCACAGACAGTTTAAAAGTAATAGTGTCACTTCTCTCAAATCATGTTTACTTACAACATGTTTATCTATACAATAATTCACCAGCTGACCCATTACTTTAAAGAACAAACGAGCTTGAGGCCCTTAGCTTGGGTCATGAGACAAATATGATTTAAATATTACCAATTGTTCTTGATAATTCCATCAGGGCTTGTCGATAACAATTAGATCTTTAGTGGAATTTTTTTAGTTTCATATTCATTTAATGTTGTTGTTTTCTGTGGTCCAAATGAGGAATACTTTCCACCACATCACTATCTATACGGTATGTCTGTGATGGAGACATTTTCAGAACACTATCTAAAAATGCATTATATGTTGTTATCTGTATTAGTGCCTCCATCATGCTCTTAAATCATCTTAGCTGTGAGTTAGGTGTCTGCCTGCCGGCCGCAGTATCTCCAGAGGTAAACCTTAAATCCGTGGCGTGAGTCACCTTGCATTTGATGTATAGTGACCTTTGACCTCTGCCTTATGTCAATAGATGGGCTGGTGAGTGACGGGGAGTTCCTAGACATCACAGAGATCAAGAGGCAGCAGGCCGAGGACTACGAATGCATCACCAACAATGGAGTGGCTCCACCCGATCAGCGCAAGGTCAAGGTCACGGTCAACTGTAAGAATCCCTCGCTGCACCTCACAACAGCCCAGTGGTGATCATTTAAGACACACTGGACCTCCCGTATTATAGCGCAAAGATGTATTAATGCTATATGTCTATATGTCTGTAGATTCATTATTATGTATGAGTTCATACAGCTTCACTTTGCTCTCACCAGGGGTTTTTCGACCTTGCTTGCAACCCCCTGCTGACCGGACTTGACTTCTCGGTGAAGGCAGATGTACACTAATTGCTGTCTCCCTCCTCCTGTTTGTCCCTTCTTTCCTCCCTCGCTTTCTCTGCTAGACCCTCCTATGATCACAGACATGAAGAACATGCCTGCCCATTTGGGTAAGACGGCCATCTTGCGATGTGAAGCCATGGCAGTCCCACCAGCCTCCTTTGAGTGGTACAGAGACGAGCACAGGTGAGACCACCAAAGAGTCCAGTGCTTTGGTCTAAAATTCATGTTTTTCTCTCCATGGCTTTTGGTCCTCACTAATTAGACGATTTGTGCACACAAAATGAAGCTTTTAACAAAAATGCTCTACAGTGTGGATAAAATCTATAAGCACCAGACTTGGAATGTAGTATCGACGTGTAAAACTGAGCTTCTGAAACTATGACGTAGGCCTGCTCACACACGGTTGGGGGGGGGACTCATTTTAAATGTCAGTAAAGACGACCGCCTAGGTTTTGTCATTGGTCAACGTCTCGGTGCGGCAGCACAGGAATAACAGGGCTTCTGGTTCATATGTAGCTTTTATGAGCCTCAATCAAATCATTGCCAACCAATCAGTTGCTTGACAAAAAAAAAAACAGAGAGTATGTTAATGTGAACTGTTAAACTGTAAGTTCAGTGATAACAGAGAAAAGGAAGGAACAGAATAACCAGGCTGCATCTGTAATTGGGGACATTAGACATTTACAAAAACAACCTGAAAAACTTCCACATTTAGCCGACTTACTACGGACGCAGTCTTGGCTGCCAGACTAACCCCTGACATCGGTATGGGTCGGAGGTATTCATGTGTGTTTTTGCCATCTTTGGAAAAATATTAGCTTGTTGGAAAACTATTTGCTCTCTATCACCCCCACATGATCTGTCCTTCCAAGTTTATAAAAGGTCCCAGAGAGCGTAGAAGAGTTAGAATGATTTGGCATCAGCGAAAGTAAGACGCAGAAGTACTTAGAAGAGCCTTTGTCAGCCAGCGAGAGCTGTTAATAGAGTATAATGGGCCCCAGCAGGAGGTCTCTGTTATTTATGGACTGTTAGATTTCACTATTAGTGCAAGGTGAGATAGAGCTGGCGTGTGGAGGGGGACTGTGTGGAGGGGGACTGTGTGGAGGTGGAGGGGGACTGTGTGGAGGGGGACTGTGTGGAGGGGGACTGTGTGGAGGGGGACTGTGTGGAGGGGGACTGTGTGGAGGTGGAGGGGGACTGTGTGGAGGGGGACTGTGTGGAGGTGGAGGGGGACTGTGTGGAGGTGGAGGGGGACTGTGTGGAGGTGGAGGGGGACTGTGTGGAGGGGTCGTCTCTGGAGAGATGGAGAAAAAAAGCTTCTTATGCTGGCTGAGTCACTAGGTGTGATGTTATGTGGTGTTATTTCTCTTTTTTCTGACACGCTCTTTTTCCATCCCTCCCCCTCACTTCCGCTCCCCCACCACTGCCACCCAGGCCGGTAGAGAGTGACAACACTCTGAGGATCAAAAACGAGAAGACTCGCTCGCTGTTGCTGTTCAACAATGTGACAGAGAAACACTTTGGCAACTACACCTGCTTTGCCTCGAACCGTCTTGGGGCTTCCAACGCCAGCATGCTGCTGTTTCGTAAGTTATCACATAGCAGCATGCACACAATGACACAGCGTACGCATGTATGCAAGAACATTAGCACACTCACATTTATCTGATGTGACATACTACCACAAAACAATACATATGCAATCACACACTGTTTTTCTCTCTGCGCCCTGTCTCATTTTTGCTCTGCACGCAGCACAGCATTTTCTCAGCCCTCTCCTCCCTCCTTCCTCCCCATTTTCGTTATTCTCCGCCCCATTAAAGCTCTGCTTGCCTATATTACTGTCTCTCTCTCTCTCTCTCTCTCTCTCTCTCTCTCTCTCTCTCTCTCTCCCCCTCTCGTTCGTTCACGCTCTCACCCTCCATCTCTCCTCCATACACATCCCTGCATGCACACACACACAGACTGTCGCTCTCCTATGTCCCGTTACCGAGGAAGTTGTCATTTCTCTCCAAGTCCAATTCACATTAACCGTCCCCAATGAGCGATTTCCTACCCTTTCATTTCCCTTCACCCCCTCCACCCCACCCCCCTTTTAGTGCTTTCAGCATTACCATCTTAAGTGAGTCCTTCATCTATCCCCTTTCTTCTTTCATTCCTTTACCCATTATCTTGGCCAGTCTCCCTTCAATGACTCACTCCCTCGTCAGACCCATACATCTTCCTGCTATCTTTTTCCACCACCGCTGCCACTCCTGTCAGCCTATCTCTCCATCATCTGTCCTTCTGCCTCCTCTTTCCCTCCTAATCTGCTCCTGCCATCATTAGAACACAACAAACCCCTTTCTGTTCTGGACCAGGCACGGAAAATCGGACCATAATCGGATACTTCTGTGGCATTTCTATTCATACGCTGTGTCATTGTCTGCGCCGACTTTGTTTGCATCCTTTTGTACCTCTTTGTTCACTATTTTAAAGGTGCCGCATGTAGCATTTTCATATCAACAACCCACTATCACATATTGGCACATTATTGTAATTACCCTCAACCAATGAGCCCATTACTGAGACCGTTGGCAGCCTGTACGAGCTTTCACTACACTGTTACTTGGAAAGCTACAGTAAGAGCCATGGTAAATGAAGGTTTTCTTGCAATTGTCCTTTAAATTGTGATGCACTTCGTGGTCCCAAATACGATTTTTTTCGACGGTATATTTGAATAATGTTAACTTTTGTTTTGCTTTCTGGAGAACCATTCTTAGGTTATCCCTGCATCATTTAATGGCTTCGTAAATTAAGATTCACCATGGTAGTACACTGAATTATATAATTCAGCAGACTTTTCTCTCTGGGGACATTGACACAGGTGTAACCAATGACATTAATAACGGTTGCATTTCATTGAGGTGTCCCGGTGCAAGGGTGCTTGCTGGCTGGATTAGATTTCTGGCACACAGAAATCTAAAAAAAACAGAGCCATTATAAATGTTATTAGTTTCACGTGTGTTAGACAAGTCAAAATATAAACCCTGAACATGTTAACTCTTTCATGACGTTGCAATTTAAGATAAACCATATACATAGTACTAAATTAAGAAATTCAATAGACCTTTCTCCCAGTGGTAATTTAGACGTCTCAAACAGGTACAATTAATTACAATAATAATGTCTGTGTGCTGGTGCTACGCACATGCAGGCTCAGTGGCTTGTCTTTCTGGCACACCTATATGGAGCAGAGCCATCTTTAATGTCAATGGTTTCCCCTGTGTTTGACGAGTCAAAATGTCAGCCTTGAAAGTCTGTAACACGTTAACTGCAGCATGTCATGGCTTTGTAACTTGATAATAAGCATGTTAACATGTTACTGACGACTCCGTGAGACCTCGCTCTCTCTCTCTCTCTCTCGGTGGTCATTTAGACGTGTCAAATATGTGTAACTAATAACATTAATAAGGGCTCTGTGCTTGTACTGCGCATGCATCAGTTGCTTGCCTTTCTGGGTGTAAAGCTGTTGGGATATGGGAAATGTAGTTCTAAATTGGACAAACACCATATCACTATTGTAATTCACAGGCTGACTTTGAATTGTTTACAGTAAGTTAGCCAAGTTATCAGAATTCATTTCTTTAATCTATTGTAATAATGCAAATGTCTCCTTTTCCCCCTCCCTCCTCTCTTCTTTTGGTCTGTCTGTTTTCGTCCAGGACCGGGGGCCATTAAGGGCCAAGGGACCGGTTTACATGCAGGGATGAGTGTCAGCGTGTGTGTTTGGGTTTCCCTCTCTGCTGTTCTTCTGCTGAAGGTGTAAAGATTGAGCTCCACCTGGAATTGTCCCTAAACGTCCCTTAAAGCCCCCCCACCCCTCCCCACCCCCTCTCTTTCTCCCTCTCTCCCCCTCTACGGAAGGAAGAAGGAAATGAAATTCTTTAATTACGAACCCATCACTGTGAACAAAAAGAATATGCATTATTCCAGGAGCCATTGAATCATTGCATCAAACACACAACCACATTACCGCCCCCCCCCCCCCCCCCCCAACTCCACCCCACCCCAACACCCTCAATTAAACCATTGTCATCATCTCTTCCTCTCTTTCTCTCACACACACAGTCTGTCTCTCTCTTTGTCTCCCAGAATGCCTTGTCTGACTTGGTACTTCCGTCCTCACCTTGTTTTTCCTTCATGATCACCACTGGGCTGATGTTGATAAAGAGTGTATATTAACGATTATTGTGTCGGTGATCAATGAGAAAATAGATAATCTAACAACTGGACGATCATTGATGTAATATACTACATAGACTAATGACTGACCTACAATGTTTGCCTTATGGAAATGATACATAAAATCTCAATATTATGGTGGATATTTATGGAAATATAGTTATAATGTGGTACAGACGGTCATGTGACCTGTTGAAAATTGTCCAGTTGGTGGCTATGTGAAGTGTCACCCTGTGATCACACACACACACACACACACAGACACGCACACGCACACACACACACACACATGTATGGCTTTTTGATTTTAACTGTGTAGCAGTGAAGCTGCTATGAATGATGTCAAATGTATTTTTAAAAAAAAAAGGGTGGGTGGTGAAGGTGTCAGTCTTAACTACCCCTTTATGTAGTTTGGGGGGTTTATACCAAGGTTTCGCATGTAGACCCCCTCACTACCCAAACCTTTTTAGACTCCTTCCCCCCGCCCCTCTGTTCAACGTGCTCTGTCTAGTCCCCCTTCGCATCGCTATAGTGTTCTCTGCTCCGTGTCACCCCCTTCCTCCCTCCATCTTCCTCCCCAGTGTAAATATATGCAGCGTGAGGCCACGCCGGCAAACTTCAAGTTGCCTGGCGCTGAACGACAACTCCCATCAGCCTCGACTACGCTCCAGTTTTCTGAAGCAGCAAGAGACTGTCAAGTGACAACAATGTCTTCTGTTTCAAAGCTGCGACTCCATCCTCTTTGTCGCTTGTTGATAGCATGTACCGGTTAGAGATGTTCCTGTTGTGACTCCATACTCCCTTCACTCCCTCCCTCCCTCCCTCCCTCCCTGCACTGTGTCTGTTTACTCTGCAAGGTTACCTGCTATTACTTTTTTGGTGTTAATAATAGTACAGATGATGATGATGTTAATAAGTATTTGAATAACTATGAATAGTAATTCCATGTGAGAAAAAAAAAAAAAAGAACAAAATCTGATGGTAATGAGCCGTGCGTGGGAAAAATAATTTTTGTACTTTACTCTGAAAAGTCACACACATTGAACGACTACAATGAAAAAACAGACAAAAAAAAGACATGTAAAGTTTTTGAAGTGATGTGCTCTATTTTGCCATGACAAGCTTTTTAAAAACGCATTTGAAACAGTCTGAGGGATTATTTCATCCAAGTCCAGAAGCAGTGAATGATGATGTAATTTATAATTTGTAACAGTTTATGTATTGGACTCTTTTTTTGTCATGCTGTTAACTGCATCACACACACATTTACTGCATATTTGTCCACTTATCATAGTGTGTCTCTCTCCGACTAGCTAGATAAATGATTTGGATCCATGTCAGTCTCCGGTCGTGGCTGTAAGTCGGTTCTTGTTCGGCCAGACCGCAGGGAGATAAAGATGTAATTAGCCATTACCTGTGGCTGGCTAAGTGAAGGAGCCTGGGCTCCACCTGTCCCTCCTGCCAGCCAGTGATGGCCCCCATAAATCAAGCTCAATCCTGCCACTGACAGGAATCCTCTTCAAGGACAACCTCGCCTTGGTGCACCAGTCCTCCCTCCAATGTGTACCTGTGACATGCAGGCATGGGCACTACAAAACCTCCATGGCACAATTATCCATCCACTACCCCTGCACAGCACAAACAGTGGGAGGTAAGCCCATATTTCAAAACGGTGGCACTCGTTTCTCCACTGAAACACTGTTCCACTCACATGCAGCGACTATATGCAAATTTGCCATAACGAGCCTGCACGGAGAGATGAGTTTACCCCGGCTGAACCCTGACTACTGCGACCTTAAAGGGGAATCACTCAGTATTGAATAAATTGTCTGAATGTGTTTTGTTTGATTTTGTTTGAAACCAGCAATAACCCTTAACTCTACTGTGCAAAAGGTATCAGATATGGTTAAAAGTTGTGGTGTAATATCTGAAAAATCACATTAACAAGGTATATCAAATCTATTGTTGTACTTTTACTGTGTACAGTACTCTGAAATGATTGTGAAGCTCTGTTTAAATGGCCCTTAATCTAAAAACGCTACATGTTGTACTCAAAAAGTCTTGCCCTCTGCGATGTAGTCGGGTTGTCTGTGTGACAGAACACACTGTTTGTGCATGCATCTTGTCGCTCCAAAAATAATGACGGATTCCATTTCAAGCACAAGAGCAGGTTGTTTGGTCAGTGCTTCTTTTTTCTGTCTCAGTCACTTTTTTAACCTCTCAATATCTCGGCCTTTCATGCTGTTTTCTTTTTTTTCTTCTTCTTCTTCTGTTTCCCGCTCAAATACTGTACACTGTTCCATGTCAGCGTCCCACTGGGTCTGTCAGTGGCATATACCATCTGTATGTACATAATATGTCCTTGATGAAGAAAAAGAACAAAAAATTGAAGAATACATCAAAAGACACGGACGAAGAAAAAAAAAAATAACATACTGTCATGTTTCTCAATGTGAGTTTGAAAAAAAAGCACGTCAGTGTTCGTGTATGGGTGGATTTTGAAAAAAAAAAAAAAAGAATGAAAAAAGAAACAAGCAAACCTTGTATGTTGTGTTCAGGTTTATGGGTAAAGGGTCCAGCTGGAGGGGAATTCGAGCTTTATGACTTAAAAATCGTTGAGTGATTCTAAACAGAATGTGGACATTTTTACAAACAAGCAGCACAAGAACATGAGTCATGATGTATGTAGATGAATCACACTCCTAGTGCGAGTGAGGAGGACTGGAGAGGGTGTGGACAAGGAGGCAGCGGATCCCCTGGGTGCACAATTTGAGGGGAGAGGAGGATGCTGTTGAGAGAGCACCCGGTCCGATGGGCCTGTGGGAGTATACCCTGACAATACAACAAAAGCTGAGAGCCAGGGGGAGATGGGATGACACTAACTGACTGTGAACCCTCCAGTCAGGGGAAGAAGACAGGCAGGCGCTCATATTGCATTTCCTAACTTGGGCACTGTGGTCTTTCCCAGGGGAAGGTGTACCACACACTATTTATGGTTGCACTATGTAATATGAATAGCATTAACATAGCCTTGATCACAAACACAGTCTGGCCTACTTCAAGTGCATAAATAATACGCCAACTTGGGTTCAATGAGTTTACGGTGATATAAACAAGACGTTTGCTCGGCCCCTAATTACATTTGGCGCGGCCCGATCGGGAAAGTGTTGATTGGCTGCTGCAGCTGAAGGTTATGATCTGTTTACTTTGTTAAATAAGGGGCCACGAAGCTGTTGTTTTTGAGCTCACAAAACCAGCACATGGTGCCGCTTTACCGTGTGTATCAACGGTTGCACTTTACTAGCTGTACTTTTGTTTCTCGTCAGATTTAATTAATTAGTTTGCACAGGTGGAAAAGGAGATGAATGTATATTGTTGCAAATGAATGGCACTTTTTTTGCATTTTAACACAGCAGTGCAGTGTTTAGAGATGGATTTTAGGGAATAGCGTTCGTAGAATACTTTGAAATATATTTAAAAGATTCGAAGCACTGTGCCTTTGCTGAGAGGAGTCAGGTAATTAAGCTCTTTAAGGACAGATACCGTCGTTCCACATCGTTCCTGAACTGTTGCAGTGATACAGTAAAAATAATGATGGTGCTTTATAGCGAAAGTGTAAGCCGGTACGGAAGTACGGCCTTCTTCATTTTGTATGTGGCAGGCCCATGCTGGGGCTGTTCCTACAACACACTCCCAGAACAGATCCCGGACCGACTTTCAATTCAGAATGCAATGGTTAATCAATACCTTCGATCGAATGGCTTTAGAATAGAGCGATTTCTCCCCGGCCTGCTTTACCAGGTCCCCAGAAGCTGAATTGATCAAGTGTCTATAGACACAGACTTAGAACAGAGAGCATAATTCATCATGCCTGATACAAGACACTCCTAATTGCGCATCGATTTTAAACCGCGCTCTGAAACTATTTGGGCAAGCTGTAATGTCAGCTCAGTAAACTATGTGTTCAGAGCTACGGTTCAGATCCAGGGAATGAAGAATTAATCATTTGTTTTTCTTTTCAAGTCAATCCGGGCTGGTATTTGTTTTGCTACATAATATAGTGTTAACCGTACATGCCCCCTGGGCTTTTACACTCTTTGCAATTTAGTTTGTGGTGTAATGTTACATTTTATTTTATTAGTAATGACAGAGATGTAACCTGGATCATTTCGCAGTTCAGTCAGCACTGTGTATCTAGAGGCTTATGTCTGGATGTAAAATACACAAAGTTAGGATGTGAGCGTGCAATACAATAGAAAGAAACCATGTATATATGTCACAGATTAAAATTTAATAATGTGACAAATGGCAAAACATTGCAGCACCAGAGTCAGCATACCAAAAGGCTATATACACAGAGTGACAATTATATATGAATGATTATCGTTGCTCTAAATCCCCTGCTCACGTCCTTTACAGCAAAGCACGCCTAATTCCCATATATTATCCTAATTATCCATTGTTTACCAACTATCTACAGACTCATTCAGTTCTCATGGGCAAAGTCCATGTTGCAAGTCTATTAAGGCCCAGTACTTTTCCATTACCGCAGCTAATGAGTGCATTAGTATACAGCATGCTAGACAGGATTGTGACGAGGAAAGTCTCCATAAACAGTGAGCATGAGTACACTTCAGGTTCAGATTTGTTAGTTAAAGATTCGCATGACAGTTGCAGGAAGTAGGTCTAGATCAGGATTAGGGTTCATTAATTGCTGTAGATAGATAGATAGATAGATAGATAGATAGATAGATAGATAGATAG
>CALSBV010012107.1:606927-644387 GCA_943590825.1 Bovichtus diacanthus
GATAGATAGATAGATAGATAGATAGATAGATAGATAGATAGATAGATGTGTTTAGTGTTAGTATTTAGCTGAGAGTGCTTTAATAGATTCCTTATACATATCATTCAGTTCAGGTGTTCTGTATATATTTAAAACTTCCGCTGGCTGCAAATATGGCGAGCCAAAGAGACTCCAGCCTCGCCCTCTTCCTCACTGCGACCACAGATGGTGTCCTGTCAATCACTCACCTCTCTGAGAGCGAGAGCGTCTGGCTAATTAACAGCGCGCTGCACTCCACCAGTTGAGCAACAGCAACGTTCGCGTGGACCTGGCAACACAATGGAGGCATCTCGCCCACCACGTCTCCCCTAGTCATTAAGTCGCCCACCTCACATCTCCAACATAGAAAGAGTCCCATTACTTGGCCTCTCTGAATCACCAGCCCACGCCTGGCATTTTCCTTGTCAATCAACCAAGGGGTAAATATTGGTTGTGGTGCTGACAACTGACAGGGGAAACTTGGATTTCTTTCACAAGTGACGGCACCAACTGGTGTTTTTGTGTTGATTTATATTGCAGTTATGTGGCGGCAGGGCTGCGGTGAAGTCACCGATGCGGGCTACAAGTGTCTTATTACGGCGTTAGGTGTGCCTCAGTCTGGGATACATGACAGGATGTATAATAGGGGCTGGTCATGTGCTTTGTGCCTCAAGAGGGCAATCACAGTGAACAGACGGCAGGAAACCTCACTGCAGAGTAATGGAAAATGTCTCATTTGGAAACTAATAACAAATTTTACCAGAAGAGAACCCACCGCGTGTAATTGAGGGAATGAGTTGGCTTAGGTTAGTTTTGAATGTGGAACCCATCTCTCTCTATCTCTCTCCCCTCTTCTTCTCTCCATCTTTCTCCCTCTCTCTCTCTACACACTCACACACACACACACACACACACGTAGTGTTTCCTTCATTTCCTCCATTTCTTTTTGTTTGGAGGTAACCTGCAAAAGTTCTGACCTCCCACCCCTCAGTACTCCAGGTGTGCCCACTATGCCGTGTGTGTGTGTGTGTGTGTGTGTGTGCGTGTGTGCGTGTATTCTCTGAGCTGCGCAGGCATGTTTTGTTCCTTCATAACACAAACCAGAATTACAGGCATTATTACATTTCTCAAGTTCTCATCAATGTAAACACACAAGACAATAATGACAACAATGGAAAGGAACAAAACATTTGTCTTCCACCCTGACAGATGTTTCGTGCTGTGAAGCGATGATTGTACTTCTTTTTGATCTGTTTTGTTGCCGAACTTCTTTGACTTCTATTTTTTAGTGTCTTTTTTCTTTTTTTTTTCTTTTTTTTTCAAAATCCATGAAGTGGAGTTAAAAATCATATCAAGTGGAGGGAGACAAAAAAATAAAAATCTGTTTTGTTTTTAACAGAACTCGCTGTGTGTGGTTTGTTGCTGGAAGCAAGGCTCTCTGTTGGCCCCTGTGGTTGGAAAGGAGGTGAGGTCAGGCGAGTTCTTTCATCTTGATTTTTCCTTCCTGCTTCCTGCTGAGTAAAGAGCCTCTGCTTTTGTTGTGTTTGCAGGTTTGTCTCAGAGGGTTTTTTTATTAAAATGTCTGAATGTTCGGTTTGATGAGACTGTCAGAATAAATGGCTCGTATCAAACACCTTGCCAGCAACTTATTTAAAAGTTATTAGTGGGTGATAACTTCATAATAGAAATTATCTGTAGTCATTATTGTCATTATTTGTCATTTTTAACTAGTTTGTCTTGGTCCATTTTGATTAACACTGGCTGTTGTCATGTGTTTAGTTTTATTTTTTACAGACAGCAGGGAAGTCTGCCCTTGTCGGCACAGCTCCACATGTTTAGTCATTTTTGTCAATCAAATCAATTATAGCTTTCGGGACCTAACCGGCTCTAATGCATTGCAATAACAAAATGGAAACAGTATTGTGTTTGTTTAAATATGTCCACAGAGGATGTCTTCATTGAGTCTGGGCAGGAATCAAGTTGTATTCTATAGTCATTTGAGTGGAAAAACATATAAATTACAATAATTCCTGTATTATATTATTGACAAAAGTGTAAATCACACCATAAAACCCTCCTTAAAAATGAGGAAAAGTGGAATAATAGTATTGGATATTTATATAGGTTTATACTTAGGATACACACTTTAAGTTTCCTGAGGATTCAATCATACTATAACACTAGATTTTGGACATTACACAGGAGTAAATGCAATAAATTAGATTATAATAAATGAGCTAAAATATAAACATTAGAGATCGTATGGAGCCAGTTTACAGGTGAATTACTGCCCCCTATTTCTTTGGAGCAGGTGGCTCGGAACTACACATTGAACCTTTAAATGTATTGTTTGATCAGTACATACTGTAATGCTGCTGGTACTGTATACAATAGATGGGTTGGATTCATCAGATATGTAAGACTTGAAAAGGTGACTTTTACTATTACTCTGACGAAAAAATGTAAAAATTAAAAGTATTTTCATTTTAAAGGACAATGTAAAAGTAATATAATGTTTACTTCACCGGTGCCCTCTTGTTCGGAATACTTCTCTGTTGTAAGAAATGTGACTTTATTGTTTAAGCTGGGTCTCATTTGTTGCTGTTTTTAAAGCCCCTTGACTTACAACAAGGAAAGTAATGTGTTATGTAATGCTCCTTTAAGTCATTGCAATTGTAGTGCTTTTGCAGTGGATACCCATAGTTTTTCAATTTAAAGCAGTCTTTCTCAAAGAGTGGTCCGCGAGTATATTGGTAAAATGTCACATTTTAAATTAATATATTATAAGTTTAAAAGTGTCTCTCAAACTGTTTAGTAGTATAGAGTGTAGCATAGATGTAGCATAGCTACGTAGCTACGCGGGTTCGTTTTACGATCTTACATCATAAATGATCTGCGCGGTCAACTGACAAGATGGATCGATGGCTCAAGACCAGGTCAGGTAAAAGAAAATTAAATGAAAAATCTGACACGACAGTCAAGGTGCATCGTCCTGATGCAGTGATTCAGCAGCTACAGGTGGTTCAGCCGCAGCGAAAAACAAGTGATTTTGTGTGTGTTTGAGAACCCCTGATGTAAAAAGCTTGGCTGTAAAAGAAAAAAAAAAAACTTAATTTTCATGAAAAAGCTTGGATGTCAAAATACATCATTTTCATGGAAAAAAATATTTAAAAATTCCTTAATTTTCATGAAAAAAGCTTGTATAAGAAAAAATATTTCATGAAATATTTTGATGAAAAAAGCTTGGATAGGAAAAAACCCTTAATTTTCATAAGTAAGTTTTCTGTTCGCTCGGACATAAACTCAGTAATAAATGTAGTCTACGTTTCATATGATGTGTAAAATCTATCATCATTTACTGTTTAGATCACATATGAATGAAATGCTTGTAGAATCCTTGTTGTATTTGTATTGTTGATTTAATGTGTGAACGAGCGATGTAGAGAAGGTCACATAAAGCTCAATATGAGCCTGTAATGTGTAATATACTGCTGGAGTGGTAAGCAGACTTATTGTTTTTGGATATTTGGGGAGTTAGGTGGTCCGTGAGTGTTTTTTTATTGGTTAAGTGGTGCTTGGTCTGAAAAAGTTTGAGAACCCCTGATTTAGAGTGACAAGTTTTAAGCAGACGTTTTTTTCCTCAAGTTGAACTCAAATGTTTTTACTTGTGTGCCTGCTTTGATGATGATGATGATGATGATGATGATGAACACCTACTACTACAAGTCTTCTTCCCTCCAGAGGATGGACGCAGATCTGAATTCATTATACTGTAGCTCATTAGGACACTCAGGAAAATCATATTTACAGCCATTACACAGAAAAAAAACTCAAAAAGCCCAAATCAAAACAAGAGATTCGGAATACATCAACACATTCAGTGATATGCTGCAAATCCTCTGAACTAGAAGAAATATTTTGTTGCTATGTTTTGGCTCAAAAAATGGAAATCCTGAGTTGTTTTTAAGTGATCATCACTTCTACTTATATGAAGGGTTGTTTGTGTTATGGGCTTTTTTAAAGTAATACTACATTATTAAGCAGTTGTTTCTCAGGTAACTGGTTGTAAATACAAACCGTCAGTGGCCTAAGGCGTTGGAAAAACATTACAGGAATTGTCTAAAATCAAAATAGAAATCTTGCAAATCAAATAGTTTTGATGATTTAAAGAGTCCTGACACGAAACATAAACCTGTACAATAACGGCAGCAGCCCCTGCTTGTGGTTTCTGTCAGCATGCAAGCAGAATGCCTTTTTTTTTTGCTAAGACACAGACAAATGTAGGTTTTTCACCCCAACAGTCTCTGAGATTCAGGTTTCTGCTGAAGAATGACCTATTAATGAACCATCACCTCGAACCAGAGAGTGCAACAACAAAACGAGCTGACACCATCACATTTTAAAGCACAGCAAGCTTCAGACTTAAGAGTGCCTGAGAAGTTATTTCACCACTCAAGCTTGAAACGGGGAACAACAGCAGCATGGCGAAACTGCCTCACCTGTGTTTGCTTCTTCTGTCGGCGGGCCGAGAATCAGGTCAGTCCGAACCCAAGTCAGTCATGTCACCCAAGGCTCCACCTCTGTTAAGCTTGTCTTTTCCTTCATGTCTTCGAGTATCCATTTTAAAAGTTTGATGTGACATTTGGAATTAAACCACATATATTTTCATACATATATATATATATATATATATATATATATATATAGTAGAAGGAAGAGAGATGCAAATTGTTTTTGGACTATCATTTTTGTGTTTGCTGGTTTTCTTTGTCGTCTGTATTCCAATGTGAGCGTCTGAGTGTTTTGCTTATCTTATCTGCAGTATTTCATCATCGCACTTAATAATCACTTCATCACACTTAGCTAGACAAGCTAAGTGGTTTCCACAATCAAAAAGAGACTCCAATGCTGTTGAAATCTTTTGTACTCCAGAGCGTCTGCATTTGTCTTTGTTTGAATGAGAAAAAAACAAAATTTGTCATTAGGTGAAGTTTATCACATTGGGAGCCATTCTATAAGTGTTTGGTGCGTTGTGAGAGTGCACAGAATTGACTTTCAATTTTGTATTTCTGACTTTTCTGTCTGTTCATCTTCGTCCCAGCTGTCACACAGGCATACTAAACGCACATTTAAAGTATTTGTAGTTGACCCGCAGGTCTGCTCTGCACTTTTTTTAGAGTTCCTTGTATGACACGTTGTATTAATGGCTCTGTCTTTAGCCCTGACAGCAACCCCAGAGGGACTGCGGGTTAGACAGTACCCTGCCTCTCTCACTGTGATGCGGGGTGAAACGGCAACCCTGTCCTGTCATTTCAAAGTTGAATCCCTGAAGTATGGGGTTCAGTGGTTCAAAATGAAGTCGGAAAAGCAGCTCATCCAAAATTCACCCAGGCAGTTCGGCGTGGAGAAGAATCAAACTTCTTCCCTGGTGATCACTGAGGTAACACTGGAGGATTCTGGGTGGTATTACTGCGAGGTGAACGTCCTGCAGAAAGACCCAGAGTGGGGCAACGGGACCGAGCTGGTTGTCTTGGGTGAGAAACAAATTGCTCTTTTCAGAAATTCATTAGGCTTGCTGTGCTTGGGTGATGTTGCCATGCTGGTAATTATGTCTCGTTTGTATCTTTTGTGAACCAGAGCCACAGCGCTTGGTTTTGCGGCAGCTCGGTAGAAGCGTGTTTCACCAGAACAGAAACGGCCAGGCTCAATCCATAAAAATTCCAGTCATGTGAAATTCCCTCAGAGTTCATCTTTTTGCCTGAGCAGTTTCATGACAGATCTAGAAATAATCACCCCGGCACCATGTGCAGTGCCTTGTATCGATCTTGCCCAGGGAATTGAAACTCACCAGAAAACAAGGCAGGGAGGGATGGCCAAATTATTATGTGGAAATCCTTCATGCGGAAAAAAAGCACCTTTTTGATTTTCTCTGGATGCAATGTCACCTCCACCAAATTACAATTGATATTGCATGGGTTTACCCATTTTATTCTTGTTTAATTGTTTTATTCCAAATGAATTTAGTTTTATACCATTTAAAATATATATATATATATATATATATATATTTATTTTACATAAATGACTTTCCTATTTGTTGTAGGTAAAGTATTTTATAACGTTTGCCTAGAATGACATACAGTGCAAATAGTAATTATAGATATGTGTAATAGAAGTAGTAGGAGTTATCATATAGTGCATGTTGTAATTTGTGTACTGCGTGTACTATTCTACATCCTTTCTCTTTATGTCTCAGAAGGCTTTACCAATTTGCATATTGTGCACCATGCATACATACTTCAATATGTCCATGTACTTTTCAACAATATATTTCTGCTTTGTTTGTCCTTGTTTTTAGATAAATGGCTGCATTATAACTAATACAGTACCACTACATTCTCTCTTTACGTAATGATGTCCTACTTTCCCTTGCTGCATATTATTATTTGCTGCTGCAATGACCTCATTTTACAGTCTGAATGATCTCATTTGATGTGTTTACTTTGTTTCCACTGCTAGCACCACCTTCTGCCCCCAAGATTTACCTCCAGATTCCCCCGGACCCACAGACTGGTCACTGGGCTCTCTTCTGCCTCACTGGGGAATTTTACCCCAACAAGCTCACCCTCACCTGGACCTACCAGAGTGCAACAGCCAATATCGATCACCTGTCAGTCACCAATTGCACCCTTCCTGCCATCGAGCCTCATGGTGACCTGTCTGAACACCTGACTGATGGAGCCGCGCTTTCTTCAGGGCGGTTGGTGAACTCCAAGCCTCCTCCGAGCCACCCGAAGTGTTTCCAGGTGATGGACAACCACAGCCGGGAAGTGTATCTCTTCAGTGTGTTTTTCCTCCCTCAGAAAGAGTTGTTGGAAACAGGGATCACCTTCACTTGTGGGGTGCAGGACCACCCTGCCATGACCACAGCTTTGACCGCCTCCTTCACTTGGGGTAAATAAAAGAAGTCATTGATTTTCCAAATGTGCAAATGTGTCTGCAACATAAAAAAATAGGGGCCTATAACATGGGACTTATATTATGCCTATCAGTTTTATATATTTGATTCTGTTTTAGAGAAATCGTGTTTTTTCTTCTGTGAGTTTGGTACGACAGATGCCTTTAAATATTACAAACGAATACTGTATGACTAAATGTAGAGCAAATGTCATTGCAATTTGGTAGGGGGAAAAAACTGCATCTAGTTACTGAATTCATATATAACAATGAGCCAGAATCTGAAAGTGAACTGATTAAAACCTCTGAAGGCATAATCAGGTTTATACAAAGTATAACCTTTCGACGTTAGCCTGCCCAAATATTCCTTTGAAATTGAAATAACAGATTGTTTTGTCCACTTTAGGGCGGTGAAAACAAGGACATTGACATATTATCACCTTAAAAAGTTGATAGCAAAAGGTTGATCATTTATATATGTATACAGCATTTATGGCTCACCATTAGCACACATATGGAGTCGTGTTTTGGCCGCCTGACAAATGTCAGTCCAATATTCCCTCTTCTTTTAGCTCTGGTTTGGTCTCCACCAACTCCTGAGGGAAATATCTTACCCTTTACCCGAACACGATGTTCACCAGGTAGTCGCACATTTAGTCCCTTTGCTGTTTAGTGCTGGACAGGTACCACGCAGTAAGTTTTTTGTATTTTTATTTTTATTTGGGTAGAAAGTCAACAGCTACAAAGCATCTTACATTGTACACTTGTTTGCCACCAAACAAAACATGACAATACAAACAAAGAAACAAACAAACAAACCATAAATGAAAAACAAAAAAAAAAACAGGAAATATTTTTGATAACTCTTGATGGGTTAGCTGCTTTTGATAAGAGCATCTTTAAGCGTGTTGTGTAGCGGGCTTGTTGCTCAACTCTTGTACTGATATAGATTTTCACGCCTATCCAAGGCTGGGAAGTGCTTCAACTGCAATTCACCTAACCTCGTAGAAAAGCAGACTTTTACTTCTGAGAAACCTGGACGCCCAAAAAACCCTTCTTTCGACTTCGCTAGTCGTCAGACAACCTCCTTCTAAAACACAGTCTGTACTGACGCAGAGTTCAGGGACGACACAAGTCGCTTGTTCAGAGTTTGCCCTACTTGACTGTTAATGTGGGTCAGACATCGATCATTCCAAGGCAACAGATTGCCTGCAATACTGCATACTTGAACAAATTAATGATTTTTCCAATCAATGTTTAAACACCTCTCCTCCCAGCGTGGAGGCGAATGTCCATCAACCAAAGCCAGTTCAACCTTCCTGATTTAATTATGTCGTGCTCAATAACATGATAAGTCAGTGCTAATCAGTGTTGGCCTTTTTCGTCTTTCTTTCCAGATGCCTCCCCTAATGAGCTGATTGTACACTTGAACATTCTCAAGATGTGTTTCCTCTCTTCAATGACCGCCGTCTTTTTATTGCAAGGTAAATGTTTCTAAACCTCTCAGCAAGAACAACAGGAAGTTATTGAGAAACTATATTTAATCCATGCGATCCTGCTCTCTCTCTCAGCAATCAAACGTTTCAGCGTGAAAGGAAAATGATATTCACCATGTGAGTACAATATTGTCCTCTGCCTTTGGCAAACACGTCATGTACACACACACACACACAGTTACACACACACACGCACGCGCATACACACAGCACAGGGCTGTTTTTCGTATTGCCTTATCCCTGTAACCTATCATACCTTGTTAGGAAAAAGTCAACACTGACGCAATAACCAATTATTGTCTTCCAGGAAATACAAAATGAAATGGGAGAGATACAAAAAAAGGGGCCGCTGGGTGTTCAGTGCGTCTCCTCTCAGCAGACCAACCTTTGACAAACAACGTCACACAGATCAGCTGCAGAGTCACCGCTGAGAAATGAGAATTAACTCGGAATTAACAGCAAAATTCTGCACTGCGAGTAAATGTGTATAAACTCCCATTCTTACACCTCTCGCTGTATATTCTGCTTGGCTTTCGCATACTGTACATCCTCTGAACATTGATGCAACGCTGATTTCTTTCTGCACATCAAAGCTGTTTATCTCTGTAACTATTCATCACCGCGGTGTGCTGACTCGCGTGTTTTTTGGATCTGCTCATTGTGCCAGTGGCTGGTAGTTCGCACATCTTAAGCCATTCACTCGGGGTCTGTGTGTCAGAATGAATGCTTCATGCATGATCCACCTGTCAAACAGATACAGCGATCAGCTCAACCTCCGCGCAGGCCTAATCCTCGCAAAACAGGATTACAGCCGATGCCAGTGCTTGCTTGTGTGATAGCATTGTTTACGTGTGCAGTGTGTGGGGTAAGATCTTGATTCACGTGTTGGAGGGAAATTTAGGTCTACCCACACTGCCAAGAGCACCAAATACTGCTGGTAACAATGACCTTTAAATTAGGAGCAAGGTGATGTATCTACAGTATGACCAGATTCAGACTCAAGTGGTTTGGTGTCAAGAACTGCCCATTTTTTCTGCTCAATAAACGTGCTATTGCTCAGAATCAATCCTTGTTTCATTTATTTTTTTAACCTATTTTCATAAATGTATATATATATATATATATATATATATCAAAAAGGTATACATTTTACATACATAACTGATCACATCTACATTTATGTAATGCAGTGGATATTTACATACATTGTTCACATTCGTGACTCACTGTTTCAAAAACAAATAATATGAATTGCTATATGATTTGTTTATGTAAATAGTAGATCTGCTGTTTGTCGTTACGACGCCACGTTACGTGTATCAACTATTATCTGGCTGCCGCCTTTTCAAAAAAATCTATTAGTCACATATTATGCAAAATATATGTCAATAGGATTTGCGTATGAAAATGGTATTTCTGGGTTTTTTTCTCAGGTAATTACAACCTCTGTCATACAGATTTCCGATGTATATATCATGCATTCATGTACATTTTCATACATGTATGCTACCTCAGTATCACATATGGTTTAAATATGACCATACAATCAAATCCTAGTATAAATATGTTTTTTGTAAATGTAAATTTCTGCATGAGAATGGTCATAGCCATGTAAGGCAAAATACAAAAATACAGGCAAAAAGAAAAAGTAAACTGCATATAAGTTGCATATTATATGTGATAAGGCTGCACAAAGCTCTGTCATTTTTTCAACTCACTTGAATCTTTCTTAACTTCTCGCACTCTATTTTTACACAGAGCATGTTGTTACGAACAGAAGACATATCCTGTTCATGGTTAAAGGTGTCAGGAAAGCTTTATCTCTTGTTGCTTAGAGGTGACGTCCGCAGCTGTTGCTTAGATATTCATTTTGTTGACGCAGCACTCCGCAACACCTGACTGCATTGATCGAGATTTTATGAAATCCTGCCGTTATGTCGGAAATCTTTTTCATTTAAAATATTTGACATTACAAAGTGGTCCGTCTCTGTGGCATTGTCATTACACTGCATACAAACATCTGTGGCCAGCTCAGACAGGCAGAAGTTTTCCTCTTTTGTCTCATTTCCAATAAGAAAGTTCATCCCAGAGTGAAACAGAGACGCGCTGCATTGTATACAGTATGCCAAGCCATTCTGTCACGTGTAAAAACATAAACATGGCATTAATTTCCTGCTTCCAGGGATGAAGAAATAACAAATTAGGGAAGGCAGCTGTTCACAGCTTTCTTTCAGTCAGCCTAGATAGCATTGATCTCCTCTTGTTTGTGTTCCTTATCTTTTGTCGTCTTGTTAATCCCCCCCCACAAGGCCCAGAGCATGTGACAGGACATGCACCTGTTTAGGCGACTCTTAACCCCTTCCATCACACTACCCACAGTCTTTCTCACAGCAGAGGAGGAGAAGTAGAAAATAAGAGGGTCTAGACAAGCATTGAAGGTGCTGCACAGCAGGGCTTTGTCCCTCCAGTCGGGACTTCTCCATGTAATAAAACCAACAATGTGCGAGACGTTATAGGGGCCAAAACATAAAGCAAACACCAGCAGTGTTCCTAAAGCCATGCCAATAGCCCGGAGGCGCCGGCGCCGGTCAATGTGCTGAAGCTTGGACAAAATCCTGATGAAGTTGATGTAGCAGAAACTGCTAATCAGGAAAGGGATGCAGAAAAGTACCAGACAGAGCTCCAGACGCACAGGCAGGAGGACGTCCAGCTGAGACTGCGTGAAATTCTCATAACACACTTCCTCCCTGTCGTCATCATGGGCAGAGCTTTTTGAGACATTGTTGCCTGAGGTGGTATACGGAGGGCTGTCAGAGCCGATAATGGGCACGATGAACACAATGCTCAGGTTGATGATGGAGAAGATCCAGAAGAAGATGCTGGCGGCGACGGCATACACAGGTCGTCGCTTCAGTGTGTGTTGGATGGGGAACGCGACGCCAAGGTAGCGCTCTACGCTGACCGCAGTGAGGAAGAAGGTGCTGTTGTAGATGGTCATGTAGAAGATGAAGCCAGACAGCGGGCAGAGAAGGTAGGGCATGTCCCAGACCATTTTGTTCATCACTTCCTGCATCTTGAAGGGCAGGAAGAGGAGGAAGAGCAGGTCAGAGATGGTCAGGTTGAGGAGTAGGATGTCGATCGGTGTGGGTTTCTGCCTCACTTTCTTGCAGAAAGTGTAGAAAGCAAGGACATTGGCCGGGAAGCCCAGCACAAAGGTGATGATGTAGACAGACAGACACAGTCCGGTGTGGCACTCCTGCATGGTGGCCTTGGTGTAAGTCAGTGAGGGATGGAGATGTGTCACATTATGTCCTTGACCCTAGAGGGAATGAATACACAGCGACACAGCGATGTTTGATCTGTCAGGCAGTCAGAACCGCAGGAGACGAAGGCTTCTTATTGGGTCAGTGGCCTGGAACAAACCCGGCGAGACAGCGTGGTTTTCCTGTCCCTACCGATAAACCAACGCTCATCGTTTCCTCGAGGGCTTTGAGCTCTGCTGATAAGAGAGAATGGAAAGAGATTACCACACAGCACAGCAAAGTATTCCTACCTACTGAGTGCATGCACTGCTATACTTACATACAATTTGAGCCCACAAGCTGAAAGACCACAGGAAGATAAAATTCTAATTCCTCTTTTTTCTATATTCCCTCTTAATTTCTTTCCATATCCCCACTTCAGAGTTTATTGCGGAACTGAATTATCTCTTAATGAGGAGCCAGTGTTTTGGTCTGGCCCATGGTTTTGTATGCTGTGTTATTGCTTCCTCCGTGTCATAAATACAGTACAATGATGCTTTTATCATTAACTTCCAGTCCGTGTTTTGAGTATATGCACAAATACTGAACATGTTGTGAAAATGATGACCCTCATAAACATAATGACTTAACTGCACCGGGGAATTGAGCGCCTCCAAGCTTTAGCTGTCCCAGCTTCACAACATGCTTTTTTCATCAAAACAATATATGTATCTAATGCCCGCATCTTAATATAGAGACATACAGAATAAAGAGACATACAGAATAAAGACTGAGGAAAATTTGAAGAATCTTAACAAGCAAATTCATTCATTTAAGAGGAAATAACATTTCAAGGAACTTATGATTGTAAGAAAATGAAGGTAAACTAGTCCTTACCCTTTATGTAATGAGCTGCCTCACATAACAGTGAACATGTGTGACAGAAGCTCGACTCTTATAGTCCAGTGACAGTCCAGTTTTTTTTGTTTTTTTTTACTGCTATTCAGAGGAATGTGAAGAAACCAAAGAAGTGCCACCGATTTAAGAAACTTCCTCCTTGTCTGCTGTGGCGGTTTGTCTACTGTCACATTTTCACACGAGCTTCCTTTTTCTCAACGTATTCTAAAAGAAACCCCTTAAAAAAAAGTAGAAGAAGAAGGAGTAATCGTGACTTACCTTCTTCTACTGCGTGTTTCTCGGCACACCCACATGTGTTGATTGCTCAACTGTTTTATTTGATCTCCTCTATTCACCAGCCGCCAGCTCCCACCTGCTGTCGACTGGCACGTCCCCCTATTTACATGATAATCTAAACATCCAGCGCAGATAATAGAAATTATTATTAGGGAGATACTGCTGCAATTTATCTCCCACGCTCGGCAAACATGGTTTCCGTGGTAACAACTGGCCTTTTTGCAATATGAGTGGCGCAGAACGGTCTCCACAAGCCTTCTCTGATCATAGGTTATTAAATCATATTTAGTTATCCAGGCCCACTGCTTGTACGTGGACACCTCTTTATTATGAGAAGGAGAGGAAAGGCGTTTGACGCAAAAGCGATCCGAGGAGTCTCTCCCTTCACAACGAGGGCCAGCTATATGGTTATCCAAACAGAGCCCAGTTGTTTGAACAGCCTCATAATGTACACAATAATGTATAAAATAACACGACAGAAATGACTGCTGAGACTTCCCGTCGGGAGATCATTCTACGTGCAGCAGGAAAATGTTGAGATCAGTGGCCTTTTTTAATTTTTTTCCATTGACCTCCTAATACCCACCTATATAACAGCAGGGTCATGTTCCTATTAAACAGGTGACGCAGGTGAAAGCGCTGGTAGTCATGGCTCATTTCACAAAGTGAGAGAAAGGAGCTTTTGAAGTAGTAATGACTCAGAGGTGTACAAGGAGTCCTTTTGATGTTGCTTAATGTATGTAAATCACACTGAGGCACCTTCACTTGAGCTTAGTGCTTAAACACTTGACTCCCCTGTGTGAGTTTTGGATATTTTGTTACTGTCTGACATTAGTCCTTAGTCCCCTTTACCATGTCAGTCACTTCCTGCCCCCGCTCTTGATCTCATTCAAAAGACGTCTTTTAACTTCTTGCATGCGTCCGCAAACTGTTAGAGTTTCAGGCGCTCCCGTCTAGAATCATCATCAATTTGTATTCAACACATACATTTGGGGGGGAAAAAACCCATCACACTGTATTATGCAAGCTCGTGTGTTCCACTGTAAGAGCTGGTTTTACAGAGTGACATCAGAGGTTTTCTGAGATGCTGATTGAGCGCAACCTTTCCTGTAACGCTTGGTGATATTTCATCACTGTAGAACAATCTTCTTCAGAGACTAGCCGGAGACAATTCCCCCCTCGTGAAAAGAGACCGAGGAACAAATCAAAAGAGAAATGGATCCCATTTTGTCCCATTAGTCTATTAAAGCCGTCTCCACTGCCAAAGGAAAATGTTCTACTGCACATAGAGCTGAATGTGTTATATGCAAGGCTAGATCATTAAAACATTTCCTCATTTAGTTAATAGCTTTCACTGCAAGAATTATTATCATTTATTATTCATACCATTATTATTATCAGAATAAGCAGGACGACGTGGAGCAAGGTCGTAGGTAGGATTTTAAGAAATACTGAAGTCCTCCCAACATTCAAACCCAATTTGGATTTTTCACTTTGTTCAGTTGCTGTTCAGTGAAAATATAATTTTTCCGGCTATATTTTCTGCACATTTTATTTCACGAAAAGAAGGTCTAAATGCAGTTTCAAATCCACACAGCCATTCTGGTGGAGAAATATTGACTGCTTTTTGTGTTGTGTTGCGTTGTGTTTTGTCGTGTTGCAGCAGTAGCAGCAGTGAGGCACCGCAGGGGGCACTGAGGAGCCAACAAACATGGCTGATTCATTCTTCCCGATGTGTTACGGGTGCTTCTAAATGCAACAAATAAATAAACATGGAGGTTACAAGCAGGTGAGTGGATCTGTGTGTAAAGGTGAAATAAGGGACTTTCCCAGCGGTGTCAGGGAAAAAGGTTGAGTGGTGTGACAAAAGGTTGTGAGTGGCAGCAGCAGACCCACAACCCTGAGGGGGCTTTTTCACAGTTTGGGACACTGAAAGAAGTCACTCAAAGCTGATGCACCGGGATGATATTTGTGAAAGAGATACAAAAACAGAGAATAGAACAAGGACACGGCTCAGATGCACAGTGTTGAGGTACAGAGAAAAGCCTGCAGAGCAGAAGTCTGTGGTTACTGAAGCAGCAGGAATAGAATCATACATTATAAAAAGCGAGGAGTAGAAAGATTTATTGGTGCACCAATGAATCAGGTCCCAAATATCAGAATTCAAATGCAGATACACGTTCTTTCCCCATAGCAGAATAATCCATAAAAGATCTTTTTCTCATTACACTTTTTTTTTTTTTTTGCTTTATCAAAATAGATATTCTTTATCGCCCTCACAATAATTTTTTTTTCCTCTTAAGTATCCCAGAGGTTAAATAGAGAGGGAGGGCACTAATGCTTAATGGGGCTGCTGACTCTAAATGAATTACATTAGTGAGTATTTTAAAGGA
Source organism: Bovichtus diacanthus (assembly GCA_943590825.1). Classification (NCBI taxonomy): domain Eukaryota; kingdom Metazoa; phylum Chordata; class Actinopteri; order Perciformes; family Bovichtidae; genus Bovichtus; species Bovichtus diacanthus. The sequence continues at coordinate 622,228 of CALSBV010012107.1, forward strand.
GTGTTTTAATGTACCATAGAGTTTCTGAATATTTCATCAAAGATGAAAATTAAACAGCTAATTGTTTTTGTATTAATTAATAACAAACTCATAGAAATGATTAATTATTAAGTGCCAGATTTCAAAAACCTGCTTGAATCCTAATATGAGCCACCGTACTGTATCATGGTGTCACTGCGTCCCTCTGCTTTGTCCTCACTGGGAAAAAGAGAATTCGAAGGTCAATTGATATGTTGTGGGGGAAAAAAGTGTCGGAGTGCTTGTTAAAGAGCACAAACATGGGCAATGTACACAAGAGCTGCCCTGCATGACTCCAACAGCCCTTTGAAGAGCTGGAATGGAGATAAAGGGGAGAATGGAGATGATTGAGTGGTAGAATAAGTGGACAGGATTGTGTGCGTCCCCCCCCTCATTGATTTACTGTAAATGAAGTAACTACGAATAAACCCTCAGCCTCTCAAGGTCTTCTGGGAAAGAGGAAGGAACTAAACATTTTTTAAAAAAGATCAAGTTTCTGCTTTCATCGTGAGTGGCACTTAACGTATGCAATACTTTATGAAGAAAACACAAAACCCCACATTGTGACTTCATCAGTTTTGCCTCTGTAGAAAGATATTATCTGGAAGGAGTAGAAGGGGAACTCAGATCCTTTATTTAAGTAAAAGTACCATATGTGAAAATACTCCATTACAAGTAAAAACATCCGCATTTGAAATCCTACGTGAGTAAAGCATTGAAGTATTAACAGTCAAATACACGTGTGACAATGTGACACAGTTAGGTATTACATTATATGATTGTTAATACGGATCATCAATGTGTCTTAAGGGACACAAGATACATCTGAGAGATCTTGAAGATGAATAATTAAACATTTTAAAATTAAAGTTCTGCTGCACAAATTTGGACTTTTCTCTAACTTTAGTTTTGTGGTGAAACACAGGAGAGTTGGAGTCCAGAGGGGAAATCTCTCTTTTGTGACATCGCTAACAAATCAGAGACATCCGACAACATGACAAGGGGCACAACCACACGCTGAGTCTTATTTAAGAGCTCATAGAAGTCAGAAAGGTTGGACACCGCTGGTTTTACTCTTTAACAATGCGTTGTGATTTAGAAGATTATCATATGTTTTCAATGTAAACTCCTGATCTGAAAAGTAACATTTCTCACTGAATCAGTAGAAGTATAAAGTAGCACACAGTGGAAATACTCAAGTAAAGTACAAGTACAGTGATACGTAGATATTTTCCACCCCCGGTCATGCGGAGTATTTAAGGTCTAACGGGATGTGCTAATTACAGAATGTTCTTGACAATCAGAGTCGCTTTAGTTTCATTTAGTTGAACCCAGTTGAAGCAGCGGGGCTTGCTAGCTCTTAAAGCTCTTTTGTCCAATTTCACAGTTTATCTGAACGGCACCTTGCAGTGCGTCGTGGAATATAACCGATACAAACTATACTAATAGGTGGCGAGGAGCAAATGCTTTAAACTGAAATAAAGATACTTGATTGAATAAGTAATATTTGAATTATTTATTCTTGCAAGAAGGAACAACGATGCAGAGTGTCGAGCAGTCTGCAGCGAAGCACCAAGTACGGAGATTCTTCTTCTACTCTTATAGTTTTCCTGACCACATTCCTGAGTCAAGACAGTAGAAATCAAAGTGATCGAAGTGATTGAAAGAAAACATGATTGAAGCCAAACTCCATTTGGTCAGATTTCCTGTTTGTGAATAATGTCAGAGGTGTAAAACCATAAAACAGAGGAGATGAGGTTAGTGTAGGAGCCCCCCCCCCTGGGGAGGGGCAGTATGTCCCTCACTAGATAAACATGTGACCCCCGTACAGTTGCTGTCCTGGTTACATCAAAGGACATACACATAATTTGAAGCTTAATACTAACAGTTGAAGTTACTACAGTATGATGAAATGTTCCATTACAAGTGTCAGCTGCCTCTTATCGGCAAATTTGTTTTGGATCACATTAGTAGAGACTCACCAGTGTCTCACACACTGTGCACAGCCACAACAGGTCGGATGCAACACATATAGAATGATTGCCACTGAAATCCACTTCCATCTTTCCTCTCTAAGACCTAAGTGCATTTGAAATAAATAGTTAATTGTGTTACATCAAGTAGATATCTCAACAATGGGGAGATTGTTGCTCTGTGCTTCACGGACTTGAGCATCCCAGATGCCTCCTCGCTAATCCCTCTGTTAATACCCAGAGCATGAACCTATAAGCTTCCTTACATTTGTGGCGGAGGAAAAGAAATAACAATATAATTCTCCCATCCCGACAGAAGAGTTCAGTGGCTGCTAAGCCACCATATTGCTATTTGAAGAGTGACTTTGCTTCGAGCTGGACTCATTTTATTCCCAGTGACACATTCATAAAATAAAGCTTGCTATGTTGAAAAGATAATCTTGCACATTTGGCTGGCAGCCTTATCAAGTCTGACCTGAGTCCAAAGAACAACTGTTAGACAACGGAAATCTTTCAGAAAAATAGACGTCAGTGTAAAAGCCATGGAGGCAAAATAGATTTTCAGCCCCTGGCTCCCCGCCCATACCAACTAATCAGTTTTATAATGATCACATCAATTCCTTTTATACAGAAATACCAAAAGGAAACTACTGTGTAGTCTCATTTCAAAGTGCTGTGCAGTCTACTCTCATTGCCAACATGTGCAATTAATATTTGAGCCAGCAACATGCGGCGATACCCTGCTTTGTGTTGGACATGTAAACACGGCAACCAGCATTAGTTGTCGGTGTAACTTATGATCAATGTGCAGATTTTTCAAACTTCTCCCCACTCCTGGGAACAAGGCCAAGTCACACACCTGTACAATGAATCCAAGTCATGGGCGTTTATTGGGTTATCTGTTGCTGGGAACTCACAAAGTGGTTGTAAAAGCAAAGCTGATATCGAGGCTGACGGATGTATGGAGGTGCTTTGAAAGTGGTCAGAGATCGACAGCGTTAATGTTTGAAGTTCCAAAGCAATAACGCTCTTGCGTCATCGGCCCTTTATTATGAGCCTGAAAATGATGAATATGCACAACAGGAAACTGCTTGTTGATTGTTTACAGGGCTTGTTGGACTGTGATCTGCGCCGCCCATCTATTATGTCGCCTTTATTTGAAAACGGGCCTCCATTGTTCGGCTTCTTTTTATTTACGGTACAATTAGATCCTTGATTACCAATACTTTGAGTTGTGGCTTTCACACAAAACCTGTCTCAATTAATCAGCGACAATTCAAGTTCTAGAATACAAAATGTTTTTTGTCAGTTCAAAGCCAATAGAATTTAGTTGCCATTGTACAACTGCAGAGAGCGATAAATGCACTGAACCGACGCTGAAAAGCTGCTGATCCTCAGACCAGGAGCTCAGATCATAGAGATAAAAATGTCTTGAAAGATCAAAAGGCATAGCTCTTAAAATGCATCTCATTATGGAAGCAAAAGAGAGGGGGAATCAATGGTTTTGTCAGACAGTGGGTGATTGGCGAGATTAAAGGACGCCCTGATCGGACGTGAATCACAAGACGCCGGCATCACACTCATTCTTAGAGGTCGCGAGACTTGAAAGTCACTGCTCTTCTCATTCAAGTTTAAAATAGTTCAATAGATGTACAGAACACACCTATTTAATCTCTTAGCAGCGTAATGGGAAAGCGAGCAGGAAAGCAACAAGCTTCGAGTTCATGTGAAATTTTAATGATCGCCACGGGGAACATTTCCTAACATTTGAGAGCATTTAGATGAGAAGTCAGCTGCTGATGACTTTGCAACAATACTCTGTAAAAGAAGTATCTCTAATACCAATAATTGCTCTTCCTGGTTTCGTTTCTTCCGAGAAATTGAAAAAAAAAAAAAAGCTGAATGGACTGAAAAAATCTATCTATGTTATATAGCGAGGAACGTAGGATAATTGGGGAATGCCTTCCTAAATGTCTGTGACGCCACATGAAACATGTCCAACATGTTAAAACAATCAGCATCACAGTATGTTTGTGTTTATTGGAATGCAAATGTAGACATAAACCACTTTCAAAAATGCATTCAAAAGGTCAAAAGGAGGGAGAAATAGTACTGTAGTGTAATTGGCCTCAAGCCAAACGGCGTACCTTAAAGTAAGTCTTAAGCTTATTGTTCTTGTAAAGCTGTACAAGCATTCATCTTCTGATGAAACGTTGTTCAGCTTTACCACGTAGGAGTTACCGCCACTTCAAGTTGATTATTACCCTTTAAACCTGTCATGATATAATGTACCATACAACGAGGCGGATATCAATTAAAGAAATGTACAAAATTGCCCACACGCATCGCAGGAAAACTAAGTATTTCTTTTAAATACATTTTTTTTGCATGAAAATTAAGTATTTTGACATCCAAGCTTTTTCAATGAAAATTAAGTTTTTTTTTTACATCCAAGCTTTTTACATCAGGGGTTCTCAAACGCACACAAAATCACTTGTCGTTGAACCACTGCATCAGGACGATGAACCTTGACTGTCGCGTCAGGTTTTTCATTTATTTTCTTTTACCTGACCTGGTCTTGAGCCATCGATCCATCTTGTCAGTTGACCGCGCAGATAATTTATGACGTAAGATCGTAAAACTAACCCACGTAGCTACGTAGCTATGCTACATCTATGCTACACTCTATACTAGTCAATACTACTTTAATTTTCTAAAGACCATCGACGTCCCTTTAGAAAATACTGTCCTTATCAAAAGTTGTTCAAAAATATATGATACTGAGCAATTTTATAAAAGTGAACCCAGCCAAAAAGAAATTGTAAATGTCACCGTTAACTCCCCAAAAGCCTTTCTTAACATGAGGTCACATGGCACAACGGTGGCATTTTGAAGGGCAGAGATATTCCAAGGCTCTCTGGGCCACATTTTGCAACATAAGGTCAAAGCAAAGAAATAAGCAGGAACATGTTAGAACTCAATGACGGCAAACAACGTTTGTTTTCATTATCAATTACCTTTTCCAGATTAACCATTTGGTATAAAATGCCAGAGATAGTAAAAAAAAAAAAAAAACGCTCCCATTACAAGTTAGCAGAGCCTAACAAACCAATTAATACTAAAAACCAGCAATTATAATGCTAAAACCAGCAAAGAGCTCGGTAGTTTTTATGTATGGCTAAAGCAATGAATAAATTCTCAAAATTAAGCCTTTCAGCTTTCAGGTGATTTATTGATCATTTCGGCAAAGCTACATATTAACCACCTCCCGCCACCAAGGTTTCAGCTCAGAACCGTGTTATTGAACATTTTTGGGGCGAATTTGAACAGTAGCAGTGGTTTACAGTAGAACAATGTCCGTTTACCAGATGTCCTCATGATGGCATTGATGTCAGTCTCGAATCACACGTGATGACTTTAGACTCGTCTTGACAAATCAAAGAAGTCTTATAAGTCGACTTGGACTTGGACCCCAACGACTCGCGACTTCACTTGGACTGTTGCCTTTTGACTTGAAAATACTTGATGCCTTGAAGAGGGAGACGTGATATCATGCGTGGCGTCCTGTATGTGGGGATAATGTCTCGGACAGCCTCTCCTCGAAGGCATTCATGGTGTTGCACTCGGCTCCTTTCTCACCTCCACACAGTCAGCCGATGAAGGGCGGTAAGTGGGTGTGAACGTCAGATTGTCTGTTTCTGAAAATTACAGAAATGATCCAACAAAGCTAATCCAAAAAAGGTGCAGGGGGAAGGTGTGTCTGTAGCTATTCGACCATCCAACAAGCAGTCCTGATGTAGCATACTGGCAGCTTCAGGCCCTTCCAAGTCCATATACAGGATGTTTTCAGGGGGTTTTTGTTGGTAAGACCCCGTATTTAATATTTAAAAGGAGTACATAAAAATGTGCTCAAAACTTGCTTTCATCAGTGAACTTGAGCATGCTCATCTGTCATTGATGGGTGAAGATATATATAAATAAATACTTCAATACATTTATAGATATAATTAATGAAGTGAAATTGTGTCCGCCCAATACGCTGACAAGGCATATTGTTTTTAACATATATTCAACGTACCCTTTCAATCATGATGTTACACTTAAGTGTTTATATATTGCTTATAAATGCTAAATGTTGGTGTTAAAATAAAGTGAAACCTTTCTCTTGTGTTGTGCTTTGAGCATACAACACATAACAGATACGCATCATTAATATATCGTTTTTCTTATTCATTGTTTGAAACCCCAGAAGTTCTTTTTAGACTACAACTGTGACCAAAAACCAAACGCAAATAAATGTGACTTCATGTGATTCTGCAATTAGAAATTATTTAATGAGTCGCTAAAACTGAGATAAATTCATTACGGTTGACAAATCCGTCACTCAAATCCTCTCCCAATTCCTCCTGTGGGTGTAAAAAGATAAATTTAGAATCAAAAGTAGTCAGGCTGAGCTGCAGAGCCCAAATAAGTAGGGCAACATTTCCAAATCAAATAACACACATTCACACACATACTGGGGCCACATACTGTATTTAATGAGGATCGTGGGATGTCAACGAGAGCCGGACCAATGCTATTGGCTGAGAGCATGTTACTGATATCTGTATTGTCATGGGTGGCGGCTGGACATGCATGCAGTGCACAGTGCACATATTTACTGCTAAGCAAACTCTATAGTTTATAGAGCTCTGCAACTCTGGCAGAGCAGCTGCGCATCTACAGTTGTTCAGCTATAAAAGCCTGCCTTCAGTATACACGCATACCTTTTGTCATGAGTATTTATGCTCTGCTTTACAGTCACAAGAAAGTAGGCCAGTGGCATAAACCGGACAAGGAGTGAAATTTATCCAGCTGGTGTCTTGCAAATATAAGTCAAGAGTATGGCCTGTGTTCTGCAGGGTGTTTAAAGTTAAATATAAAAAGGTATATGGGTGAATCAGGCTCCTACTGCCTCACACAGCACTGTTGCTCACCATGACACTGTCAGGGGAGATGAACTGACAGATCAGACAATTATCTGCAGCACTTAGAGCACTCGTCAAAAACACCCTCAGTTTGTCGAAACTCATCTGGGCTGTTAGTCGTGAACCCGCTGCTGTTTCCCTACTGGGTTCGTATACTGATCTCTGTAACCTCTAGCTGGTACGTTGGGATATTTGAATCTATATTCGCTAGATTGAAACACAGAACTATGTAACTTTTGCCAGAAGAAATAACACGCTCTTCTTCTGATTTCTGGAACAGAGACGGTTTTGATTAGTTTTATTTTGCTTTCTGTCTGGATGAAGTGTGTTTTACGACGATCAGCGAGGTAAAACTACTCTACTGTACTGAGTGTGGTGGCTTCGAGGAGAGCATACTAATTGCCTGTTTTGCAAGTTAATAAATTACAATTATCGTCCAAATCCCTATTGATGTTATTATATGTCCGATTGGAGCTGATGTGACTACTGCAGAGTCATTTGTCCCTAAGATTTAATGCTGATTGTAAACTGTCCAACAAAAGACAGAAAGCTATATGTTAGTGGGCGGGTCACAGTGGTCACCGGTCAGAAAAAGTTACATAGTCTTACTTCAAATGACGATCTAACAGAAGTGTAACATCCATCAACTTGCGTCTGGACAGGAATGTTCAATGTGATAACACTAATTTGTCCTAGAAAGGTTAAATGTTTTTTTGTTAAGCCTTCATAAGAGTCATTACACTCATTTGTTCGTGTCATAGGAAAACACGCAGATGGACGGAGCTGAAGCATACAGAAAGAGGACCAAAGTGCACCGAATGGAACGTGAAATTCACTATAAACCGAAAGCATTTCCTAACAGAAGCCATGAACCCATTTTGTTAAGTATTCCTCTTCTAAAAGCAAGTAACTGTGACGCTTTCCTTTCTGATCTTGGCTCACATATAGTGACATGTGCATCTGCTCCGTTTTGTGCGATCATTTCTCTTCCTTTCTGCTGACTTTGGACTTCTGCCGCAACACATGGCTTCATTATGAGAAGAACTATCTGCGGTGCAATTTGAAGAAACTGCTTTTCCTTTGAACTTCTAACACAAGACGCTTCGTGCCTGTGGTTTTATTCTGTGAAATGTGAGGCACTGCTTCCTTGTGAACACTTGGGTGTGAAGTTTAGTTCTATTGCAGGCAGGTGTGATGTCTATTGTTGACTTCGCTTTGAGTCCTTCCTTCACTGTAGTCCTCTGTGCTAAGCAGCTGTAATTAATGTTACTGCGTTGTTATTTCTTTGAACATCTGCTTCTTAACAAGGGGAAACATCTGCAAATACAAATGTGTGCCCACGTGACTGTATCTACGACAAATGGATCTTTCATTGTTGTATTTTAATGCCATGTGGATGATATTAAAGGTCTGTTGAAGAGGCTTTAAAGAACTCCTCGGGTTTGATTCTGATTTATTTTACAGAGAAATATCAGTGGGCTAAATGAGTCTTTATTTAAAAGAGAAAGCACACTGATAATATGAAACACAACATAATACGCTCAACTAAATCAACAAAAGATTACGATAAAACACAAAACTCTTTGATATGCGTCCCTGCAGGCAGCAGTTCAACTTTAAGCATCTATAAACAAGCTAGTGACAACTGAGGATTTCCTTGTTGCTGCACACAACTTTATTTAGTTGTGTGCTGGACTACAGACAAGAATGACTTTGCCTGTGGCTTGTTTTTTTAATTTCACCGCTCACCATCAAAGTTGCACAGATGGTGAAGGCCTTGAGGAGGAAAAAATGGTGGAAAGTGATCAATAGATAACCTAAAAAAAATCCTCTCACATGGCGCCCCCTTGTGGGATGACGAGGCATGGAGTCCCTGGCTTCCCTCCGTGTAGTTTATCATTTACATTTGATAAACTCCCATCTAGAGCGATTTACAGTCAGCGAAGTGTTGGGGATTCACTGTCCTGCTCAAGGACTTTGTGACTGGATAGATGGCCACTGCACAGACTGAAGCCATAAATTCAGGGTCACGATGTCCACTTATTTTATTGCTTTCTTTTTACCTTTCTGCTGTGACCATGTACACTTCCCCGCTGTGGGAGTAATAAAGGATTTCTGATTCTGATAAAAAAAAGTGTTGTGTTCAGGTGCCCTGGTGTGTAAAGTGTAATCATACATTTGTTTCAGTTCATATTCCTCTCGTATTCATGTGGTATTCCACGGTGCACAGAGGCAGTGTTTTAGTTGCTCAAGGACACTTTGACAGGGATGGACCACATGGATCTCAAAGGACTTACCAGTTCATTTCAATGATGATACATATGGACTTATGAGGACTACCATGCCTGACCTTTTTTTCGTTTCCCGGGTGGGGAATAATCGACATCGCTGCGGTGAACGGAAGAAAGGCAGCATCATGAAATATTATTCACTCGGAGCTGTTTGGTAATTGGACTTAATTCGGTCTAGGCCCTATGGCACCTCCTATGTTATTGCAAAACTATAAAATGCCATCAAATGTACAAAAATAGGTCTGGCTGCTGAGCTGAATTTAAATTAAAATTGGATTAGGATTATATTGGCCATTTTGTGCTGTTAAATTTTCCCGTGCAAATCTACTGCAGTCTCCCGAGTAAAATCAAGTCTGCCTCTCTACACACAGGAAAGCTCTCTGCTGCAGTTTGACACACACCAAAACGAGCATTCATCAATACAAAGAAATGCCCTATTTGCACACACCGCACTTGAGTTATGTTTGCCTTTAATTTATGCCTCCAAAGGGATGCGTAAACAATTACAATTACTTGCGGCAGTCACAATAAATCACGGTAAATCAGTTTAATAAAACAACACCAGCCGATTTACATGCAAATTGGCCCAGGGAAGGAGGCCACATCAGCGTTTGAGGTTTACTATGTTGTGTGTTTCAAGACAACAGCGGGTCTTGTAATTTCCGTTGTTTAGGCCATAAACAACACACTTCACTCCAAAGACAGCAGGAACAGTATACAAAGTACTATTTTGTAAAACTGCTTCAAACTTTTCATAAATCACAGCTTTCATCCGGAACTGGTAGGCAATGCCACCACCTTTTCTAGTACCAGGTACTCAAATGCACTCCAGCTCCACTCATTACAGTGCTAGACTACCGTGAAGTGTCTCCAATAGTGAGCAGCAGGACTGTTCATCAGAGGTGACGTACAAGTGGGAGCAGGGGATTGGGAGACTGATGAAGCTGTGATCCAAACACACGCTCTGCACCTCCTCAACAAGCCGAAGGAACAGATTCATCTGAGGAGAATCAACAACGGCACTCGGTGTGTACGGGCACCATGCATAATTAGCACTATAGACACAGTGAGCAGAAATATCGCTCAGACTGCAAACAGTGCTGTGATTCACAGGGAAGAATAATGCTTTTGGGTTCTGACTTACTGTCAACATGCATGAGGTGTTTTGTAGTGAAAATCAAAAGATCCTCATGTTTGAGAAGAATGTGTTCATAGTGAAAGAGGAGGCAAAAAAAAGAAATGATTGTGCATTGGGCTTTAAATAGTCTAGACGACTTCCAATGTGATGGAAATAAGGCAGGCAAAGAGCTGAATTTGAAAGCTATTTTGGTTTTGTTCAACAGCAGACTTCATACAGGTTGTACGCAAACACACACTTTTTTTTTTATTATTGAAAAAATAAGATCTTGAAACAATTCTTGAAGCCCAAAACAATGTACAAATCTTTCATGAGGAGAAAAGAGAAATACTGTGCTTCTCACATGAATAATTAACATCTTTATAAACCATATACAAGCATTCATTTTCCTAAAACAGCACCATTTTTCAAAGCAGTAAAGTCAATATCACGCTCCAGATGTTTGGTTGGAGCTGCCAGATGTGCTGTGTATTTGGATGTTAAGTTTATGTATTTTGATGTTAGGATGAGTCTTTCTTATTGTCAACAAATCCCACGAAAAGATAAAAAAATAAATAATAATTTGTTCCCATTCCCATTTGTTGCTAAGGAAGATGTGAACCTTTAAAAAAAACAGGTTGCAAATATAGTTTTGTTTTTCAAAAAAGGCGAAGTAATTTCCTGAAACAGCTGGACACTACAGCTTTTATCAAATGGTACTCGCATATCAGTAATTAGTGCACATGTTGGAGACATATTATATTTTCAGCTGGAGATTAATACACATGAGGTGCTCTTGTGTTTATTTACAGCACAGGGATGGCGTGCGTAGGATTGCGTGAGGCTGTGGCCAGTTATTGACGTTATTGCAGTTATATTTTTGCGTTGCAGAGTTTAAGTGAGTGAGAATTTACAGCAGCAGGATAGTGTAAGTGCGATCAACTCCAATAAACTAAATTCATGGTAATGCTTGACCCTGTCACTCAGTGCAACTGTGTGGCTCATTGATGCGTATTTATCAGACAACAATGGAGCTCTACGGCACAGAGAAATTGGATCTATCACTTGGTAGTAGAATCAGCTCATTCAGGATTTGTGGACAATAACAAACATATCACCAGCCTCATCCTTGATATTCCATATGAATTGAACATTTATTCAGAAATAATAACATTGATGTCAATTAGTGCAACTTGAATAATGCAGTAAGTACTCCCCTGAGATGAAAATAAAACACATACATTATAATCAATAAATACATCATCTGTAAAAGTAATGACATCCCATTGTTTTTAAATTATCTGTCCATGACCCAGTGCAGACAGTAAATTGTTACATTGTGCTTTTTCAGCAGAAAGCATGGCAGCTTAATTCTTTGTGCTGACCTCATTCATGCACGGGTGTGATTGCTTTCCAAATCATTTAAGTCACATAAAAGCATTTAATTGATAAGCGCACATCCATTTGTGGGTTCCCCTTCGTAGTTAGCTGAGCATTACGTCTGAGCACCACTGAGGCGAATCCCCTTAATTGGTAAGTGTCATAAGAGGCATCCGTAAACAGCAAAATAAATAGTTCCACCTACATTAAGACCACCTCTACGGCTAATTTCTTCTTTCATAATTATCACTGGTCCCCTGGGTGCCAATTCCCTTCTCATTTACTGTCCGTCACCATTAGATCAGACGCAGATATATTCATGCGAGCACCTCAAGTGCATTTTGTCAAGGCGGTGTTTTTGAGTTTTGATGATGAATGGATGAAGGGCTGTGAGCTTGGTCAAGAGCTATGGATCACTGAGCTTGTCTACTCTGAGGAGGCTCTTGGCAAAGTTTGATGCATGACCAGGGCTTCAGAAGCCAAAATAGTACAATACACGTGGGACTGGCGGTGTGTGTGTGTGTGTGTGTGTGTGTGTGTGTGTAGGGGTTGTTGATGGGGGAGCATTTCATCTAAAAATCATTCAGTCATGTAGCTTATTTAACTATATTCTTTTAAAAAGTGCAAATTTGAGCCTCCTTCTTTGACACACTTTGTCATTTATTTCTGGGAAAGCAGGACTAAAAGTTAAATCTTATCATCCCCATGGGAGACATGTTCATTTCTTCCAGGAAAAAAAAAAACTGACTGACTGAGACACCAGGGTATGACAGCGTTTTTGGGAGCAGAACCTTGTGCAGTCAGTCTCGCTCGTGGTACATTGGAGCATGTCTGTCAGCTGTTTGTTTGTCAGCGGATGCGGGACAGTTGTAGAGTGTAGTCAGCTGACATCTGTCATCATCTTGGTCTCCCTCTGTGAGCCTGATGCTGGAAAGACACAATAAGCCCTTCATTGCCAACATGTCATGCAGAAGAAGTGGCAGAACCTCTGACACACAAAGCTACTTTTAAAAACCGCCAGTGTCACAAACACTCAACACTAAATACATTGTAATGGCATGAGAAGACTGTCAATCGTAAAAATGCAACATCCATTTAGAAGTGCTGTCAAGCATCCCTCAAGAAAATGCACACTACAGAAAAAAGCACAGTGTTGAGGAGACTGTGCTTGTAGAAACGAGCCTGTAACACTGCACACTTGCATATGGAAGCATGGCATGATATGACAGCCGTAAGTGCACATCTGAGAGAGAACTGTATGCTGGAAAGCAGTAACATCAATAAACATAAAGCTACTGCTGGCCACATCATGCTGTGTCTCACTCACCTGCTGTGGGTGGGTGAAGTGGGCAGGGTGCCCCTGGCCATGGGCTTGTCTGTGTCCATTGACATGCAAGTGGTCGTGTTCACGCTGGTGATGATGGCCGGCGGTCCGCTGTTGTACTTGTAGGTGTCGTTGAGCCACCGGTATGTTAACAGGAGGTCTGGGGGGATGAGGCCCTCTCGTTGGGGATTTGTGCTGGGTGTGCTTCTTGGGGAGGGTCTGGAACTGTGCAAGGGGGATAACAGGAGGAGGAGGAGGTGGGTGCTGTGCCCCAGCAGCATGAACACGTACCTGTGGTCCGGGGTGAAGCAGGGCAGCCTGGGTCTGATGTTTCCGATTCTGAAATGTTTGAGTCCTCTCAGTGTGGGCTGTAAGTGCAGCCTGGGTTAGGTTACTGGCATTACGCTGGGCAGAAGAGTTTGGGACTGGAGCAGTGCCTCCTTGGCGAGGATGATTGGCACCATTTATGACAGGCTGTGTCTGTTTGCCCAGGCCTTGTGGTGGTGTTTGGATCGCTACTGCTCTGTGTGCCTGTGGAAGGTGATTAGGATCAGCCAAAGCTCTTGAATCTGCACCCCACGGTGCAGCCGGTCCCTGTTGTGTCGTGGGTCCTTGTGACAGAGCAGAGCGGCCTACAGAGGCCTGCTGGCTCATGAGAGGCAGTGCCTGGGGGTTATTGCTGCGTGTGGCTTCCTGCCTGGGGGCGTTCTGGCTACCAGGCGAACCTCTGATGTCTCGCTGAGCGCTCTTCCTTTGTGTGTGGCCGCTTCTCTGTGATTGGTGTTCAGCCTCAAGCTGTGTTACACTGCGAGTGTTTGGGCCTCGAAGATCAGCTGAACGGCCCCGTGTCCATCTGTCCTCTGATGGTGAATGCTGTGTGGACGGAGCTCGGCTACGGGAAGTGGTTTGTCTCTGAAGTAGAGGCTGAGATCTGCTTGGTGTTCTTGCCTCTCGTGTGGGAGGATGGACGGTGTAGTCTGTAGTGTCAGAGGTGTACTCAGGTGACGTCTGTCCTCTTTGAGGCGTGCCGCTGGGATACGCTGGTGTCCCTCTGAGGAGGTCCCATGAGTTTCTATCAGACCTGCGATGAGGCTCTGGCTCCTGCTGGTACGTCTGTGTGTCGGCGTTTCGCTGAGGAGTGTTATTACCGTTATAGTGTGTGTATCCAGTCGGGACAAGTCCGGGCTGATCTTGGTGACCTGCTTCTATGTGACCATTCAGCTGGGGGTCATTAGGATAGGACTGCCCACTTTGCATTCTGGGATTTGATTGCCCTGCACTGCGTTGGGTTTGCAAAGCGTCATTACTGGCTGTATTGGTAAGAGGAAATGAGCTGTCTTGCTGAGTCTGTTGGCCGTTGGGTGGGTATGAGTTAAGATTGACATGAATGGTGGGCATTTGCGCATTGTTGTTTTGCTGGCCACTTTGTGGCAGCGTGTTAAGGCTGAGGTGGACCCCCGGCTGCTGGGCGCCGCCCTGGGCAGTGCCAGTCTGTATGAGAATGTTAGGATTTTGCTGCTGAGTGTTCGGGAGTGTGTTTGCATTCTGAGCATCAGTGTGCGTGAAAGCCCGGTTGTCAATGCCATTGTGTGGGTATGAATTGGCGTTCTGAGAGGCATTGTGTAGGAGTCCATTTGTGTGGGTTCGACCATTGTGTTGGTGTGTGTCGGAGTAATGCAGCGCGTTCAGCGGCAGTGTCCGTGTGTTGCCTCGGCTTTCATGCAGGGCTGTGTATAAGCGGTCGGGATGGCGTGTGTGTGTGTTCACGTGATAGAGGGGGGGGTGGAGACCTTGGCCCAAATCCCTTGCACCATTAGTTTGTGGATCTGCAGGCTTAATGGGAGCAGATGAAAAATGAGAGCAGGGAGAGAGGAGACAGCAAAAGAAAGATGGAATGAGAGGGTATTTGTGAAAAGCCCATAAGCACCATCATATGGACTAGATAAAGACAAAATCAATGGTGAATCACATGTAAACTTTACTCTGGCTTACTATAGGCCTGGGATTTGGGTTGGTCTGTGGCTGTGCTGTAATATTAGAAATAACAAAAAAAAAAAATCACTTTAGACCATGAAAAAACACATATTATGCTATTATGTAGAGTTTGAATGGAAGTAAAGATCCTCAAAAAGCCTTCTGCAAAGTGTTTGACTCAGCATAATATACAATAAAATAGTGGACAAACAAAAATGTCGATGATCTCAAGCACAGACTTACCCCTCCTCCTTCGGACGAGAAAGACAATGAGCACGATGAGGAGCGCGATGATTAGGATCAGCAGCAAACAGCCAATCACAATCCCCACCACTTCCCCTACGTTTAGACAAGTGTCTGAAATGAAAAGAGTGGTGTCAAAGGGGGAGAATTAATAAAGATAATGAGTCTCGAGCTCAGACAGAGAGGAGGAAAAGAAAAAAAAAATGGTAGAGCAGAAGGAAAGAGAAAGAAATGAAAATTTAAAAAAAAGGGAGGAGAGCGTGTTTGTGTGAAAGTCACTGAATGACTTTGACCACATACTCATCAGATCAATCTCCCCGGACACTTTCTGTCCCTCTGCTGTCGTGAAGACAGATACAGGGACAGTCCAAAACCAACCGTCATCATTATCAGTCACAGAGAGGTCAGCGTCCACCATAACTCACCTACGATGGCCAAGTCTGTCCCCTGCTCCGACGTGCCTCCGGTGATGCCGTTTCGGGCCACGCAGACGTACCGGCCGCTCTCATCCGTTGAGAAAGTCTGAAGGATGAGCACCCCGCTGTCCGGCTGGCCGGATGCGACCGCCTGTCCGTCACGTTGCCATGAGAAGAGGGCAGGGGGCAGCGAGTCAGACATGCAGGAGAGACGCACCTCCTGTCCCACCAGCACATCCCCTCCCCCGACGCACTCTTTCGCCGTCTCCTTGGTTAGCACGGGGGTGTCGGGGCCATCTGGTTTGTTGATGATTAGAGGACATTTATCAGCATCACAAACATTTGCTTCACAAGTACAACAAGGGAACTCTGTCTTCCTAAAAAGCTGCCTCTAATGCACAGATGATATATTCCGCTTTACGTTTTTATCATTTTTGGGTTTAAGTCAGCTCGTCTGAAGCATATTAATGAGCTTGATCTTGTCGCCGTATTAATAAGCAATTGAAGGAGCTGCGCACTTTCTGGTCGGATGTTAAATGTAATATCCTAATGGCGGCCACCTCTTGAATAAACAAATCATATTTACAGTAGAACCTGATTGGCAGGATTGGAGCATTGTGAAGTCCTGCACAGTCTGAAGAAAGAGACACTCCCCAGATAAGTTACTGATTATTTGAAGAGTTCTATCCTTTTTGTACCATTACTTGTATTTCGAGCTATATGAGGCAATGATAAAAGATTTATTAAAGTCAATAGTTTTTGGAATTACGCAACTTGGTAACGGGAAGATTCTGTTATCTTTTGACAAAACCGTTTCCCCGCGCTTCCAGTCTTCATGCTAAGCTAAGCTAAGTTAAGCTAAGCTGGCTGCAGGTTCCAGCTTCATATTTAAACGGACAAATATAAGAGTATCAATCTTCTTGTCACATTTGTCAACAGCAATTCTGATATTCAATTAATAGTTCAAGCAATTTTTCCCGCAAAAAGGCCAAATATTATTTTTACGATTCTAGCTTCTCAAATGTGAGATGTTTTCTGTTTCATATTATTGTAAATCACATTTCAAGATGCCACCTTAGTTTCTGTTATAGTGTGAGGAGCAGTTTCCCCCATTTTTTTTTGATCATTCATAGACTGAGCAATTAAGAGATGAAGCGATAATGAAGATAATCGTAATTGCCTTCCTCTAATTTTATGAGCTTCAATCAGAAAGCAGAACATATCACAGATCCACATATATAACCAAATTTAAGTCAGGGGTCGGAAAATTAACTGTCTCGCGTTTCTATAGACACATACACTTTTGGCACGCAGCGCTCAGGCAGATTATAACAACACCCACAAACTGATGCGTTTTTCATCTGGGTAGAGAAAACATCTGTTTAATGTTAAGAGGATAATGACGTAGAGCAACTTAAATAAGCCATTAGTGTGATTGGGTGTGTTGGGATAGTGCTGTGTCACGTCAGAATTAGGGATGTGATCAACACAAAGCTAGAAGCACTACAACAAGCTTATGGAAGAATGTCCTTTGCAATCTGAGTGCAATTCAGCACACTGTTTGCAGTGCAATGTAGATAGAGTAGATAAGCTACTGCTGTTTGCAGTGGCTACAGCAGATTAGCTGCCACTTTTCTTGATCAGTGCAAACTCACAGTAGACAGTGATTCTCCGTGTGGCAGTTTCGGCGCTGACAAGGTTGTTGACGGTACAAGTGTAATCCCCGGCATCACTCCGCCTGGCTGGGTTGATGACCAGAGAGCCACCCGAGATGGTGATCCTGGAGTCGTTGGTGACGGTCACGCCTCCTTTGCCCCACTGGACTGTAATATCTGTACCAGCGGTCCATGTGCACATCAGGGACATATTTCTCCCTTCCACCACCACCGAGGGAACAATCAGACTCACCCCAGCCACCGCATCTGCAGGGAGATAAAACATGTTTCACCAAAGAGCTGCAAAAGCAGAATTACCCAGAAAAGGTTTCTAAAAAGGCACCATTACTGTAGGTAGCAAGCATGAGAATATGAGGGAGCTCACTTCAAAAGTTGGACTGACGGAACAATAGAGGGCAGTTTTAGGTTTCTGTTGAGGATAATTTGCTGTAATCAAAGCAAGTGAGAGCCGAGAAGGGACAGGATTCAGATAGAAGCACAGATGGTGAATAAGGGGGCAGACGGTGTGAGTGGTAGACGAGATGCCTCTTGGCGGGCAGCCTAAGTTAAATAATTGGAGAGGGAGAAGAGGGGGCGTGCTGACGGAGGAGGCTGTGACTAAGAGAGAACCGCGGCAGCAACAGCAAACAAACAAAAACATTCGAGCGGATACCAAATATCTCTAATCACTTCCATTTTTGCAGACTTTCCGCTTGCCTGTGCTGTGTGTATTATAGGAATTTAGCTTTTACACATTTCCAGAGTAAGTTATGTGAGTAGGTAGGAGGCTGAGAGTCGTGCTCAAGGCCGTGGATGTTCCATGACATCAACTAGCTGCTGTGGGTTTGACCTTTCAGCAATAATAGACTCGTGCTTCTAACAGTTTGGTCACCCTGACACCACGTTGGCGCTGGTGGTGAGGGGAATGCGACAGACTGGAACGTCAGCCCTCCAGTGTGGGCTGATGCCTGAAAGTAAGGACAGACACTTAGCTGGTCAGGCTTCATTACAGTACTGAATGTAAATTAATGCAAATACTGTATGTAAATTGTAACACTACATATTTAGACGGCTACAATATCAAACATCTAAGAGCATGAGCGCTGCATATCAAATGGCTTTTATTAGCATAAAGCCCTGAGCCACGAGCTTCATCCCCTCCTCCTTTTTCATTAATTTTACCTCGCCTACTATGGGTCACTAATTTCATTATACCTCCCAGACTAATTCTCTTACTCCCCAAATCCTCCCTCTTCTCTCTTCTCTCACTTCTGTTCCTCCTTTACATTATCGCTTGACTTAAAACCATCCTGTACCGCACACTTCACCTCCCCCCCCCGCCCCCACCCCTCCCCTCCCTCTCCACCCTCCTCTTCGTCATCATCGTCTGTCTTAAGTGAACTCCCCGCCACACTTCTTTATCTCTTACCAAACACCCTCAGCTGTATCGATCGGGAGTTAGCAGTAAGGCCTGTCGTACCATCGGGGGTCACCTCCACCATGTAGTCCCCCGCATCGCGGAGCTGGGCGCCTGCGATTCGGAGCTGGTTCACGGTGATGGTGACCCTGCCCTCGAACTGGGTTCCCGAGTTAACCGCTGAGGATCCTGTGGTCCACTGACCCACAGTGACTCCTCCTTGGTACTCCCATTTCATGGAAAAAATCTGGGACACTGTCAGCACCGTGAACACTATCTCAGAACCAGTTTGAACCAGCACCGGGTCTGTCAGGAACTGGATCTGTACCTGCTCTTGAGCCAGCACGTTGGCAGAGAGGAGGACTAAACAGAAGAGAAAGAGAGAGAATCAGTGCTGGAATGTAACTAAGCAAATTCACTCAACTACTTCACTTAGGTACAAGAAGCTCAAAATTGTACTTAAGTGGAGTATTTTATGTTATTTTTACGACCACATTTCAGAGAAAAATACTGTATATTTTACTGTTATACTCTTATTTGACAGCTATGGTTACAACTTATACTTTGCACATTAAGATTTTACATAAAAAAATAAACAGAAGCTTACAAAATACAATGCATTGTTAAAGATCAAACCAGTGTTTGCCCAAACATTGTGACTCCTTACAAAAAAAGCAGTGTCTAGTTGTCCTGTTTCAGATATTAGCAGCTTCACCAAAGAGTGATTTCTCTTCAATAAAACTTCTGTTTCATTTGAATAACTTTTCAAAATAGGCCCCAAAAGGTCAAATTAGCATTTATATCACAACAATATTAGGAGTCTACAGCCATGCCAGAGGCTATGTAAGAGTGAGCTCAATAGGGCTGAACATGCTAAAGCTAATTAGGTATAATGTTTACTGTGTTCATCATCTTAGTTCAGCACGTTAGCATGCGGACATTTGATCATTAGCAGTTACCACAAAGCACAGCTGAGGCTGATGGGAATGTGATTCATTTCCCAAGTATTTTAGTCACAAACCAAAGTATTGTAGATAAAATGTCAAGGGATCACCAAAGTGATTACAACATTAGCCGACATCTAACTGTATATAACGTTGTTATATAGCAGCTACAACAGTAACATGCAGCTTACATAGTGATGCATCACTATTGACAATCTACTAATGTCATATATAATACCCAGGTACAGTACATTTACTTTTGATACTTTAAGAACATTATGCTGATAATACTTCATGTTATTTTACTGGGAATGTCAATGCTTTAACTTGTAAAAGATTGTTTTTATTGGTGTTTTTACTTAAGCAAAGGATCTGAACGCATCTTTTGAACACTGCAGAGAACAGAATCTATAGAATCGCACAGACGAGGCTCAGGGGGTGAAAACCTATTAGTAAGGTACACACTCTTTTGCCCCTGGTAGATTTCACACAATGTTTGTTTTTTTGTAAGTGATCCCAAGCTAAACATCTACTTTGTGTTTGTGTGAGGCTGACTTCACGTAAGCTGTGTCAAAATCAATTTTGCTGTCTCTCCTCTCAAGAATCATCGGTGCATAGGACATTTTTCAAAAACAATGATGTGAAAGAACTACTTTACAGGCATTTAACGGCTGTATGCTGTTTGTCCATTTGTAGTCTGTATGAGACTGAAGATTTTTAAGAAGATCTGTGTTTTTGTATTTGGCTGCCAGTCCCCCTTTGTTTGTGTTGGTTTTTACAGATTCAGGGTGGGAAACTCGAGAGTGAATTTTCAATGGCCTTTTACTGGCATATAAAGCTGCCACGCAGAAACGCTCTGGCCAATGAATTATTGTGAATCAAATCAATATGGTTCTGATCAGTCTCGCTGGACTGCCTTTAAACAATCTTCACAGGGGAGCAGAGTATAAAATGACAAGTGACGACAGCCAGATGGATTGTGTTCAGGTTCACACACGTAGTTGTTAAAGACATCAAACGGATTCTGGTGCCTGATTAAAAACATCACTGGCTTTGTCGCTTTATCAGTAGAGACAGACAGATAAAGAGACATAGGTCAGAAGTGACGCAGCACAGTGTCGATGCCTTCATGTGCTGTTGGACTGTTTTCCAAGGGCAAAAGAGTAAATCAAATAAGTTGGAAGACTGTAAGAGTCATATTTAATGAGTTATAATTACTGAATAACTATAAATG
Source organism: Bovichtus diacanthus (assembly GCA_943590825.1). Classification (NCBI taxonomy): domain Eukaryota; kingdom Metazoa; phylum Chordata; class Actinopteri; order Perciformes; family Bovichtidae; genus Bovichtus; species Bovichtus diacanthus. The sequence goes on from CALSBV010012107.1 coordinate 643,181, forward strand.
TTGCTCTGTTCCTATGAAGATTATTTAGTTGCAGTTATGCACCTGAATGACTAATGGCTGAGAACCCTCGAAGTCATGCCAACAACTGTAGAGACATTGAACTGATAAACCACAGAGACTAGCTGGTGGGTGGGTTTAATGGGTCAAACTGTTGATTTTAGAAATCTATTTATTACAAACTAGCCGCTGTTCCTGAAAATGTAAAATAAAAATCACCAAGAGACGTTCATCAGACCTCACACCCACCAAATCGCAGGCGTTTAGAATAGAAACAAGCGTGAATTCACAAAAGGTGCGAGCACGTACGCGCATGCATCCGCACGACCTCACAGACTCTCTGCTGAGTGCACGATGCCTCCCGCAACTGTCTACAACAAATAGTTCATGGGTTTGGCCATGGTACGTGAATCCACTTACAAGTTGTTCTAAGCCACGCTCACTGCCACACTCCCTTTCTGCCAATTAGCATGAATATTAACTTACACCTTCACATCCACACACTTGACCTCCACACCAAATTGCAGCCTCCTGCGGCGAAAACAGTCTGCCAAAGGTTGGGAAAATGTTGTGGGCCGACAGGCCGACTGACCGACAGAGTGACTTATAGAGCTGCTGGTCGCAGCTCTATAAAATTGATGAACCTGGCAGGTTGAATCACTATTTTGTAATATAAATTACAGAAAGACAGCAAGCAAAATGAATATTTAATTATATGAAAATGTTGCTGATCATTACTTTAATTATTATCTTTCAAGCATTAACAACAACCTTGAGTTAATTAACAAATTAAAATATGACTTACATTCCTGGCGCTAATTTTCTGTTCTCATCTTGCCTCACAAATGCCTACAGTAGATCATTTGTATGCGTCCAGAACTGTGTTATACCAGGGTAGGGAGTAACAATCTGTCATTTTGGATGGAAAACGATCCCACAATAGATACACAACTCATTTGTTACACACTATGCAAGAGCTTCACAAGCATAAAATGCACTAAGGCTGGCGTTATTCTATAATGTTGGATTGTTAGTAAATCCCAATAAAAGACCAAAGCCAGTAGTAACACGCTCGGAGGCTCTCACATCACAGAGGACTGAGACAAATACAGAGCGAGTGGTCACGGGTGCCGCAGCTCGCAGGGTGTGTGTGTGTGTGTGTGTGTGTGTGTGTGTGTGTGTGTGTGTGTGTGTGTGTGTGTGTGTGTGT
>CALSBV010012107.1:644397-672381 GCA_943590825.1 Bovichtus diacanthus
TGTGTGTGTGTGTGTGTGTGTGTGTGTGTGTGTGTGTGTGTGTGTGTATGTGTGTATGTGCTCAAGACAGAGAGAGGGGAAGAGAAGGTGGAAGGTGCACCCTGAAGGTGACTGGCCCACCTGAACATGTGATATTTTCTAGTAAGCTGGAGACCCGGTGGTGCCACTTTAAAAAGGTGGTCTCGAGTATTGTTCCTGTGTATTCGGGTACGTTTCGCACAAGGTGTGAAAACCAACTGTGCCAAATCACGGAAGTGGACTGCTATTTAACGTGAGTAGCAGTCGGCGAGTAGAGTTGCAAAGGCATTTCTCAACGCTGCTGATCTCCTCCGAAATCTGTGTATACACGCGGCACGCCCCGTCTCATCGTCTGAACTGCATGGACATGGGTGATAAAGTAGAAGAAGGTCGTTCTTGACATCCTCACCAAAATCTAAACAATAGCAGACATAATGCGAAGGTCGACTCCATTGTATCGCCTTAGGATCCTGTGATTGGAGAACTAATGTCACGTAGATGATGATGCAAGTGTACTCGGGGACAGAACAACATAAGTAATGTGAAAGCGGAGGTGGGGGACTGGAGGGGGGGCATCGTGCTGAGGCAAGGTACGAATCAATCATAGCTAACATGAAAACGGCTACTGACTCTGAATACTTTGTCTAGCCGGCATTCAGCACCTGAAGTCGTAAACATTTAAAAACTGCTCAAATACATAATTTTTTATTTTTTTTATTTGGGGTAATTTTTAGCAGCTGTATACTGCGGTTTAAATAAATGTTACTCAAACATGAATCTGTGCATCTGTGGACGACTATTTTTGTATCTGTGTAGTAATACATATGTATTGCTCTCGTAGTTAATGGTGAATCAATCCTACATACGCCCTCTTTCTGCTGTAAATGAACACAAGTGTCCATGATGTGTTTTTATTTGTTTTTGGACACTAATGAATATCTATTGCACAGATTAAGATATATCAGGCTTTAGATACACAGACACCACTTGTATGGAGGTTGAAATTATTGCTGCTTTTGTCTTTTCATGGGATTTATTAACAATAATAAAAACATAGAATATCACCAGCTTCATTCTTTAAATTGTGAATGCTTTGTCAACGTCAACATGGCCACTTTTCATACCTACGTGGCCTATTACACCAAACAAAGAACATTTTGAAAGAGTAAAAGTTTGTCTATTTATATCATTTTGTACTTTTTCATTATTTTGTAACAACGTAGTTATGCAAGCTCTGCGATTTGTGTCATTAAATGCAGGCTGACCTGGAGCGAACATTAATACATGTCTTAAGTCTTCATAAACAATAGCCAAATATCTGCATTGGATGTATAATTACTGTTTTCAAAAACTGCAGTACTGCCCATCCCTATCGACAAAGTACTACACGGCATGCAAATATAGAAAACAATGACCTGACAGTCATTCTGAATCATCACACCAGTTCAGGTCTAGGAGTCTGGGAGGAGGCCGTGAAGGCATCATGTCACTCAGTAGTCAGCGCACAAACGGGAATACAGCTGCGCAGATTTAAGACTAGTTAGACGAGCTTTGTGCTTGAAATGTAATTGTTTTACAAACGTGCTTGGAATACCACATCTTGCCCCTCCCTGGTCTGTTGTTTTTTTCTTTTTTTCCCCACAGAACAGACAGCCGATACTCTTCTTTGGAGACTGTTGTGAGCCGTTTGAGCGCTGCTGTTGTTGCAGGAGAAGAAGAAACTGTCAGTGAAATAGTTTTACCTGCCAGCGACAGACTGAGAAGGAGCAAAGGTTGTGTCATGTCTTCAGTCGGGCCGGTCTGCAGAGAGATGGAACTCTTTAATATACAATAACAACTTTTACAGACTTTCTCCAGTAAATGCTGTACATATTATTACTGCGCTATATAAGCTATTCAATTGAGATTATATCTGGTTGAAAAAAACAAACATAAACCTCTTCTGAGTAGCGATAAGAAGAGTTAGCAGTGTGAAACTTACCAAAGTATTTCCCCTCTTCCTTCATGTTCATGTTTTTGCTGATATAAAGCTCAGTATCGGTTTGTGCTCGCTAACAAATGACTCTACTTCCTGTTTCTCCACCTGCCCAGGACGCACCTGCTCTCTTAAAGAGCCCGCAGCCTGACTGGCGGAGGGTTCTTCACTACAGTTGTGAGGTACATTTCACAGGGAACTACTGTACCTTTTATTCCACCATATTTAACGGACAGCTAACGTTGCAGGCTAACATTTAGCATAACAAAAACATACTAATGTTACTCGATGCAATGCATTGATGTAGATTGAACTACTTTAGAATAGGATTCAAGGATCAGTTGTCGTTATGCAACACAGGGTTGAACAACGAAATGCGGTTGTAGTTTAGTCCATTATAAATGTATAAAAAGTCCAAATAAGATTCACCTCAACCAGCTACAACAGTAAAAATACTGCTTATGCATTATTGCATTAGTCTAAGAATGTCGTTTATAATAATATAAATGACAATGATAATGTATTATATAATAATATAAAAGGTTACAGTAGGCCTATTTTCTCAGAATGAGTACTTTTATTTTGATAGTTAAATACATTTTGCTGACAAGACTTCTGTGCTTTTACTTGAGGGGGGGGGGTTGCATGCAGAACTTGTAATGGAGTATTATTACATTGTTGTTGATACTTTTGCTTTAGTAAAGGCTGTGAACGTTTAAAATAGCATTTTACTACTACTAATTATGCTACTACTTTATACAGTGTTGATGCATTATAGTCAATAATCGTACAAAAAATAGCATAAAAAGTGAATAGTCAAGTAAAGTACAAGTAGCTCAAAAGTGTATTTGGGTGTAGTACTTGAAAATATGTGTCTTGATTATTTTCGATGCTGCTCTTAATAATAACATTACAATAAGTATCAAGGGAGAAAATACCAAACAAGCAAGCAAAGTATTAGATGTTTTTTAAGCTCCACATACTTCAAAGCATCAGAAACTATAAATGTAGTGGATTTACACTCTTTTCTTTTAGATTAATTTAATTCATATTGATGAGACAATAAGATCCACACTGATAGTAGTTAGGCAAAGACCAGATCATTTTTCAGAGAATCTAATTATTTAATTTTCTCAACATGCAGATTTTTTTCTTTTTGACTTTCATGGTTGAAGGTCATTTTTATTTGCCCCGTTACATGTCAGCCATGATCGGATGAAGCGGTTGATGAAATTATATGGGGTAATAACATTTTTATACATTCAATTATTTGCTACATTTACTCTTAACTCATTACTTCTGCAATGATATGGATTAACATAAAGCAAAACCAGACATAAATGATTTTGCGCATAGAACCAGAAGCATGATGATGTCTGCTGAAGAAAACGAGGCTAAAGTGACGGCAAACGTGTTGATATTTTTCAGCTGTTGTATTAGTGCCACCCACTGGTTAATTCCAGCTAACAGCACTTCTCTGTAGTCAAAGAACTCAGTGGGAGCCTCAGCTGTGACTCCCATGATTATTCATAAACCCTGTTCAAATACAAATGGATTTATAATCAGTTTTAAATCACTCGTTAAATCTTTGCCCCAGGATGTGTTTCATGAAGTTAGAAACTGCGGAGCTAACCCCTGAATAAGTGATGTCATTATGTTTCCCTGCTCTAGTGGTGTAAAAGAGGTGTGTAGCTGACAAAACAATCTCATATCAAAGTCTATTTAGTAGCTGTTCTGGAGCTTTCAATCATATTACAATCTTGTTCTTTTTCTGAGAAGTTCTTGCAGGTTTAAATTCTGATTCATAAGTGTTAGAAAGGGCAAGAACTTCATGCTCATTTAATGTCTATGAAGCAGTCTTTGTATTTAAGGGATTTTTCTCCAATTTCACAGAGAATGAATATTCCCAGTGGAGCAAGAATAAAATCATCGGCATTCCCTCTTTACGTGCTTGAAGGTGTTTGCATGCGAGAAACAATTATTGTAAAAAAAAAAAAAAAAAAAGAATGGAGTAATTCATGTATTACCTACTCTTAACAATCCAAAGCCAAGGCAATGCATTGTGTCTGCAGGGCAAATAGTGTTTGTGCTCGATAAGAAGCCTGCAGTACAAAGCCTATTTCATAATGAGTTCCAACATTGTCACTGGTTTCCCTTCAAAAAGAATACCACTGTATTTTATCATGTTTACAAACAGTGCAACAACAGTGGTGTGAAAGTGAAAAATCGAACATGTCGTATTGTTGTGTGAGCATGTGTTTGGACACAGGTCAGAGGAAGGGGGAGGGGGGGTCAGGTTTTACAATGGAAAGTTCCCATATTTAAAGCACAAAACAGAAAGAAGCCTTTAGTGTACAGGAAAGGGGGAGTCGGGGAGGGCAGGAAATTGCTGGGAAACAAGGTGACGCCTACGTGACTCACTGACTGGACCCGACCGGGGTAGAAAAAGCAGAGCAGAGAGGAGAAGAAAGTCCCGAAACACTTAGCGTTACTCCTGTTCGATGGTGTTCGCAGTAACAGCTGTAGATCTAGGAACTGTCATCTATAACTAGATTATTTCTCACAAAGCAATGGCAACTGCTTTGAAGATATTGTTTTATTTTGGGCCATAAATCTACTCGCAGAGTGAATTGCACTGCACCTTAACCTCTGAGAAAGTGAAGTGGAAGAGCTCCGGCTGCTCGACTGTATTGTTTGTCTCAATTTTGGAGAGGTAGGTGAATCCCACTCTGTGGCCTTTTGCTGTGGATGACTTCAAGGTATACAGCAAAGGGAATTCCAGGTTATATTTAATGCATTCAGGTTGGTTTGTGTTCCTGCACTGCTATCACTGCTTCCTCTCTCTGTGTTGTGTTGTGGCAGCTGTGCTTGAGGGGATTCATTTTAGTTTTGGCAGTAGACCCGTCCCTATTTTGTTCCAAGTTCTGATTCAATTGCTCTCTGCCAAGGCTGTTTCTTCTTTGGATATTTCACAAATAAATTAAGAAAAAAAAAATACCCTAAACATTTGGATTACTTTTTTTTTTCCTATTAGCGGGACATGCTGCTTTAATTGTTTTTTGCTCTCATTTTACAAGTACAGGGGAAAGGGCATGATGCGGAGGTCAAATTCTTCTTTCTTTTCTGCATCTAAATCAGCAGGTGTTATGGATCTACAGTATTTCCTGAGCTGGAAAGTTGCCCTGCTGCTTCTCATGGGTAAGGTTTTTTGTTGTAACCACCATCCTAATGATTTCTCTTTGAAGACCTGCTTGAAACTACAGGAAGAAAACTTAATATTTTCTGCAGTGCACCTTGACACCAATGCATAAGAACTCTTGTAATCTGCCTATTGCAATAATGCATGATGTACATCTCCTTCATCCTTTGTCTATCAAGTTAAGATGTGTGATTAATACTCCTTCTGGTGAAGGCACGGAGGCTTACCAGGCCCACTGCAGTTTTGACACAGATTTTAAGATATTGATGGGGTTTGATGGATATCACATTAGGCATGGGCTGTCATGCGCTATTAATCATCGCTTGACATTGTTTGACAGAAAGAAGCGATGCGTATTCAAGTACATGCTGAGGACGAAGATGGAAGTATCATGCCATTGCTTGTTTTATTAGCCTCCCGTTCTGCACAAACAATTCAAACCGTCCCAAAAAAAAAAACTAAAGGTCAAGACTTCTGAATATGAAATACTGTGGATCACTCAGGAAATCTGAATCACAATACAAACTGCATGTAAACACCATTCTGAGGTAATAACAAATGGTGCGATCTCTGTCCTCAGTGCCATGCGGGCTCCAGTGTATGTCAGTGCACATCCTCAACGAGGAGCCTGTGCATGTGACGCCAGACTCCAGTCCACTTCTGAAAGCTCTGGTCGAGCATGGACCCCTGGAAGAGGTCTCTGTGTTAACCTGGGAGTGGGAGCCCGAAAAAGGAGTGACCCCCGGGAGAGTGACACTGGCCACGTGCTCCGGCAGAAGCCTCAAGTGTGTTGGCACAAGGCCAAATGTCCATGTGAATGTGAAGCAGCAGGAGACGACACTTCAGATTAATGGATACAGCGGAGCAGACAGCGGCGTGTACATTCTGACTGTGACTGATCACAAAGGGGCCAAAACCAGTGCACAATGCATCGTCAGGAAATATGGTACATTATGATGCGCAGCATGTGAGGGAATTCATTGTGAATTCTTTAGTTAACGTTACAGATATTTCTGAAACAATTAGTCGATTCATCGATTGGTCAATTGACTGAACATCAATCAACGATTTGAATAATCATTAACCATTTTCAAGAGTAACTTGAGAATTGTGCGTGCAGTCACTTTATTACACTTCGAATTGATCCTGATCCCATAGAAGTAGCTTTTAATTCTCTCCTTTAGACTCTTAAATAAAAACTACACTGCACAACATGACCCTGAAGTATGAGGCAGTCACCTTGAATGCATTTTAATTTGTGAAAGGAGACAGTTCAAAGCTAAAATGGGTTGTGATGTTGCTCTTTAATTTATCAATCTAATAAAACTGACCGACATTTCAAGGTTACAGCTTTTCAAAATTAGAGGTTTGGCTGGTTTCTTTTCTCCAAATTTCTCACCTTTTGTCGACAAAACCGTCTCACCTCAAGGTCCGTTCAATCTTTTTACATTTTCATTATCAAGAGATGGAGGTATTTTTTTTTTCATCTATGTTTTTTCAGACAAACCATGTAATTGAAAGAACACAACATGGGCTCTGTGAAACTTGGATTTGCATTTTGTCCTTATTTTCTGGTATTTTACACCGAATAATTAAACAACAATTACCGAACAATTAATTGCAAAAATAAGCGGAAAGATGAATGGATAAAGAAAATAATCGGGAGTTGCAGCCCTTATTATAGATTATTGTGTCTTCCACAATCTAAAGGCAAGAAACGGGTCATAAAGTTATGTTTGAAAAGCTTACAGAGGAAGTTTATGTGCAAAATTGTTCTTATATGAAGCTCAGAGAAATATTTTAAATGCTCATCCGCTGACGATGTCCCGTCCAACTCCAACAATTACCAACAGTATAATGAATGTGTTTTAATTTCACGCCAGCAGGCATTGTTTCCCCCCCCCCCGATTGTGGATGTCTCATTTAATAATGAAACGATTTGCCTATAGGCTCTGCTTCCTGGGTCTTCTTCCTTTTGTTTCTGTGCTTCTAGATGATTCCGGTCTCGTCGTAGCTTACCAGCTTTCTGTCAAAGCTATGCTTAGCTTTCTGTCAGAGCTATGCTTTTACTCTCATCTGTCTGCTCTAACAGTATCAATTCATCAGCTTCACTCTTCTCTACATCTGCTCTGCAGCTCCCAGGGCTATCCATCATCCCATTCTCCGAACATTATGCCTCACCCTCCAGCCTCATTATTGTCTCTGAAACGAAACCAGTTTCTCCTGACAGCATTTAACGTCTCTCATGATTCTTTGTCTTGGATCCTCTTGGACAGCCATGTGCCATTATTCTTATTTTATAACCGAGAGATGCCCACGGTTCCTCGTTCTATCTGGCTGAGAGTTTTTTTTGTTCCATCCATATCACCTCTTTTCAATCTAATCCTCTCCTTCTCTTATCTGTCTTTACAGAGGCGGTGCACCACGTCTCAGTCAGCATCAACACGTCGCACTCCGCACTGGTTTGTGGCGAGGCCTGGGGCACAGACCCCCACTTCAGCTGGCTCCACGAGAGAGTCGCCATCACAGAGACTGTGGGAAGAGTCTCCAAAGATGGAACGACATTGTTTGTGACCAAGGTTCCCATCTGTGGCCACTTCACCTGCATGGTCAGCAACAAGCTGGGCCACAGTTCTGCCACCTACACTGCAGGTACGAGTTGACACCATATTGCTTCACTGTTCTTCTAGAAAGGAATAATTCTGTTCTTAGAAATGTGTGGCTAGAAGTGCAGTTTGTAAAGCAAAGTATATGTATTTGTCTTACTGAAAGATGCACTAATCTATACATATAATATGTAAGGGCTCACTTGTAGTGACAAACCCCCAACTTTTTAGTTCCTCTCAGGTCTACAGAGCATATTTCAGCTCATTGTTTTGGTTTTACAGACCACAACATTTTTACTGTTTTGGTGCACTGCTTTATATGAGCATTGTTTCCAGTTTTTAGCAAAACAGCTCTGAAAAAGCTCTCCATGTGCTACCTGCCCAACAGCAAATGGCACCACACAAAGGTAGCAGCTAGCTGGTGGACATAGCGGAGCATTTGGCTGCTAAAGAGCCAGATATTTGCCCTCAGGAGAAGGTGGAGACCAAAACTGAGCTAATAAGGAGAGTAAATCTTGGATTTACATTTGCCAGGTGGCCAAAAGCACGATTCCAAATGAATGTTAATGTTGCTCAGTCCGCTGGATGTGTAAACAGGAAACAGTTTGCCATATCTCCTTTTTCATTGTCATATTATGTTGTGTTTACAGCTTGTTGAAACGCCCCCAGGTACAATTTTAAGGGTAGTTACTTTACTTGAGTATTTCTATTTTATGCTAGGTCTACGCCATTAAATTCCAGAATAAAATGTTGTTGTTTTTTACTCCAATACATTAATGTGACAGTTTACGAAATAGACGCAAATGCCGCATTTTTATGGATTGAACCAACCAGCCATATATGAAGTAGTAGAATTTACTTCATTTTTTCGACAGTTACAAAATACTGCATACACACACACACCTTAATAGATAGGTAATAATGACCCAGTTATATAATAAATATAACAAACTTACACTTTGAAAGGGGTTGTCTTCTGCTGTGATTCTTAATTACTAATTTACCTTTTTGATAAATTAAGTACATTTTTCTGATAATGCCCATATAATTTAACTTCAGTGAAATTTTGAATGCAAGACGTCGACTTGTAAACTATTTTACACTGCTGTATTGCTCCTGTTACTCACATAATGTACCTGAATACTTATTTCACCACGGAAGATTATGACCGTGATAATGTTTAAGGCTTATTCTTCTAGTTGATTGGATGAAAGGTGGCTGTGCCGACTGACAACCTTTTTAAAGTCAGCTCACTGTGCTGCGTCATGTCTTCAGAAGTCAGACTTGCGTCGCTCTTGAGCTGTGTCCTGATTGCACTTTGTTCTGTGTATTGTATCACTGGTGGTGTTTCAGTGATACAAGAGTTTCCACAGTGTGATCAATAAATCACTACCGCCTCTACTGCCGTTACTGCTGCTACCACTGTTGTTAAACAGGCGAGACAAATGCAATTCTTCATATCTGCCAAAAGGCGTGATGATCCAAAGACAGTCTGGGTTTTTTTTGGGGTTTTTTTGGATTCCTCCTGTTAGCTCTTGCCGTTCCAGTCAGTTTAGTGACTTGTACAGACTCGTTGCAAGGGACTTTTTTGGCTTTTTCTGGCACCCATGTCATAAGATGTTTCCCCCCCCCCCCCCCCCCTCATCTGGTATCTTTTTCCTGGATGACAGCGCCTTGTGAGGCAGAGGGCAGAGGGACGGCAGTGGCTGTAGTGTGTCCCATCCTCCTCCTGCTGCTGTTTGGAGGAGTGCTGGCATTTCTGCTGTGGAGGTACAGTAATGCACACAGACAACTGCAGGCACAGACGCAAAAATGTAATTTCAGGCTCTGATAATAAAGCCATACGCTGAGAGAAAATAAGACACTGGTAGAAGTCGCTCTAAAGCGCAAACAAAAAAAAAAAAAACTAAGGGTACAAGAAGAAAACAGAAAAATGCTACACAGCTAGCATCCTAAGTGACACATGAGGTGTGACAAGGCTGCGTCTGCTGACAAAGCCATTGTTATGTTTACTCGAGCCAGTGTTCGCTTTGTCACTGCTGGTTGATCTAAATTGGACACTTGGTTTCTTTTCAGGCGACACCGGCACAACAACAGAGCAGAGAGGCTGCACGAACATTTGGATGACACCATCTAAAAAAGGCCAAAGATACACTGCGCAGAGAGCAGAGCAGGAAATGGACTAGACCGTGAGGCTGCGTGTCCTGCGAGCAGTATGACCTTACACTGCGTTGGAACAATGTGACGAGTGAACTGCTTGCTGGCAAATAAAAATAAAAATCTTAAAATGCATATTAAGCATGAAGTGCCAGCAATGTCTTTACACTGCCTCCTGCTGGGCTGCACCTGACACTGTGTATTTAATATAGTATTTTTGGGTTTTTTTTGTAAGCTTGTATCAGCTGTGAATTGTACTGAAATGTACCTTCATAATAAAGTCCCTTCACAGAATGTGACAAAACTCAGTGATTCAGCAGTTATTTGAATCAAGGTTTTGAAAGACAGTTTAAGTTTGACAGGGCTTAGATTGTACAACGATGGAGTTGTGTTCTCTGTTATCTTTCTCATCTACAATTAGATTTGGGGGAATTTTACAGTTTTAAAAACCTTTTCCCGAGTTTTGTCTGAGGGGAGGCCCACAGTCAGACTTTGAAAAGGAATATATGTGTGTGCATCCCTGCCCAGCCCTTTATTTTAAAACAGTTACATTTCATTTTTACATAACATTTTTTCAATATTTTCATTGTATTCTATTTGTTTCTCGTCTATACACCAATGCAAATTCCTTGTACAGTTTGTACATCCACTTGGAAATAAACCGGATTCTGATTCAGATTCTAATAGATAGAAACAGGTACATGGCACATGAAAGTATACAAAACACCTGCAATAATGGAAAACATAAAACGTGAAATGTGATTATTTATTGTAGAACATGTATTGATTCTCTTTCCAGGACTATAATAAAACACTTTTTGGTGAATCTGTGCATTTAATAGATGTCAAACTGACAATGCGGCTTCATAAGTAGGTTTCAGTTCATTATGTTACCGACCCACTGTAGATTCAACTTCAGTCATTTATCTTCAGGGATCCCTGCTCATTTCAGTTATGTTGAAACATTCTTGGTGTTCGTCCAGAGACTGCAAATTGTCGGGTGAAAGATAACACTCTGAATACACAATCATCTACGCAACTTTCAGAGTACACCCATCACGCCACATAAGAACTGAACCCTTTAACCCTCAGCAGTGTTATGGCTGTGCTGCGGTGATCTACATCGCACTACATGGAGGAAACAGGACCAGAGGAGCCAGAGGTGAAAAGCAGGACACGTTATATCGGGTGTAGGAGGAAAAAGCAATTGAACATCTGCCATGAAAGTTTAGGTGTGCCTCTGAGAGTTTTAGCCAAAGATTGTTTCTGCCTTCTATGACGGTAATTTGAAATGTATCAAAGAAAAGACGCTCCGATTGCAGCTACAAAAGTCTTCAATATTACCCGACTTTAAAACTGATACAAGAATAGTAGATACAGCTTATAGCTCCCTGAGGCTATATCCCAAGGTGGAAAAGACGATGATGAAATGTTATGAAAATGGAAAAGTGTAGGGTGATAGGAGGGGAATACAGATCAGTCGCCACTGAAAAAAGACCGATACGTTTATATGCACCTAAATGCACCTAAATATGAAACAAATGCCAGCTTCACGCGAGTCTGTAGAGTTGCAAATGCAGACAATATATAAAACATACCGTGTGCAGAATATCCCTCTAAAGAGCAGTTTTGAGAGTATAAAGGAAGGGCAGAACATTTCCCCTCGCACAGATTTATGCCCAAATCCCCCATCACGAGCCCATTAGCACTGCTCCCATTGCATTGTTAGTCTACCCTGTGCACCTCTTGCATTCACGTGCCTCCCACCAGACTACAGAGGAGATGGAGGTGCAGGAGAGACACATCCATCACGTGGAGCTGAACCTGCAAGCCACAGAGCCTCCTCTGAAGCTGGCTCGAGCTGGATGTTCAAAAGTAGAGGTCCATTGTTGTCCAAAAACAACTAAAAAAAAACCCTTGCACATGTTTCTCATGTTTCTCATTCCAGGTAAAGAAACATTTGGTCTCTGCAACTTTCTTACCTTTACTGGATTACGGTGATCTGCTCTATATGAATGCATCTGATCAGTGCCTTAAGAAGTTGGATACTGTATATCATTGTGCTTTGTGTTTTATTACTGGCTGTGGAAGTCGTGTACATCACTGTACTCTGTATGCTGCTGCTAAATGTCCATCTCTGCATGTTTGCAGACTTTCACATTGGCTGAGGTTTATATATAAAACACTCCTTGGGCTGATTCCTTCTTATCTGTGTACATACATGTGTAAAAAACTAAATCACTATGGCCTGCGCTCACACAATATTACACAGATGTTGGTCCCCAAGGTTAGAACAGAAGTAGGAAAAAAAGCTTTTAAATACGCTGCCCCTTCTTCCTGGAATAATGTGCAGAAAGAGCTGAAATTGTCAGAGTTGATTACTGTGGAGGAGTTTAAGTCCATTTTAAAGGATGCAGAAAATAGGTCTCTTGGTCGATGCGATTGCTTCTGATCTCTAACTGATATACATTGTGCCTGTTTTACGCATTTTAACTGTTTAATATTGCATATTACCTGGATATTATGCTCATTCAGTTTGTAGTGTGTAACAGTTACATGTGTCTGTTTGTTTTGTGATTTCTGTGGAAACAATGTTCATGCTGCCCTCTTGGCCAGGTCACTGTTGAAAAAGAGATTTTAATCTCAATGAGGCTTTTACCTGGTTAAATTAAGGATATATATATATAACCCTGAGCCACAACAGTGCACTGGGTGGCATGTACCTTCTGTATGATGAGCACAGCCAGGCCATTGTAGTTTGAGTCAGTCCATCAGAGACCATCCAGCTGTCGTGTAACAGAGCACCAAATCCGTGGCTGACAATAGCCAACAAACACAGTGGTAACTATGTATTCATGACCCTTTTTTTTTTTTTAAGATTTTCCATCTTCAGTAAGAACAAATGGGCTCGGGGCTGAGTGCCACAGAGAGGGTAGTAAGTATTGACAGTGGTTGTTGTTTTTGGTCTTTTCATGGGCTTTGTTGACAAGAACGATGGAAACATAAAAATTTCAAGTCTGCAATTAAATTGTTTCTCACAAAAGTTTCGTCAGTAGTTACCCGAAAGTCGCTGAATTGTCTTTACTCCGTGCCAGATTGCAAATATAGCAGCTTAGACCAGCTGTCTGCGGGAAAAACAAAAAAAAAATGTAAAAGAAAAAAAATCAAGCCTGATTTTACTCCACTCCACTTAGACTGTTCAGCCTCGTTAGAAGCTGTGAGGCCGTACTTAAGCACAGTGGCGCTCTGAGCCAAACGACAACATGCTCACAAGAACAATACGAACATGCTGCTGTTTTAGAAGGTGATGTTTACCACATTCACCAGCATCGTGTTAGCCTGCTAACATTTGCTAATTAGCACCAAACAACGTACGGCTGAGGTTGATGGTGAAGCCGTTGTTGCTGCAGCTACTTGGAAATAAACCATATAAAGTGTCGGACAAACTCAAATTCTGACCTTATGATGGCACAGCATAAAAAAGTCCGGGGATCATCAAAGTTATTAAAGATCCGTCCTCTACGCATCATGAATGAATTTGAAGCAATTTATTTAAAAGTTCAGTCTGGACCAAAGACATGGACCGACCGTAAATAACATACTTTAATGTGTTATACGCCAAATGTCCTGGGTGAGAAAAGACTAGAGTGGGTACTTTATTAATTTTACATAATATCCCCATCCAATCTGTAAATAATCAAATTCACCACAGATACACTGCCAGACTCTGAGGACTGACAATGAAAAATGTCTGGGAAGGACTAACTGTTTGGTCCGTCATAATTCACACAGTCCATAAAACAGAAAAGACTGTCTGCTGATCCCTGACAGCTCAATAATATCTTATCACCATCTCTGCTCTCAGTCACGCACACACACGCGCGCGCACACACACACACACACACACACACACACACACACACGCGCGCGCGCGCACACACACACACACACACACACACACACAATAGCTGATTCATAGATTCAGATTATTGTTTGTGGGGGGCATTGTTCTCTGGAGCTATAAAGAGCAGTGCCCTGATTCATGACACACCCATGAGAAACATCAGCCTCCAGTCTTCCCTCTGTTGACCCCCAATTATTCAATGTCTCTCTGCATTCCAGCCATGTTACTCTTATCACTGTATTTCCTTGCCAGAACTATACATATTCATGTTTATAGAGATAGGGAGCAGCGAAGGGCTAACAAAAGGAGAATGGGTGGTCTGCTGTGATTAGAGAAAAATGTGCCTAGCTATTAATAGTCAGAGACTATTGTGTTTCATAATAGAGGCATGTTGTTATGAGCTTCTTAGCTCTTGAAGCATGACATTTTGGGAAATGTACTTATTGGCTTTCTTGCTCAGAGATAGATGAGAAGATTGATACCACTCTCATATCTATACAGTAAATATGAAGCTACAGGAGATAGTAAGCTTAGCGTAAAGGCTGGACATTTCATATATATATATATATATATATATATATGAACTTTAGAGGTTCTAGATATATTTTGTTACCTCTGGACCAAAGAGGCTAAAAGGAGTTGATGTCACGGCGTCATATCACGTCATATGATTGCTGTACATGCGCAGTAAAATCTGATCTACACTTTTTTTTTTGTCCATCCATCCATCATTCCAGTGCATTGAATATGAGCTTAGATATCGCTATAATTAAAAAAAAAAAAAAAATGTTCAACAATCTTTTAGATAAGGTCACGTTAAACATCAAAAGTTTTCACTTCACAGAGTTATGACTTTAACAGGGAAAGATAATGTAATAAACGTCATCAGTTATCAATCGTTGCACGTCAAGGTGAGTTTACTGAATTTAGTGCGCTGTCAATCCAAACAAATTTATCAGAGGACAGGAGGGGTAGGTTTAGTTTCGGATTATAGCATAACTTTTCGAAGGTAGAGGCAGCTGTTGGCTGTATACTGGACATGAGAGTGATATAAATCTTCTTATCTAACTCTCGGCAAGAAAGCGAAATAAAAGCTTTTCCCAAAATGTCAAACTATTCCATAAGTGAGTGTCATTTTGGCATCAACCCCGATCTGGGCTACTTCATCACTTTCCAGAAACCTTTAAAAGAGTCAAAAAGTTATTCAGCGGACAGTCAATCACAAACTATGCTTACAGAAACAAAGCTTTTGCTATCATTAATTCAGTATTTGTTGCTGACTGTGCCCGGCACACGCCAAGTCCTCTGCTGGGATGGCCTTCTGGGTGTCTTCTGCAGGTTGACATCTGTGATAATTCCTTGTGCTACCAAGTCATTCGTCATCTATAGGACAGAGGGGATAGAAATGTGCAGCCTGCGAGTCAAGGTGTTCATATCATCACCCACCTTCCTGACAAGAGGCAACAGCGGAGGTGAGAGGTAAAATAAAAACGCCAAGCACACAAGATACAGCACTGAAATAACGACGTCCACTTCCTGTGATGGTTGGGAATCGAGCCAGCAAGCCTAATCTTTTCCATAAGTCTCCATCTACATGTCCAAACATCCGTTTGTCTTTCTAGGCCTTTTCCAAAAATCAGCCCTCGTTGTGACTTCTCTCTGGCTTCGGCTCTCAAAGCACAGAAACACCCTTTACATCCTGTTGTACACATGTTATAAGTAAGTCGTGACAAAGGACACCATTCCTCTCCTGTCACAGCAGACTTTCTGTTGGTGAAGTGCTCCCACTCCTGGTGAGAGGCGGAACTGCAGGGGCTTTTGTTGATCCAGGCCATACAAGACAGACAGACAGACAGACACAGACAGAAAATAACTGGAAATAATATTTGTGATTGTTAATTTAAAAAAAAGTTCTTTATGTGTGCGATGGTTTTTGTTTAACGGACTCTTGTTGTATAGTAAATGAAAAGTGTTCTCAGGGTTTTCATTGTTGGAAGACAGATCTTGATCTCAATGAGACTTCCTTGTGAAATCATCTGTTTACTGGCTGCTCTCGGCGCCTCCCGCACGATAAAGATTCTCCACTGACACACAGCATATGAAAGATATTTTTAGGTACAAGGCCTCGTTTTCTCGGACATTTTTGCCCAGTTTCTGTGACTTTTTTTTTCTTCCAGAAGGCACATCAAGGTCTTTGATGTTTAAAAAAAAATAATAATAATAAATAAAAGACGTCTGCGCAACGCAACTGCCACACACAGCCTTGAACAGGGAGCTCCCACTCCTTTTCCCACAATTCCTTCTTTTATAGCCATCAGGTCAAACTGTTTCAGACGCAGCGAATCATCGTTAGCTAATCAAGGAAACCTGCAGAGATGACGGCGAGAAGCACGAGAGGAAAAGCGGGAAAAAAGACAGCAAATGGAACACCAACAAAGGACATATATGTAATGCATTCATTATGGAGATTAAAACTTTCAGTCAAAAAACAACATTTAAGGAGAAGAAAGAACAAGACATGTACACATGTACGAGACACACCTGTGCAGTTTAGATAGTGACTATCAGCCCTGTTTGTACATTCAGTTGCCTTGTTAACTCATTTATGAAAATGGTGGTTCAGAGTTGTATTAAAACTGACACATATTTGCAGTTGGTATTTATTTTAATTGGAACCATTTATGTAGCTGCTTTGGTAATTATGATAAAGTGTTGGCTGCCTGATTTGATGGTGCATCAATATGTTACTTTGCAAAATTGTATAAATTGTAGCAAGGGAGAATAAACATGACAGGACCTTTAACGACAAGACTTTTAAATGGATCTGCCCAACAGTTCAACAAACCTCAGCCTAAGGAATTATTGAATCAACATATCTGACAGTCTAAGAAATAATAGTAATTCCTGTCCCACAACAGCAGCATGGCTTGGCTGTAATTATTATTTTCCTCATCCTTTAAATGACAGTGGTTGATAAATTACAGCCTGGTTTATAGCTTATGCTGTTTTACAAGATTGGTGAAGTTGTCAAAAATCTGCCAAAGTGGCTGTGAGAGTTTACAAACTAATATTCAGCCGCATCGAATGACTTCAGCATTTAATGGCCATTATCAGGGGTTATCAGCATCATAGATATGGGTTGGAACGGGCCTGCTATACCTACAAGTAGGTTCAGAACGCTGTCTTTAACCTCCCCAGTTCTCCCACACTGCACCGCTCCTCCGCTGCCTTCACTGGTTACCAGTGAATCTGCTCCAAGACTCTGGTGCTGGCCTACCGTGCTGTGAATGGATCAGCTCCTTCCTACATCCAGGCCATGGTTAAACCACTCACCCCAGCTCGCTCACTTCGCTCTGCATCGGCCAATGGGCTCGCTACTCCCTCACTGTGAGCGGGACCCAGATACCCCTCAAATAAAACCCGTCTGTTTGCTGTCCTGGCTCCATAATGGTGGAACGAGCTCCCCATTGATGTCAGGTCAGCTGATAGTCTTCACACCTTCCGTCGCAGACTGAAAACCCTCCTGTTTCAACTGCATGTCGGCCAATGATGGAGAAAAAGAAAGAAAGAAAAAAAATAATCAAGCTCTTTGTATTCTGCACTTAAATAGTTTGGCTTATTTGAAGCTAATGGTTGAATTGTTATTCGATTGTTTCTGTATGTTGCACTTACTTTGGCTTATTTGAAGCTATTGTTCTGCACTTGTATGATTTCACCTATTTGAAGCTAATGTACTTGCAAGATTCTCGCTGCTTTAGTGTCGTATCCTCATGATTGTTTGCACTTATTGTAAGTCACTTTGGACAAAAGCGTCTGCTAAATGAACTGTAATGTAATGTAATGTTATCATCTAATCACATGGTTGCTCACCGACACGAAAACAAGAAGGCGGTGACCTCTAGTGGCCAAAACAACCTCATTCTGCACGTGGTCCAAGTGACGCACACGGTAATCGTCTTTCATTTGTTTGTTTTTTATTTGCGTATGTTTCTTTGATTTCATCACATTTCTGTTGTGCCAGTGTGTTTGGGCCTGTTCATGAATGCATGCTAAGACTTTAAAATGCCTGAGAGAGGTATAATTGAAAGCTTTGTGTCTTTTATTTTCTTGTAGTTTTCACGGCAACTGAGTGAGAGAGATAAATAAAACTTCAAAAGACATCTGTGTGATGCGTGGACATTATTTAATCGGACTGCAGTTACACTAAGTCACATTGAGTTCCAACAACCTTCAGGGAGAAAGTCAACTCGTTCTTTTATTTGCCTGTTATTTAGCATCTTATTTAGGTATTCTCATGATCTCACAGATGTCTAGTGTGCCAATCCACTCAGCTCTATATATACAGTATGTGTTCATTCCAGGTGCCTGGAGGAGTCTATGGAAATATTGGATTCAAACAGCTGGTTTCACACACACACGACAAACATTTGATCAGTCCTGGCATATTAAACATCAGTTAGATAACAAGAATACCTCTGAAGGTTCAATTCATTGCTGCATAGCAGGTGAAAAAATAACATTTTGACTTTCTTGCTACAGTTTACATAAGGAACAGCGTAACGTTAGAAGGGCTAGCAAAGCTAAAAGAAGAGTGAATACTGACTTAAATTCACCAGGTAGCCATATAACCATGAATATAACCAAATGAATGCTAATGTTGCTCAGTGTCTGCAGGGTGTAAACACGCTAAATAAACAGTTAACGTTTGCTTCATCAACTTTTTAAGGTGATATTGTGTTTGTTTTTACAGCTTTTTTTGTTGCCCCATGAGGCCAAAAACATGACTTAATACTTATTAAAGTGTTATACATTGTTCTATCTAAGTTGTTGCTTTAGATTCAGGGTTAGAGTTCAACTCCAGCCGATCCCAAATGCCTGGCCTGGCTTGTCATGTGGGCAACTATTTAATATTTGTTGAACAAAAGTCAGAGAACCTGATTCGACATCACTGATTGTCCAGAAGTGACAACATGCTTGTAATTACAACGCGGTGCATGCTATGTTCCATATGATTAAGTATTGATTTAACGTTTAACAGTGGGGTTAAAAGCAGCTGCACTCAGGCCCTCTCTTTGACTTAACAGTGGCTCTGCCTTATTTGAATGATGTACGGAAATATAGAAATATTAACGGCATCATTTTGTGTCAGCTGGATGTCGCATAGGGACCATGCTGTTTGTGACAGTTAGAAAGTAAATATAATCAGCGTTAAGTACCACCCTGCAGAGCATTTGGTTTCTCACAGAGCGTCCATCTCTTTATGTTTTTAATGATAGGACACAGAAATGATCGTTTGCTGTTGCTTATTATTCTCTCATTACGCTGTGTCGCAGCTTAATGCATCCCTAGTTTCTTGCACATTTTCCTAAAGTGTTTCGCAAAAAAAACATAAAGCTGGTTTAATACAGCTTCAATTAAGTTAAACGCACACTATGTCATTTTCTGCCACTAGGGGTTTCTAGTGCTCTGAATAAAAGCGAGCAGAGTTGCCATAAATGTTTGATCAGCTTGTTTCTCTGATCATCTAAGATCCAATTGTTTTTTTTACCAGGAGGTTTTTACCAGGGGCCGAATCATCCTCCAAGAAACAACCCGGACACGGTGATTAAAACCTGTAGAAACACTGATGAAGCAGTTTCACGTCAAAGAATCGCAACAAATGTGGCGTAAAACTGGATAAATAGTCAATTTATGACACCTGCTGGCAGACAACCTCAACGCTGACGCAGAAGGGGAAACATCGTCATTTGGAAACATTTAGTATAATGCAAGTACACAACTCCACAAAAATACATAACAGGTCCGGTCGATATTAATGAGGAATTGTTGTTACATTATACCTTTAATCAATAAACTACTGTAAGACTGATACAAGAGTGGCCATGACGCAGTAAGCGGTAATAAAACTATACAATGTGAAATTTATCAATTTTGACAGACCACCGTTTTAGCACTTAGTATATAAAAACAAAAATGTACTACCTACATGAAAAGATATAGACTGAGTTGTCATAACTGAGGTGTGAAGTTGTACCGGGCATGTGTGGAAATATATATATTTTTTAAAGAGCAGGTGCATAGTTTTTTTTTTTTTTGAGCAAATAAATGTTAAAGATAAAATAAAATAGAGGCCCGATCCTTCAAGTGCGAATTTTACAATGAGCATGTGTCTCTTCTCCCACCTTGATGTGAAACCTACTGTGACATAATGAGCGCACCTCTCCTATATGTTCTTCATGATAATATTCCATGACGTTGACACTTTGTTCATACAACCCGTGCACGTACACGACTGATTCAACAGGTGTTTTCAGTCACTCTGGCTTGATTAAAACTCGGCCTCTGACTGAGTGTTGTGTGGAGCCTTTGTTGGGAATTATGTGAAATCCATACTTCATGTACTAACCAGAAGAAAAACAAACAAAAAAATCTGGCTATAATTGATAAAAATAACAGGTGTGACAAAGTGCCCGGGGAGGGAAGGACAGTTTTTACACACCAACACAGTCAAAGAGGTCTAATCAGGCAAAGCGCGTGAAAGCACCTGGGTAAGTTGAGCACAGCTGCAGAGAGGCGAGCTTCTCACCGCCACTACTCCTCAGGTAGGCCCCTCGCAGCACAGCTGAAACACTTTAGCCGCTTGGATTGTTGTAGTTAAGGAACAGCTGCCGGCCACTCTCACTGGCTGCCTGCTCACATGTCATTCTCCACAGCCGTAGTAGTGAAACCTACTCTGAAATAAAGACATCTCCATGTGTTTCTTTTGTTTTGTTTTGTTTTTTAAACGGTAATCCTTTTTGACAGCCGTTAAAAAAAACGTGCTCCTCTATCTTTGCAGCTGTGTAACAAATATCAAGCAACTTTAAGTCATTTTTTACGTGTCTTGAGTTTTTGCGTTGGAATGCACATCTTCGGCCTCAGTTGGTGTTGCCAGTAAATGTTGAACCTTCCCGTTCGTTGGCCTTCTAATAGCTAAAATAGCTGCTGACTCCTCTCACTGGTCGCCTGCTCGGATGTGGTCCAACACTTTTCACTTTGTGCGTGTTGTGTATGTGTGTTTAGCTTTTGGAGTGTATGGTGAAACCCCCCTTTAAAATAAAGACATCTACATCAGCATTTTTAATTTTTTTTTTTTATGAACAGTATTCGTTTTGACAGGCACTAATAACTTTTTCACTCTGCAGGATTGTGTCAAATATAATGAATGAAGTAACTTTGACCTTTAACTTTAAGTCATTTTAAGTATCTTGATTTCGTGTTAAAATACATATCGCCATATCTGTTGCCACAATAAATCTTTAACCTTGTGTTGAAATATTGTTCTCGTCTCCATGTGGCCATTGAGTTAAAGATATGTCTTACTGTTGCTGACAGAAATTGTTCTTTAACCTACATTTCAATAAAAAAGATACAAGAATTTTTCCATTTTTATTGTCTTTAACATTGTTTTTATCCCCACTAAGGGATGACAATATCATGGTCCGTCCACCACTTTGTTCTAGACTGAAATATATAATAAAAAGTCCTTTAAGGCTTTCCATTAAATTGTATTCAGACATTCATGGTCTGCAGATGGAGAATCCTGATGACGTTGGTAACTTTTCCTCAAGGTCAACTTAAATTTATCTCCAAATACCTGGAAAACTAATGGCATTCCCATCCGATGTACACATTGTGTGTGTTCCAATACCCATACTACCATACTTTATTATGCCAAAAATACCAGAATGTCCTATTGCATCCGGTCACATTTTTGCAGTATGTAAGCCAGCATGCCTTCCTGGCTATTCTGACCCACAATCCTCTGGGCAGGGGATATATGAGCAAGAGGTTCAAAGTTCAAGGTGCAACGTCATGATGAAGTAGTTTGCCCCACTTGTATGCATACTGCATGCAACAGTACATACTTTATAAGTGCAGCTGCAGGACAAAGTCAAAAAGAAAAACTTTGTGAGCTGGTGTGTTTTAGTGCTAAATAGCAAATGTTAGCAAGCTAACTATAAACTAAGAGGATGTACATGGTGAAAATATCACCGTGTCCTAAATTCGTAGCACATGTGGATTCTAAGAAGGTTTTTTTTAGTATATAGGAGAAAAGTGACAAATTATAAACTTAAAGCAGACAGCGTGCAAATGAAAAAGAATGTCTTAGAAAACAAATAATTAATGTTTACATTTTAGGAAAACATTTTTCATGGCTATTTGTGAAATGTAACTGTAACAATCCAAAGTTGGTTTGATGACACACATATTGTATAATTTACCGTTAGCATAAAGCGGTTAAGTATGTTGATATTTTTAATATACTAACTGCTTAAACAGTATACTATGACAGCTAGTATATAGTACATACCATATAGAATTAGTATGTAGTATGGATTGGGGACTCAGTATGACAAAACTCAATGCCTTTGTTTTGTAGCTGTAATTGTGACTCTGCTGCTCCTGAGAGTATTCCTAAATATTTGGCTACTTTTAGATATTTTTCATAACTGGAAAATATCTCCTGCAATTTCACTTTTCACATACAAAACAACAAATATTCATATATTTCCAACACCATCTCAACAAGACAACCGAGGTAAAGCAAAGCATTTTATTGCAAGTATTAGTCAAAGATACACTTCAAACTGAAGCAAAGCAACACTAAAAAGGCCAACAACCTATAAGAGAGAGTTACAAAAGAAAGAGACGTTTAAAACTGAGAGGAATAGAGCTGTTGGTACAACAGAGCCTTTGCAACATACAGAGAGACTGAGACATGGATCATCTGGTGGTGAAGGTTCACTGTTCATACATCCGTTTGCTGGTGCATCACTCAGGAAGTATCAGAGTCCAAGATATTTAGTTTGAAATGAGGCCGACACAAGAGTGATGCTACATTGAAAAAAATAAAATAAAAAATTTGGAAAGCAATCGGCATACACATACCCTTGGCCACTGTCAAATATCCGTTTTCAAAACCATTACGTGTATACAAGGGAAAAACTGCAACAGGAGCCTAATCTCTTCTGCAATATTTGGTTCAAAGTCATTAATGGAATGCTAATGGGATGAAAACAGGGTAAACATCTGATAGCCATGGGAGTAAACATGACAGTAAGCATATTAAACCAAGATGATTTAGTTAAAAAGGACAGAGGGCCTATTTGCTTTGGGGCAGGATTGACAACACTCAAAAGCTCCATGTCTCCGATCCTCCAATGGGGTGAGGGGACAAAAATAAGAACAGCAATTCATCACAACGCAGTTCATCCTTGGTTCATTATACAGGCACAGGTCTCTGTAATCCAGCACTCTGGGGAACCTCCTAGTTCCCGTCAGGCCCGGGTCAAAAAGTATCTGGAAATATTCTTCTTCGGATTTGCCATCAATGACAATACAATGATAACCAATAAGCTTACACAAACACAGGGAAGTGTATAAAAGTCAATTTAGCAAAACATTTTTTTTTTTTTTATGTCATTCAGAATTGTTAGGAGGATATCTGAATAGTCCTGAGGCAGTAAGCACTGCTCATCTGGTTAAAACAAATGCCAAGAGGGGTTTCCAAATGCCGTTTGACCCGGTCCTCGTTTCTGGTCTGACATCAGTACAAATGGGACAGAGCAAAAGCTTACACTTGTTCGTACATCAGAGTTCAGTAAGTTCTGTAGCAATGTTAGTGGTTTACATGGGAAATGAGAAGAGATGAGGATGCCGGTTGGGGAATCAGGGCAGATCAAGTATGTAGGCTTGTTTTTTCTTGGTACCCAACGCAGGCATCGCAGAGTCACATAGAAATCTGGCAAATATGTAAGAACGCACTTAAGGCTGAGGCATGTCTTTTCTTGTGGAATGAGACCTATTCCTGCTGTAAAATGTTCTGGCACAAGAAAAAAATGTATTGAAATAAATGACAGGAGACAAGTTAAGAGGAAAGAAATGACGCTAAATTCTTCACCATTATCCAAAGAATCTTGCATTTCCAACATCTTTGCTTCCCCCGCTGCTTTAAAAAAATAAAAATAAAAAATGTATTTTACGCTCTCCCACCTGCCCTTTTTACTGGCTCGGGGAATTTACATGGCTAACGTACCAATTAGCAGCTTGGGATGAGAAAAAAAAAAAAAAAGAAAAAGTCAGCTATTTGTTCAGGAATGGTTCCTTCATCAGAGATGAGCTGCAACATGTGGGGGTTGGCATTCGGCCTCCTCAGGTGGTGAAAGAAGAGTGGAGGGTAAAGAATATAAAAAGGAAAAGAGGAGAGAGCGTTGACCTGTAAATATCACCAGGTCAAATCCACTTCTTCCCTTTCCTCCACCTCGCACCCGCCTCCATATTGTTGTGCTTGCGTGTCTCGGAGAATAAGGCGTCAACATGGAAGGGGAGGGGCTAAAGGCCTCATCCTCCTGGCTCCGCCCCCGCCATGCTGCAATATGATGCGGAGACTCCAGCCGCTTGAATGCACTCTCAATAAATACACCATAAAATATTCCGCATATATATATTTCATATATAAATTTAAAGAACAACACATTTAAATAGGACAACAAAATAAAAGTCGGCTCAAGAACAATATTTTTTTTTCAAAATGGGATAAGTGTTAAGACAAAAACAGAATATTTTTTTTACAGTTATACTTATTTTGACTCTAAAATAGTTACCGTATAAGAATATCGCAATCAGGCATTACTCAAGCATTATATGTCATAATAAAAGCAATTTGCAGTTTTTCTTTCATGTAGTATAACATATGCAGCATACCAAGGTAAGTGAGGTGCAGTGTTTTTTGAGATCTCTTGTAAATAGAAAGATTTCACCCCCCTGGACTGAAAAGGTACCCACAGAACTACAGACCACCCTTGGTTTTTAGTCGACACCCTACCGGCTCAAGACAGGGATACTGCTGGGCACACATTCCCTCCATCAGGGACAAGACACATGGCAGGGCATTGCACCAAGATGAAAGAATGCAATGGGCTGCTGCTAGGGCTGGGCATCGCGAGAACAGATTCAATACTGACACTGGTTGTGTTCATGTCATCTCTCTGCCTGCTGTAAACTGACACTGGAATGAATACTTCACTATGCAACAGACTCAATTATTTTCAGTCATTCATGCTTTTCCAAGAAGTTTTCCCATCCCACTCATGTTGCTTTTCTTAGTTTAAAAAAATTAAAATAAAAATGCCCTTCAAGAAGAAACCCCTTGATATCTCAGTGCAAGAATCTGCTATTGTTAAAAAAAAAAAAAAAAAAAAAAAACCCTCTGGACTGCTTTCATTGCAAGTTTGAGATGCTTCAGAATGGTTGATGCCAAAAAATCTGGCGGGTGACCGATATCGTGTTTGGACACCCAGCCCTAGCTGTAACAAAGAGTCGAGCGGTAACTCCAGAGGGGGAAACCACAACCCGAGAGCAGGCCGACTCCACCGAGCCGCCAACAAAGTCACAAGAGCATGAGGCACACTTTTAATGACCGACTGCCTTGTTTGGTAACACGCATCCCTTCGACTCCTTTACGCTGAGGTTTGGATCCTCTCCTCCTCCTCCTCCTCTTCCTGTTCCTCCTCCTCAGGAGGAGATAGGGGACTGGAGGGACAGAGATTGAAACCTCTTGGCTGTGTGTCTGAGTGAGAGTGGCAGTCTCTAAAGTGCTGTGCTATGTTTGTCATTCGTGGGCTGGGCTGTGTCCCACCACGCTAGTGTCAGCTATGACCCCCAAAAACGTTCCACATTCCACTGTACCAACGACACCATTGGTCCAAGACACTAAATGCACTAGGAAGCGAAAGCTCAACCACAACCATATACTTGGCATATATTCTATTTCTATGTAGGCTTAATGTCTAAATACATGAAACACGAGTTTGCATTGCCATCTCTTAAAAAAACAAAGTAAAAAAAAAAACAAACGTGGATTGTTAATGTGTGTGGAAATGCAGCCGTTCCTGCACTGCAATGTGTTCTTGAAAAGGAGATTCTATTTCTTTGATTTTACATTTTCTGTCTTTTAATTTGTCAGCACCATCAAGAGGAAAGGCACTTTCTGTGGACTATTTCTCCCTCCATTGCTACCTTCCACTGCAAATAAAGAGCAACCAAAACCAGGGATATTGATCAATTACTCAAACATGGAATACACCTTCACTCACTTCCATTTGAAGGAAGGGAGACGTTGACCTTTTGGAGGTAATTTTGCCATTTTTCTTCATCAGACAGTTGTCAATTTGTGGGTAAGATGTTTGTTCTTCAGCTTCCAGAAAAAGACTTGACTGTATTATTAGCAATCCTAATTGAGAGCCAAAGGCCACAGCGAGCTGTGAGCAGAGTGCAAACTTTCATTTCAAATCAAGTCCAACAAGTCATTTTAATAGAGCGGGAAGGACAAACAAGTCTATTCCCCTGCTCTGTGACACGAAGGGCAAATTGACCAAATAAATAATGTCATCATATCCCTTCCAGCGTTCACTTCCTCAGGCTCCGATTGGTCTTGCTCACGTCAGGTCCCTTCTCTCCTATCTGGTATTTGCAAAGCCAGAGCTGATGACATTTCAGTTGTCAGCGAGGCAAACACATCTGCTATGTAAACATGTGTTCAACTGCCCTCAAGAGTGTAGTCCATACACAAACTGAACATCAAATTACCAACAGCAGAGACGTCGAGTTAGAAATGGATTCTGATTCTCCCAAATCAACCCTTTCTTGTTCGACTTCCGACGTAACCTGCCGCGTGAAGTGATTGTTGATCAGCTTTGATTCCATCGAGAAATCACAGATAACTTGAATGAATAACAGAATCTGCTCTATCTCACTGAGCAGACCCCACTATTGTCCTTCAGCTCTAATCTTTCTCGTGCCTCCCAGGGGTATCGGATGGGATTGTGCAGCGGTGGCGTGTAGTCCTCTGGCACAGGGGAGTAAATGTTTGGGAGCGAAAGGGGAAAGAGAGCAGCAATAAGATTACAGGCTTTGTCACAGCACAGATTTACCGGCAGGGTAATAACTCTTTGTGTTTGTGAGCACGTGAAGTGGCTCGGGTAAGGAGGGGAGTCTGAGGAAACGCAACAGAGGTCGCAATCCGACGTAAATCCCCCCCGAGGCTTTAACACAAAAGAAATGGTGAACTTCTTCCCCCCCCCCTCCTTCACAACATTTTTTGATCAAATGCGTCCTTGAAATGGATCAACATTTTCCAAACCACATTTAATTTCACTCTCCCTCCCGATAAGGAGCAGGCGTCAGCACCAGTCGAAGGAAACCCGAGAACATTCAAAAGCGGGAAAACTGGGCTCAATGCATCAACCGACTCTTCTTCTATTCTACCGCCACAATAGGGATGTGACGTCTTAATACAAAGCCTTTCGGAGTACGGTATGTAATACTTGCTCTCCTCTACCACAAACCTCACGAGCAGCTACACAAAAAAAGGGAGAGAAATAAGCATTCAAAAATCTTGTAGCGTTTTTTTTTTTTCTTTTCTCCAAACATCAAAGCAAGAGGCGGTTTAAGTCCACATCCCCATCAGTAACAGTATGACAGTCCAAACACACGGCACTAAATTTCAACAACCCCACCACTGTTCACACACAAACTCTACGTCATACAGTGACACAGGAACAAGTCAACAGTCTATTGCAATAATAATACATTGTTATTATACCTTTTTAACCATTACTTATCATGATACATTTATTACTAAGATTAATAATTAGACTACATTGTTTTTCTGTTAGCAAAAATAAGTGGTGTGCATTACATAATTTAAAATGTACAAATATACTTTTGATCTGGCTTTTAAAAAGGCTTTCACTACACAACACTAGTGAAATTACGAAGGCTCAAACCCACGGGCTTCCACACTGGATGGCTCGCCTGTGAAAGGCAGTCAAACGGAGCGGATGGTACGCCTCGCCGTCCGAGGGGAACGTCTGCCATCGTACCGTTTACAAGTTCTCTACTAACAGAGTGAAATCCTAAATCTCCCTCCAACCCAAAGCAGTGGGACCTTCTCCTGTCCTTAAGTGAGTGAGGGTCAGCTTCAGATTCTAATTCAGACAGAGTAGCACCACGCCTGTGTTCAGGCCCGAAACACAGCTTCTCTTAGTGCAGAAAACATTTTTTTTTTTAATATATATATATA
>CALSBV010012107.1:692652-719313 GCA_943590825.1 Bovichtus diacanthus
ACACACACACACACACACACACACACACACACACACACACACACACAGAGAGAGAGAGAGGGTCCTCTGTAACTGAGAGCAACTTTTTTTTCCCCCTTGGATGGTCCTGGTGAAGTCGGCAAGTAGGAGGAGGAGGATAGCAGGGTGTGGCAGGATTAGAGAGTGGGCAGGGTGGGTGTTTTCCTGCTTCCATCCGCCTCTCACAACTGGCTTCCATTCAGCATGAGTCACAGAGCCACCACGGACGGAGAAACGCACAGTGGAGCATCCTCGAGTCCGCGCTTCTGGGTTTAATAGTGGAAGAACTACAGTAGCATTGACAGGGTCTTAGCCAATCGGATCCTGATCATACATACAGATCAGATACCTCCCTCTTATCTGCCCTTCTTGGAAACAGTGCGTCTCTGTTCCCTCCACAAAAAGACATAACAAACGTGCTTGTCCACAGGTAGGAGCGAAGGGGTCGGAACTTTTACACACTGGATTACGTCCGCCCAATAGCCGTCTACTGCCACTTGCAAGAAAAGGGATTCAAAAGGCAACTCGTAGAGCATTCACCGGAAAAAATTTATGTTTGAGAAATGTATCCGATGACTAAGACATTGACAGTCAAAATGGACATTTGCGGGGCTTGCTCGGTGTGTGGGAAGTTGTAAAAAAAAAAAAAAATTAGAATAAATTTTAAAAAAATAATTAAAAAACCCTGACCCAAAACAAAAGATACGGGAACATCCAAATTCTGAAAGACTTAACACACAGAATAGTAAATCGAGAACACGTCACGGATACAATGACCTCAGCTGTTGGTAGCTCATGCGTTAAAGTTGGCTTTGACAAATACTGAAAACTCAACCACAAATCCACAGACAAATCAAAGGCTTATTGACTCTTTGCACAGCGAGTGTAAGGGTTCAAGGTAACCTCCTCTTGTTGAGTTAAAAAAAAAAAAAATGCCGCACTGAGTGTGTGTGCGTACTTTCAGATAATTACAGGAAGGACATGCTTTGCCAAACAGAAGAGAGTAGATTTAATCCTCTCTCCCCGTCTATCAGTATGTTTCTCATTTCCTGACATTCAGAGGGCGAGAGACGACACAGGAGGGCAAACCCTTCTTCTTCACCATGAATAAAAATTACTGTATTTTAGTGACATTGCAAGAAAAAGAATAATAATAATAATCATGATGTGGATTGAAATTGCCTTTCAAGCCTTAGGCCGACTGCATCCTGCAGAAAGAGCTGAATGTGTCCTTGTTGTTACCCTTTACTGTGCCGCTAGGGCTGGTCGATATGGACAAAATAGTCTATCAGGATTTAAACAATAAAGCTGAATGAATTAAGAAAATCCTGCACTACTCAATTTACTATAACCAACATTTGGGTTCAAAATAGACCTTTACACATTATTCCCCACCATTATTTTTGACCTGAGCTGCATGCACCATTGCATTCTGGGGTAATTAAGCTTAAAGGGTAGAGAAACTTGTCACTGGAAGGTTGCCCGTTGGCGTTCAGTTTGTTAACGACTGGTAATGTAAAAAACTAAACCGCAATCTTTAAAAGATATTTGAAAGAAATTTGAGTTAGTACGTGCTTGCCTTTTTTTTGCCTTTCATTTGCTGAACACACAGCAATTTGCCGCTTGTGCACTGAGCTGATTTTGTGTGTCGCCCTTGTGTAAACTGGTAACCCTACTCTTGGACATAGAGCTCCGTTATAACTGTGGCTATAAGATTTAACACTAACAAGTAAGATTTCAAGTCTCGTTCTCTTCTCTAAGATTCATTCATTCGTTATAAGAGGACCAAAACCATCAACATTCACAATGCAAATCTATGGTATGCTCAGCCAGTAACATTAAATAAGCTGCGTTAGTGACTGCTAATAATATCACTCATTAGTGGGGCACCACTATAGTGCACATGGAATAAATAAATCGAACAAATATCAGGCTACACAACACGCCAATAATTGTGTTGCCTTTCTTAGCATATGATTATTTTGCAGAAACATCTCAGAAATGTGAAGTTGTTCCACTCTGCAGCTTTGCAACACAACAGTCACACTGTACACAGCAGGCTGAGAGCCAGAATAACTGGATAGTGAGAAAAGTTAAAAAACACACACACACACACACACACACACACACACACACACACACACACACACACACACACACACACGTGTTTCTATTCCAGAGAGGTCTGAGCCGTAGGAACAGGGAGAGTGCTCAGTGGCGAGGCACAATGGCGTCAGTCACAGCGGACAGGACTTAGAAAACACACAGACGTACACAGAAAGACTGATAGCTGGCGTGGAAGGATTGATGCACGTCACACACTGTCGCGCTCCTCCCTACTGTTCGCCTCATCAAACTCAAAAGGAGTGTCTCATCTAGCACCCGTGGGAGTCAATGCCGGCCTCTGCCGCAGGTAAAACACCAGCAGGCAGCCACATGCTGACAGGCTGACGAGGGCCTGGTCAGTCACAACAACATGCAAATATGTTGAAATCCCCCTCTGAGTGAAAGAGTGCATGTGTGAGAATCAAGCGAGCGAAGGAGTGAGTAGAGATATTTTCTCTCTCTGTGGGCGGGGGGGATTTGGAGGAGGTTAAGAATCAACTTAAAATAAAGACAATAAAAAGGAAGCTGGTCTTACTCAGTGGCATTATGGAAGGCCCAACAGTCTTACTGACACAGGTAGGGGATGGATGAAGTCCTAGCTCTGTTAAACTGACCAGGAGCTTCTACTCAGGAGGGTTAAATGGAGCCTTCTGTCCTCAGTCTTGCTAGTCCAGCCTGAGTGGAACAGTGGATGGGGGCCAGGGGGTTGTTGACTTTTTATGTTGACTTGGGCAGGATGACTGCTTTCATAAATTAACTACCGGTACAACCAAAACAAGGTAATAATAAAAAAATGTTTAAAAGTGTAATACTCAGATTATAGCAGCTGTCATGACAAAGTCTTAACGAGAATATCTTACTTGCGTTAGCTTGCCCAAAAAAGTGGAAATTAGCAAGATTTATTTGCAGATGTTTTGAGGAATCTGTTGCAGTCCGCACCCTGATATAATGGAGGTAACTTTTTCCATTTGTGTTGCTCATAATATTGAAAATGAGGCACATCTTTCCTGACACAATGGCCCCGTTTCTCAGGACAGACTTTACCCCTGGGTGCGTGCGGTTTTCATTGGGACTACAGTATTTGCCACATAGGAAAGTGTCCTAGAAAGAGTTAATTTCATTGCTCAGCTCATCTTTCAAAGTTTTAAAAGACTGTTCATTAAAAGCACATACAAAAAAAAAGGGTTTACAATATGATGGGAGGAGAGACAAACACAACTCAGAGGCGGACACAGAGCTGTGCGAAGCAACTTTTTCCTCAAGCCAAAAATGTGATGGTTTGGACAAAATCAATTAGTGCACTCATCGCGTGGCAAAGTGCACTCGTTTTTTCGCAGCCGATCATAATGTCGGACTAATGTTTTGGCAGGTTGATGAAAGGAAGATAACCCTAACCCTCTTAAATATTTCCCTCTGGTTTTATTTTGTTGCTGTTAAAACTTTGTCTACTAAACACGGGAGTAAAAACAGGGTTACATTTTTAATTACAATCAGCTGAGAAACATTCAAGTCAAACTCTTTAAATTACATACGATATACCCTTAATTAATGTGGTAGAAAACTGCTAAAATTACTGTCCCTTTAAATGCGAGAACATGTAGTTGCTTTTGAACTCTAACAATCCTCATTTCAAGACCGTTTGGAAATATCTCTCTCTGCCGCCGATAAACAATACAGACTTCGGTCTGTCCTCCAGTAAACTCCCCGACAAAAATACACAGACTTCCCCTTTCAAGTCCGTCTCTTCCTGTCCATACCCTCCCCCTGAAATGAGCCCCTTGCAGTTCCCCTAAAAAACAGATCGCAGGAGGAGGAGGTGGAAAAGAAATGTGGTCTGGCTTCTAATCTCTGTGACACATCACAACATCCAGTCTTCCTCCCCCTCCTCTGCATCCCCCCTTCTCTCACTCACAAGCGCACGCACGTCTACCCAGCCCACTTGCAGGAGTTCGCCATCAGCCCCACATTGTGACAACAGCATGGTTCAGCCAGAGTTGCCTGTTAGTCCACTACACCAACATGATAAAGACTTTCTGGGGAACCTGAGAAATTAATCAGTGATTTCCACACATGGCCACAGGATTTACAATACAATGCATTACATTACAAGGACCGCTTTTAAAACAGAAAATGTGAATCCTTCATTTACTCTGTTCCTACTGGATAAAACCACAATAAAAATGCAGAGCTGAAACAGGACGGCAGCACCTGCCCAGGTTAAATTCTCGCGCCATTTTTGAATTTCAAAATAAAAATAAAAAAACTGATTGTCTAAGCTATTTGTAGATACTGTCAAGTGAACGTTTTTGGTAATACTGCAACTAGCAGGCACATCTGGCTCAACACCAAAAGAAATTTACAATGTAAAAGGGGGCAACCCCTTAAATCAGAAACAGTGAGAAACATATAGGCTGAATATCATTAAAAGCATTAATTCGTTTATGAAAAAAAAGTAACCACAATTTACAAATAAAAATATAATACAGTATATAAAGAACCTAAATACTTAAAATGATCTCACATTGAGACTTGAGTGTAGTATCAGAAGCTCCCTTTAGATGGTTTGTAATACGTTTGATTGATGATTATTATTGCCAACATTGGCCAGATCTTAATTATAGCATATGATCTGATGAAAAAAGCATAACACATGAAAAAAATTCTAAGAGAGGTTAGTAGGAAGGGTATTTATTTGTTTGCAGTACAATAACAGCAAGGGTAAATTTCTCTTTAATACAATGAGCCTAAAGAGCAACGGCAAACTGAATTCTCCATAGAAACCTCCAACAATATGCCAATGGTTAGCCTTATGGTCGGCTGGGGTTGAGGATGGGGGTTGCCTTTTGTCAACGGGCTGCTTGAATGGTCTAAGTATTATGGGGAGAGACTGCAAATCAAGTGCTTAGCCCTCCCTCAAAGCAGACCCCACTGTCTGCACAAAATCCACAGAGAACCAGACTACAAGGAGAGTGACAGCGAGGACAGAGTTTCCCACTGAGGCACAGAGAGGGAAATAGCGGCAGTAACCAAGGACGGGAAGGGGGGGAGGTGGTAGCGGTGTGTGAATCAAAAAAAGAGCGGGAAACACAGGAGTGTGAGAAAGAAGGGGGGAAAGAAATAGGGAGAGGGACTGGCCGACGAACGAGAGTAAGACATCAACGGGGCAAACAAACGGAAAGTAAGCTTATTTCCAACACCAAAGAGATGTTACCCTCAATAAACTATTACCATTCCTCTTAAGTGTTGTGTTAATGGACTGCAAAGCCATACCAATACCAGGCCGAGTCATCTCCAGCCAACTCAAATCCCACCTGTGTAGTGTGACAGGTGGAGGGTGGGGGAGGCTCCCTGCTGTACTGCATCTGCCATCTCTGTGACTTCCAGTAAGCCGCATCTCTACATGTACATAGTAAGTTCATGTGTACAGTTTTGCAAAACCCCAGAAAGGGTTTCAATGAAAAGAAAAACCTTGGCTGTTGTACAGCAGATAGTAACAGGTTACGCCTCCATGCTGCTCAGCTGGCAGAGGGGAACCTAGATTTGGGCAACGATGTAATTATAAGAATAGTTCGCCATTTGGGGGAATACACTTATTCCACCGCATAATCCCACATTAATGTAACATTAACTAGGTTAAGCCCATAATTTGACATTTCTGACCAGTTCAACTCAGCCATATTGTAACATCACATAAATAGCAAGTGACGAGCCGTTTGTGGGCATACCGCAGGGTTAGCACATCAAAATGGATTTCATTTGTTTTAGGCTCGAAAGCCTTGCACTCATTATATCCCTAGTGCTAAGCTCTCTGGAGCCGTGGTTTCAATGCCACATGTTCTGCTACTCTGACTACTACCAGGGAGAGAAGAGTGACTGTCAGTTTCTAAGCGGGCTGTGCAATCAATTTGCATTTTCTCACGCAAACTCAATGGAGGGCCCCCTTTTAATCATTCACCCAGACATAGGACTCAATGGTTGGCCTGTGGTGGTTAGTGATATGCGATTGTGAACCAATACACACAATATCAAGGCCTTGCAGGGACCTCCATGGAAAAGCCACAAAATTTTACAATAAATTAAAACATGCTTCGGTCGGACTGTCGTAATGCACTAATGTCTTCCAAAGTGAAAGAATCAACCACACGCCTTGATTCATTTAATGCAAGACTGGCTAACAGTAAACGTTACATGAAATTGCATTTGATGTGTTCTCAGTCTGTTGTGGAATACTTTGCTGCAAGCAAAAACCCATACACTCACAATGAGTCCATGCGTCAGATTGAGGAGCTTGAGAGTTGTAGTGGAAGAAGGCACAACGAGAGTAATCATTGAATCATCATAAAACTAGAATACGTTAGCTATAGGAGTAAAAAGGATCATTTGGTTTAACCTTCTCCCACCGTATTGTTGAAGAGATGCAGCCAACAATGTGTTGGAGGGTCGGCCAACAAGGCTACTCCAACATTTAGTTCAAGACATCCTTTTTATGTTTGGAAGAGCAAAGTCAAATATGGTATTTCTTTCTGGTCACAAACTTGTCATTTTGAGTGCGAGAACATCGCAAATGTAATCTAGTTTAGAGTATACTATAAGCGTAACTCACACCTGCCTAAACACTGACAGATAACTGTTTTTTGGCTTTTTTTTTTTTTTTTTAGACTTGACTGTAGATGCATGGTTTCTGGGAAAACACCTTGTGTTTCCTTATGCTACAGCCATTGAGAAGTGTCCCAACTGAGAGGAGAAGAGACACTAATGAGACAGTAGACAGCAGAGAGGGATCTCCTCTCCAGGAGGATGTGGCGAGTTAAGATCCAACTGCTGTATCATGTGTCACTGGCTCATCGAGAGTACCTGGCATTCAGTTTAAGGTCACATAAGTGGAAAGCTTCCGTTACAGCTGAAACAAAGCCAGGCAGTTTGCACTGTTTAACTGCGACTATGACCAAGAAACAGTTTACTGTCCATGGCATCGGTTCACTTTTTTTTCCTTTTTTTTAAGAATACAGGAGGTTACATGGTTTTGCAGTTTTTAAAATTTAGGCTGGCGTGTAGTTGGAAAAAACTAATACACAAGATAAACTTTGCAGATTAAAAACTTGCAGCTATTTCTTTTTCTCCAAAAACCAAACAAGGATCCTGTCAATGCTCTGAAGAAAAACACTGCCTACCTACCCATCCTAAAAAAGGAATTGGATCACAGCATTGGCTAAATGTTGTATGCACACAAAAAAGACAGGGATGGCAAAACAGGTAAAAGGTCAGGGTCAGTGAGTTACTAAAACTCGGGCCCCTTGAAAGGACATGGATTATAGTTTATATACATGGTTACAGGTTCTTAGGCCACTGACAACATCTCATTCTGCACCATGACGACTAAAACCATGAAATAACATAATAATGCGAGTGTCGTCCTGATAATGCAGGGCAATGCCAGACTTAACCACACACCTGGCGGATGAATACTTTACAGTTTACAGTAAGTGAGACAGAAAGCAAACTCCTCCGTAATCTTGGGGAATTACTTATGCATTCATCATAATTAAAAATCAACCACATATTTCACTTTCGCGTTCAAATAAGTCTTATTCAGTCTCGCATTGACGGGTGTGTTATTCCCTTGTTTAATTGGGACTCGTGTTTTAGCAAAAAGAACCGCAGGGGCTGAGCGACTCCCCGGGTGTAGTTCAAGCTTCACCCAGGGCGGTCAAGCACAGCTGAAACATCCTCCATCACCCCGGTGTTTCCTCTAATCCCCGGGAAATGCAACTTCCACTGACACATGTTATGTACTGTAATAGGCGAGAACTTAGTAAAAGAAACGTTAGGAAATAATGTACCTGTAGTTCCGATTTCCATTCATGAGGTCTCTGTCCGGATCACTTCCCGGATCACAGTAGTCAAACGTTCGGGACTCTTCCTCCGTTCAGTCCGGTGTCTCCTTCGGCAGTGCACCGCCTCTGCCGCGCTGAATGGCCGAGTGTCCTGGTCTCTGCTAGCTCCTCTCCCTGCAGACTGTCACAAACAGGGGCCCTTTGGTACGGTCCCTCCGCCGGCCGGGGGTCTTCGGCGTCCCCCCCCCCACCCCCCCGTGTCCGCACACCGCCCGCTCGCACACGGTCAACGTATCAAATCGGATTCCACCGCCACGGCAAAAGCTGGTTACTCAACGCGACGCTGGGGCAGGGAAAACCTGTTAGTTAGCCAAGTTAGCTCGCTAGCCAGGTTTAGGGAAAGTGTCAGGAGCGGAGGGAGGTGAACTGTCAGGATATCATCACAGAGGAGTCCAAATTAATTCCTACCGAGAGATGAACATCAACAGAGGCGACATAAATGCGAGCTTCGGGTATCTTCAGTAATTAGCTAACCGGCTAGCTCGGGCTGTTGGATAGTTGGAATTCTGACAGACGACGGCTACTTTTCTCGCGTTAAAAACAGCCGTTGACACGGCCCTGTTTCCCGGGGAACCATATCCCAACGACGTCGTCTTCTGTAGCTTGTGTCCCGGTGCCGAAATAAAGCTGTCAACGCCGGACGGTGTCAGCCGATAAGTGTCAAGGTTTCAGTCTGGTTGACAGATCAACTCTGCGGGGCTTCGGCAAGCCAGCTAAATATGG
The DNA here is from genome assembly GCA_943590825.1 of Bovichtus diacanthus. Classification (NCBI taxonomy): domain Eukaryota; kingdom Metazoa; phylum Chordata; class Actinopteri; order Perciformes; family Bovichtidae; genus Bovichtus; species Bovichtus diacanthus. Next base: position 701,394 of record CALSBV010012107.1, read on the forward strand.
TGAAGTTTCCTTTCTGACACCGACAGGAAGAGGTGGGCTCTGTGTCACGAGACGTCAGAAGAATCAACTCCGCCTTCGCCCAAAGGTAACCCTACATTTACAATACTATGAATAAATGTGGGTAACATATACATTATTGTTTTTGACACATCAAACTATGTGAATCATTGACACTACAGGTGAATAGGGTAGATATCACCATGGAACTTCCCCAGGTTGGATACTTACATTAAGACAATTGTTTTTCTGTATTACAAGTTTTCTGGAATTTTTCATTTAGATATGCTAATGATGAATTTTCTTATTAAATATGTGCTGATATGTATACATTTACATCGTTGAATAAAGTCAGGTTAAAATTCATTTTGTTGACATGTTGGAGTCAAAGGTTTTTACAGAGGACATTTTGGATATCTCTATATAGCACTGCATAAATCAGAAAAAAAGGATATGATAAGATATAAAATCAGGATATGAATGATATGAACACACCCCTAAACAAAAACCTTGAGAATATAGATAGGAATGAAACTGGAAAGTCTGCTGTATGCAAGTGTCTGGCTCAGAGTAGAGAAACAAACTCATCTTGAGAAAATGGCCTTTAAAGATATGTTTTGTAAAATTACATAAATGTTGCAAGATTCCTCAGATGAATAAGGTAATTTTTTAACGAATAGATATCACCCTGAAACCTCCCCCGTTGATTATTTACGTTAAGATAACTGTTTATTGAACTGTCATGGTTAAAGGTTTAATATGGAATTCAGAGCCACCTGCTCCGAAGAAATAGAGGGCAGAGTTTCACCTCTAAACTGGGTCCATACAGCCTCTAATGTTTAGATTTTAGTTTGTAGTAGTTTGGCATATATATTGTATTCTAAATTATTATTTATATTGTGTATTGCATTCTATAGCTATAGTGGGCAAGAACACCAAAATTCGACCAAACTGCTGAAACTCTGAGAGCCGTTCAAAAACTCTGCTGTCTAATAATCTTCACATGGAGCTGATCCATCTGTGCTTACTGGGCACTGGTGTTAACCGGGGGCTGTAGTCCGTGTAACGTTAGGTTAGTTTGTTTATTGGAATAAATCCGAAGTGGCAGAAAGTAGAAAACGACCAGCATATTCGTCTCGTCTTCCCGGTGGCGGTGCAGCCAGGAGAGCAGCCCGCCGGGGGAGGAGAGAGGTCAGCAGAGCCGGCTCTCTGCAGCCTCCTCTGTCAGACGCAGCCACAGTCAGCGGCTGAAGAGACTTGAGCTCAGAACAAGTCCGAGCCCTGCAGTCACAGCGGGCAGGGAGTCTGCATGCTAATGTCAGTAGATATCTCTGCAACACAACGTCAACACTGTTACCTCTTCACATTTTGTTGATAATGTTAGTTTATTGTTTTGATGTTTTAAGTTTAAATTCTGGCATATTTTACACATTGAACCTTTAAATAAGCAAATGAGGCATTATATAATGCTAACTTGTGTTTCATTATGGAGAAATCCACACCCACAAGTAGACAAGGTATAGTAAAAATAATCACCTAAATGTGTATTTTGGATGTTTTCTTTCCACTAGTCTAAAAGAAGACATGTTATGGAAGCAAAATAGCCCAAACTCTCAAAATTGACCAGTGCATGAGAATCTTTTTGCCTGTAGCTTTAAGACTAAACGTTTGGGGCTACATTTTTGTAATATAAAAATGTTTAAGTTTCATTGCATCTGTTCTGACTTGATCACTAGTGTAGATTCAACTAAAATCAAAGCAAACATAAAGCAAAAAAAAAGAGAAACTACAGGAGTAATAAAAAACAATTTTATTTTCTTTAAAAAATAACCCGCCCCAACAGAGTTCCCATACTATGACATACAGAGCCAAAACAATATGCTTCCATGTCCTTTCATTCAAATCTATTGGGAAGTGCTATGACAAGGACTGTTCTTGATCAGTGGCTTCAATATTGCTTAGTCGGACAGTGAGGCTGTGTGGAGAGGAGTGGACTCTCCGGTGTCCACATGATGCATTTCCAGGGTGACTGCCATTTCGTCTCCCCCATTTGCAAGGTGCTTTGTGGCTTCAGTGAGTGAAAAACTGCATCTGGTTTCAGTGGTACTGGGAAATGCCCCATGACTGATTTTTCTTTTTTCTTCAGCACAGAATGAGGGGTTAAACACGGGCCCCAACTGTGAAAGGCCTGGCAACTGGTGAGCCAAAATACATAACAGGTTAATATTATATATGTATATATACAAATCACCTTGGACACAATGAAGGATCAGTAAAACGGTGTACAAAGGCATTTTGATTATGCAAGTTAATAAAACATAATTTAAAAATCAAACTCATCTGATTTGTTATCTTTTGATCCCTTTCAGCTCAAAGGGGCTTTGACCATCAGACAAGATTTGAGGCGCTTACACGGCAACTGAGGTGGAATTTTGAGACCGTTTCCACAGTGCCCTCTTGAGGAAACACTCTGACACTAGTCACATGTCATAATAATAATGACAAAGGAAAAAGCAGTCTTTATAACCATTACACAATCGAGGGAAAACTGACAGGCAGTGACGAGCGCAAGGCTCCTACCTCTAAGTAAACCAAAATAAGGTGGCTCAGAATATCCAGTCATAAAAAATAATTACATGCATTTTTTTTTTTTTTTCAGAAATCCAGAAAGTGACTAGATGTAAAGGCAGGGCATATTAAGTAGTGGTAATAGTTGCCCGCCCTGTCCAATGTAGCAATCCCCTATCTGTGCCGCCCATGCACACAGAGCACCAATGGGGATTGGCTAACACAAGATAGGGGATTGGGGCAGGGGATGCTGCAGGTGTGTGATGTTAAAAGTGAGGATAAACAGCAAGGATAGAAGGTAATGATGGAAAGGGTGATCAGTGGTAGTTTGGCTTAGAGGGGAATAAGGAAACAAGTGCATTTGAAGAGGTCGGTCTCTACATGCTAAGAAAGAGACGGAGAGGGCAGATATGCGTGTGCTTCTGCTATTCAGGCTAAGAGTTGTAAATGCCTGCAGAGGAAAAAACTTTGTAAAAATGGGAATATATGTGTATAGGTACGCAAAGAAGTGCGCAGGTGGAAGATTAGAGTGCACTGTGTGGCGTCATCTCCACTGATGCTTGTTGGAATGTGCAGAATGATCGGAGCAAGGTCAATTTGCTGAATGAAAGTTCAGCTTTGCAGCACTTAAGTAATCACAGACTTTATATTTGCCTGCATTCAAATATACAGAGTGTTGACCTTGCCTATTGCCTTAGTTACCTATTTGTTCTGCAAGCTATGCAGGTGTGGGTGTAAAAACTTCAAAGTAGTTTGTGTCAAGCCTCAGAACAGACAAGTCCCACTATTTTGAAGTACAATAAATCAATAGGTTAATAAAAAAAGTGCCTTGTATATCCTAAAAGAGCAACACATACAGAAACGAAAGATTATCTTCCTGTTTAAGTGCCCCTTTTCCATTGGTTGGCATCACTTTTGGCTGGTTAATAATGCTGGTTTAGGTGCATGGGGTGCAAGTATATTTGATACACTCTATGCAAATGGTCCCTCTATTGTTATGCTAAGCTTGCTCTTCTATAGGCTAAATCTCTAAGGGACTGACCAATCAGCACAGAGAGCGCGGCAGGACTTCTCTCCTGTACCTACGATATGCTACACCTGCTCTTTCTGTTTCTGCTAATATAAAGACCAGAGGGATAGCCTCGCATGTACTAACAAACTCTTATGTGCAGGACTGGTGGCACCTACATGCTATCTCTAAGTGCTAATGTACCATACCTCAGACTCCTCCAGGCAGTTTAAAAAAATAACATTATTCAAAAGCATTAAAAACATGAATGTAGTTCATGACAACGATGAAATGACACATGTAAGTGTGCGTGCCCAGTACCACCCCTCTGGAGGATCCCCGTACTAAAGGGGCTTGGAACACTGGCGTCCGGCATTCGGATGGGTAAAGAGGCAGCATCGTGGTGACAGTTAAAAAAGTTTTCTGTGACTTTTCCCGCCTATTTTCCTCCCATCCGTATTGCATACTTACATACACAGGAGTGTGAAGGTATCGAACAATACAGTTACATAATAATAACCATGTTTAAAAATTCAACATAAAAAGAGCAATAGTCCTGGTAAATTAAGAAACAACAAAATGACAATAATAATAATAATATTCATAACTGTTTGAGTGCATGAGGCTGTAGAGTCTGCCTGCGTTTAACAAATGAATGACTGGCAGGCCAGTGGCGTGTGTGTGGTGGGCAGTCATTGGGAATAAGGGATGGGGATGAGGTGGTGGTGGTGGTGGGCGGTGTGCCCACTCAGGTAGAAATGAGGTGGGAGGGGTCGATGGTGGTGAGGGTTGGTGTATCTCAGGCGAAGTACATGGTCCTCAGGGTGTCGTGGTGAATCTGAACAGCTTTAGCCAGCGCCTGGGGGTCCCGACCGTTACTCTGACCAGACACGTGGCTGCCCTCCCCACTGCAGAGACGACAGGGAGAAAAGTGACAGAACAATGATCAGTGACACTTCACATGTGATTATTGGAATAAAGTCACAAGTAGCACGGCCTCTCGGTGGGGTCACTTCACGTGGGTGTTGAAGAACATATATTAAAGCTAGGATAGGCAACTTTGGAGAAACCAGCAAGAGTAAGCTACATGTTTTTATTATCCACCAGACAAAATTCCAGCTCCTCACTTTAGGCTTCCCTCCAAAGCCACTCTCCTAAAAACACATGAAAGCGCACTGCTGGAGGAAGAGTCCACGATAAATCATTGCAGCGCTTCGTTGTTATCGCTTACTGTATCCAACAACCTCCTGTCTCATTCACATGAAAGAAAACGCCTAACATTATCATAATAAATACCAACAACAAACAAATTGCCTACCCTAGATTTAAGACTGATTTACTTTACGTTTAATACATTTGTTCTAAGGACAGTAAATATGTTTTAAATATTTCACATCTCCTAAAGTCAGAATAGAGCAGAAGGCCTATGTCACACTTTAATTTCCATTACAAAAACTAAAAACTGTGGCCCTGAGAACTTTGGGAACCAAGAACCGCGTCACAAGCAATGAGCGTTTGAGAAACCCCGTGTTGCATATGTCATAACCACACTAACCTGTCATGTTCTTTGTCCACCAGATGGTAGCGGGCACGGAAGGCCACAAGACGAGCATAGTAGGCTGGCGCAGGGATGGAGACTGAGCGGGTACAGCGCACGTAAGTGTGGCACAACTGGTAGGTGAGAATCTGCAACTCATCAGCCGTGAAACGATTGTCGTCCCATAAGACGTAGTAATGAGACGGCCGGCTGGTGCCCTGGAGAGCAAGAGAAGGCAATAGAAATGAGATGAATAAGATATATGCAAAAAATGTTTTTTAAAAATGGGTATGTAAGTCAACCAAATTAATGTAGGGCTGAAGGGTCAAAGGCACTTTCACTCTTTTTAAACCTAATTACAAAGAAATAAAAGATTCAGTTTCTGTTCTTATTACCTGTATGCCTGCATGGCTGCACAGGTAGAAGTCAAACTCAAAGGGATGAGTGATGCTGGTGTCCACTGTAGTCCCTGCAGGAATATTCCCACTCTTCCCAATCTATCATAAGAAAACACAAGATGATCACTTTTAAACATATAGACAAGTATGCAAGTCTGAAAAGAGTTTTTTTTTTTTTAAAAAAAGCTCACCCTTTCAGACTTGTCAGCACAGAAGAGGCGTGTGTGGTGGCGTTTCTGCACCACGATGTAGGTGATGCCTGGCTGATAGTCTTTCTCCAACTTGATGCACGCATCTCTGATGGCCAGGAGCTCGTAGTGGAGAATCTGCACGCCAGAACATTGTTTATTAGCACTCAAGCTGATATGAAAAAACATGCTAAAAATGCACTTTGCCAGCATAATCTTAAGTAATAAGAAATAAGGCAATTCTACATGTTCAGGACAATCCAGTGGAGTCTAGTATATCAACCATCAGTTTCAACTACCATATTACCTGTGGCAACTGTCCCTCAGGAACTCCATCCCTGTAGAAAATGATCCTGGTGGGCTTGAACCGGGTCGACTTGTAGAACTGAATTAACAGTTCACGCACCATGTAAGACAAATCTTCAATGATCTCCTGTCTGGGTCTCTGGACTCGCACTGTGGCACAGTATCTGCTGGGATGAGCATCCATACTGCCTACCACCTGAGGGAAGAAAGGAAGTGACAGAGTTGAGCGGGGCGACTTCATCTGAATCCACCTGATCCACTGTGATCAGTCATTTGTCCCAATGTGTATATGTGTACGTTAGCATCCCCGGGAAGTGTGGGAGGCTCAACATACACACACTTTTCTCCTTAGTCAGGAGGAACAAGACAGACTCACTTTCCTCACCCATCCTCTCCATGTGTGACTCAAGCATATGTCATAATTGCTAGGCAACAACACAGCCAACCGCAGCTGAGCTGAGGTCAAGAGCGGAGCGATGGCTGACGTCATTTCCTTTTTGAACGTGAGTCAGTGATGAGACATTTGTTTCGCTTTATCCCTCACTTACTCCTCTCTTACTACTTTTTCTTTCTTCATTCAGCATCATTTGTTGTGCATTTGAGTCTTGAGTCATTTGAGACTGCAGCTTCTCAGGAAATGCACTCAAAGCTGGGCATTTACCTCTAATTTGATGCATCAGAAAAGAAACATAACCAAGCACTTGTACAGTTCTTCATTCTAAATAGCTTGTTACGTGTTATGTACTGCCTCAGAGTAAACAATACTTATTGAAGCTGTAAAGAGGGCTGTAACTAATGATGCTTTTAATGAAAATGTCAAAATGAGTTACAAATGCCAATCCCAAGCTACCGGAGTTTAAGGTGATGAATTCATGTCATCTATCCGACAGTTAATAAACATAATAGTATTTCTATAGTGCACTCATGTTGCCATACAAGTCAAATAGATAATAAATACTCACATATGAGCTGAATGTAATGACAATTGTTTTTAAAGCGTGTTTTTTTATTTTTTTTACTTTTTTGTCTGTGTTCAATATTAAAAAGGCGTTAAAGCTCTTCTGCCTCAAACATACCATTTATGGCTGTGTGATTCAGCATTGCTGTGTGCCAGTGTCCCCCAGTGCCACTGTCACCAGGCAACCACAACCATGCGTGTTTGCTTTTCTATGACATCTTGAGGTCATTTGCATTATTTGCATGACCTTGCTGTGTTTTTTTTTTTTGTTTTTTTTTTTTGTAATTTGCCTATAAAAAAGTCCCTGCCAACTTAGAATCTGGACTTATAAATAGATAACAAACATGTTTTTATGGCTTTGAAAAAGAAAGATCAAGGATCAAATCCCTGTGTTGTCGCAACTATTCACCAGATATAGTTTCGATCCACTTTCAGCCGCCTGTATGTCGGAATTGAAACAAAGCTGCTGCGTCCAACACAAAGAGCAGCAGTGGACAGAACCTGCCTGACATTCTTGCATATTTGGTGAAATTTATAAATGCATTACTTTGACTTTGGCCAAGCGCATCAAGCGGCTGCTCCTCTTATAATGGCCACTACTATACTCGTGTTGAAGTCAAAGAATAATATTTCTCTTGAACTAGAAAGTCAATATCTTTCCCCAACAAGAAATTAGAGTCTCAAAGCTGATTTCTCTTCCTCTAATGTGTATCTTTGTGAAGTTACAGTAAAACATAACAAGAAGTATGTTTCAAAAATGTGTCTCCACCTGTCCACTGAGACCAAGTCTGGATTTTCTGGGTCGACTACACGATAAAGATTGCGATAAACAGCAAACACCCAAACCCAGCCTTTAAAATGATTCTTCAGAAACCTATGGGTAATGTCAAACATGTTGTTTTTCTACAGCCTATGATCTTTAAACAATAAAACACACAGAGAAAGAACTCTATTATTTCCCTTATCGAGTAATCATTCAGTCTCTATATAACAAGTAATGATGAGAAATGCCCTCCAATGTCACAATAGCTTAACCTGCACGCCTAGAATTGACTGACTTTATGTGACACGCAGTAGCTGCACATTCCCTACCTTTTCCCCCCCGAGATTGCCTTCAAGGTCAAGTAGTAGTTTAATGAAGGTGTTTATTTCTGAGACTTACAGCAGTAATGGAGGGCTTCTTGCCATCTCCAGCAGGGGGATGCGTGACGTCTGCTCCCAGGAAGATAACCGGCTGCTGAAACACTGCTGACCTGAGAGAGCGAATGGAGGAGGAGATGCAAATTACACTTGCTCATAAAAGCAATGTGGCGTTGCTTTTGAGGGGTTGTATTAATATCATCACAGGCTGAAATACTGAGATGGGTCAATAATATATGTCATCCAGCAAACTCTGTGGGCTTCAAATACTTTGAACTAAGTCAAATACACTTCTATGGTTTAACAGTGCCATTTATGGAACAACTGTAGTCCCAGGTCTTGTATTAACAGCAATGACCTGTGGCAGTAGTCTCAAGAATGGGTGACAGAAGTATTCTTACAATTCTCACTGTTGTCGTCCTGCCATAAATGTGTGCAGCGAATTCAAAAGCAGCCCAAAACAACAGCTCACCGTTGGTGAGGCACCAGGATGTTGTTGATGCCTCCCAGCTTCACGTTGATCTTGAGGCAGAGGTTGGAGAGGGTCTGCGGGGACGTCTTCACCACGTTCTTCACCTGGACACACTGCGTGGCCATGCCCAAGAGGGTGTCCCCCACACGCTTTACCTCGGCTAAAACAAAAAAAAGTGGGGGGGCAGTTTGGAAATGGGCACACCATGTACAGTTCAGCTTTTAGACAATCTGCCTTGATGTCTTTTGATGATGCCAAGTGTGTATATTCAAAGACAAAAAAAACATAGCCTACCGTAGACCGGAGTTTTTCCCGGCAGAATGACGATGATGAGCTGCAGTCCAGAGTAAGTGTTCTTCAGGTGTCTGAACATGGGCTCCACGCTGTCTGCTCCCTGGGCGTATTTACAGAAACATGGCTGGCCCTGAATCGGCATCCCAGCGTCCTTAGAGATCTTACGTAGCTGGTCTGTGAAGTTCCTGAACGAAAATCAGATAAGTTGAGATCTAATTCAGCAAGGCAAGGCTTTTCATACTTTACCGTTGCCTAACACTAAGGATGAGATGATATAGGATTTTATCCCGATAAAAAACACACGCAATAAGTTGATCGCGGTGAATTTCCATTATCGGGATAATGGTGAATATCTTTACCAGTGACATGAAAAAGCGGTCTAGCTCGCTATCATGGTAGAAAAATAGAACATGATTTTAAAAATACAGGAATTATCACGTAAGGAATGATCATGCTCTCTTTTGTTTATCCTTTATTTGTGCAGGGGGCCTAATGATTTAAGATTACCGTGTATAAGATTGTTTTATTGTTTGTTTTTCACAAAAAAAAAAAGATGTGTCCTATCAGCGATGAAATAGTTTCTTAACTAAATGTAAGGTGAAGTGATGCCAGAAAGTGTCGTTTAAAAAATGTAAAGCATATTTTGATTATTATCGGTATAATATTGTGAATTACACTTATTTTGGCCAGTATAATCGTAATAGCTTGCACGGTATCCGTGCCCCATCATCAGGAAATATTATTGATAATATTCTAAATTAATTTATCAGTGTTTTAGACTAAATGTAGGCTAAATAAGGCGTTGTGGATTCACTTTTTCTCTCTTGCTATCAGCTGAATTAAAAGTGGATCTAATGACTTACCACTCTTAAATGCAAAACAGCCAAGAATGTTGAAATTATTTAATTCCTCTGAAAAAAAAAAGTACTCCCACTGTTAGAACTCATTAGTACTTACTTTAGCACCTCCTCTCTGCACTGTTTCTGAGGGGCAAAGCAGGCAATCGCCCAAACTTTGATCTCGATGCCGTTATAAAACTGCTTCCCCCTCATGTCCCACACTCCCTGGTTGGGGGTTGCTATGGCACGGTTCTGTGGAAGAGAGGATCAGAGGAGAGAAAGTTTCAACTAAATCAGGTCAGATCTACCGCAAAAATAATGTGGAAAAAATGCAACTGAAGGATTTTTACCCTAATTCAAGACTCCCCCATCCTTTTTTTACAAAAACAAATGAATGATGTCTTACCCGTCCTCCATACTGCAGGATAGGGGCTGGAAGCACCCGGCCCGTCACCTCAGCCATGTCATCTTTCACTTTGATCCCAAACTCCTGGATGTACGGGTCCAGGTTGAAGTTAGCATTCTTCATCTGTGGAGAGTGAAAAACCACCCATCATTTACACTATAAATCACTGAGTTAAACTTTCCCATACAATGTGTGGGCCCCACCCACCAGTTGTCTCTACAACTCACCAGCCTGCTGATCTCCTCTTGTCGGTCGGGTGCGGAGCGAGCTGTGGCTTTGATCATTGTGGACGTCTGATTATCCGTCAGTTTCTTGATGCATCGCTGACCTGCTACAATGTTACACACCTGGAACCAGTAAATCCAGAGTCATTAGGGTGTAGACGTCGGTTGTTCACATGAACTAATCTTGGCTGCGTCTCAAAATAATGTTTAAGTCAGTGTGCAAGTTGCCGTTACATAGGAGCACTCTTTATTGGTTCAGTCTTTAAATAACAAACTCAGATATCATATCATCCTTACTCACCTCCAGAGGCAGGTAGGTGTGCTTCTGCTCCTGCCCCACCTGTAGACAGGGCAGGTGTGGATATTTTAGCTGCAGGTTGTACTTCTGCTTGAAGTACTGGGCCACGGTACATTCTACTGTCTGTCCACTTTCAAGCTGGAGGGGAAACCTGGTTGGAAAAAAAATTACAAGAAAATGTGAATGACTGTATCTGGTAAAAAGATGAAGAAGTTGTCTTTGCTGTAATGAGTAGAAACGTTTTTTTTTGGATACACCCCTGCTTGGTCACGAGTGTGACACACCCGTGACCTCGTAACAACAAATGTCCCCGTCATCAAGGCGTCACTGGCCAGCTCTCCATTTGCCGATTCATCCAGGTTAATGTTGAAATGTTAAAAAGGTAATAACAATCACAAGTTATCGGACTTACGTTTGGTGGCTGGCAGGTCGTCGGGTGACATTGCATACACGATACTTCCTCTTCATTTGGCCGCAGTGGGTCACCTCCACCTTCAGGCCTGGTAGTGACAACAACAAGCGATGTACACGAGAATTAACACAAACAGACACAACAAGACTAACATGATTATTACAAGCAAAGTGATCAAAAGAGCTTCTCATTGCTGATATCAAATGGCAGTAACTTATTTACAAAGGTCATCGAATCTTTAGACAGCAGTGTGAAGGTGTACATTTATTTTCTTGTTGAAAGTTTATCATGAAATGTTGGGAAGGCACTTACACACCGGCCAGTAGCCCACCTTTAATCTCCTTGGTGAAGCGGACCCTTTGCGAGTCAGTGAGAGTCTTAGGCTGCTCGTCGATATTGCGGATGTCCAAAACTTCACACATGAACTCAATTACAGGCTGGGCTTTGTAGAAGGCTGTGGCGGACACTAGAGGGAGACAGAGAACAGCAGTAAGTCCACAAAGGTCAGAGAAGAGCAACTTAACAAAAAGGTGCGTGGATGTCCACAACTTTAACGAGCCTTTACATCATTTATCAAAGCCAAATTAATGACACAAATCCTCTTTGGTTCCAGAGTAAATTGTACTTTTTGATCCCGTTTCTGCCCAGTCATGCATTGTCAGTAAAAAACAATGAGATCACTGACTGACTACACACACACACACACACTCAGTCACTTCAGTGACTCACCATCAATGTTAAGCATCATCTTCCACATGGCGGGGCGTACAGACTGGTGGAAGCCAAACCAGACTTCCCTGCCCCCACCCAGTGGGTGGTAGTATCCTTCAGGTGGGGAGAAAAATGAACGGCCCACTGGAGTGTACCTAATTAGAGGAGCCGGGGAGATGAAAATGATGAATGTGCAAAAAGACTTGACTTAATTCAAAGCATGACCTCAGCGTGACTTCATATTCAGCAAAGTTGTAGTTCCATGTAGGACGTTTCAGAATAAGGCAACTCTCTAAAAGAAAACGTGTGTAGAAAAACACTAAAATGAGAGTTATGGGGAACAGTGCTGGCTTTGTCTGAAACAGAATGAAAAAAAAAGACCTTAACACTGAACTGACTACTTTTTCCACAAACATCAGTAGCTTGAAGTCCTCAAGCCAGTTATCGTTACTGCTCTGCTCAGCATTGCTCAGCGGACACTTTCGCACAGGTCGCAACTTTTGTTTAGTGCTATGCTGGTCTGATGCATGTGAATTCCAACACCACGGTTAACCTTGCTAGGCTGCACTTTTTTTTTTTGTCAACTTTGAAAAAACATGACTTTCACATGTGGATATAACTCAATTTAACATGAGCAAGCAGGGAAGTTGCAGTGTGTATGCACCTCATAGAGGCCAGGTGGCGCATGGCCACGTCCAGGGCTTGAACCGAGTCGAGGGGGACCTGCAGCCGGCCGCTGACCAGAGTCTCCTGCAGCAGGCGCCATGACACTTTGGCCAGCCAACGGATGGACACCTTGAAGATTCGGTCTTTGCCCTCACCTGGGATAGTTACCTCAAAATCCACCTGGAGAAATAGAGGACAGAAAGGACAGAAACAGAGCGGAGAGGTAAAGAACAACTCTGCAGGAGACGGAAAACTCTAACCAGGAATTGAATGAAGATGGACTATTAGCAAGAAAAGAATATTATCATGCCGTGCAGTATACTGTAAACCCTACTTCTTACAGGATTCATTATTCAAGAAGGCATGTCACACTACAGAAGGTGGTTCAAAAACACCTTGACTACATCACTGACAGCCGTAGTTTTTTGACTCCATTGCTATATGAGCTCTTAATTGTGACTGTATGTCAAAGTACATGGGTCTGTGTCCTTAAATAACTTGTTACACTTTTTCGCTTTCTTGCCAAGAGTTGGGTGAGAAAATCAATACCACTCTCAAGTGTGTACAGTAAATATGAAGCCACAGCCAGCCGCCTGTTAGCTTAGCTTAGCATAAAGACTGAAAACTGGGGGAAACAGCTAGCCGGGCTCTGTCCGAAAGTAACAAAATCCACAGACTAGTACCTCTTTAAGCTTAGAAATAACAGAAAGCAGAACTCTTTGTACTCAAATACACATTCAAACTAAAAGCCTCCAAACAGACAGTAACAGTGTTCCATTAAACAGTAGGTGTCTGCGACTGTTATGAATACTGGGATAGACATATGTGCTCTGCAGAAGTTAAATAGCGCTTAGTTATGATTTTCATTTAACCCTTCCTCCCATGGAGAAACAGTGCAAGTCCCGCTTGAACATGACTTTATTGATCCCTGAGGAGACATTAGTTGGTGATGATGGCATGGTGTGACGGCGCAAAGCACAACCACTGCAAACATTTACCTTCTCACTCCCAATAGGAAGTGCTAGCACCGTGTAGATGTTCTTCTTGCCGTCGTACACTGGCTTCCTGTCGCCAAAGAGCTGGGGCTTGAAGTGTTGCACCATGTATTCCACCACCTCTCTGTAGGAAGCGAAACACACAAACACAGTACGGGCTTAACATGCGCCAGAAACAAGAAATTGACCCTGCTGTGCCAACTAAACCCATCGCCTGATCAGGATGCTCTATCGTGATTGTGGGGGGGGGGGAGCGGCTCTCAAGATGATAGACTATTGATCAAGCAGGATGCAGCTGTTGGGTGCAATATCTCATGGTCATGGGGGAAGAGGCAAGGACAAAAAGAGCGCGGGTGTGGGCAGGGAGCCACCTTTCAATGGACGGTGCCTTGGCCTTCATATTAAGTGTGGGGGATGAGGAGTTGTCCTGAAAAGAAAAGGTGAAAAAGGGCTTGACCTTTGTATCCCTTCTTGGAACCTTTGTCTCGAGCCCTAAAACCAAAAGAGACCCTCTCTGAATGTTAGAGGAGGTCATTTCAGGTTTTCTGACCAAAAACTGGAGATTACAAATGGGAGATTATTGATTTGTTGTTGTTCACATTGTTGTTAATTGGGGAGACAACAAAGCTCAACGACTCTCCTAGAGTGCTCTCTCGTCTTTCTTCTGCTGAGATCTTGAAGGATCTGAATAAAAGATTACATGTTCAATAAAATGTTTAAAAAAGGAGGCTATATGAGGCCACTAGTATTAAGTCAGGGCTGTTTTAATAGATACAAATAAATAATGTCAAGTTATGCCTTTCAGGTTTTGAGAAAAGTAGTGAATTGGTCCTGAGGAAATATAACATCTGGCTTCAAATAGCCAGATGTTATATTTGTCCAGGAATAAAATTTAAAAAAAACCTTGATTGATCTAGATTGAAAAACATTATTTTACAGTACACTTGATAGTTCATGGACTAGGCTAGTGCCAAGATACTGACAAAAAACAAAGTATATTATATTCCTGCTTCTCCCTGATACCGGACACGCATCTCCATACAAAAGACAACTGTGGAACATGATAACCAATCATATCTTGTTGACAGCCACCTCGTAGTGCGATACAACAAGTTTAGGCTCAAGCAGAGAGAGCTGAGGAAAAGGGAACATGGCATTCATGCCTTCATAGAACGGGAAATTCTCCTGGATCAAACATGACGACACATATGTATTGTGTGACGTGTTGCCAGTTCCCCTCAAAGGCAGACAGGACAAGTCTTTTTTAGAGGAACTGGTTTTCTGGAGAGCCATGACAAATGTCGGCAAGGCAGACAGACAGCACATTCCCCCCTGAATACATTTGTAATTTGTGTTTATGTACTGTTTGTTGCTTGGATTAAAGTAATAAATGTGACCATCATTACCATGGCAGGTCTATTTATATATATTTATTACAGCTGAAATCAAAATGGAGGGGGCCAGTGAAAACTGTCTAGGGATTATTATTTTCATTTTTTTTTTTAATACTGAAGCTTGCAAGGAAGTAGCAATTAACAAGGCAATCCGTGTTATTCTCTTTACAATCAAAAGGATACATTTTCCTCCTGCATTTTAGGACACATTTGATTGGAAAGCCACTTACAGTATATATATTCTATTCAATAATAATGTTGGAACCCTTTTGACACAACCTGCATCAGACAGCGAATGGTTCAGCCACCCAAAACAAAGAGCTTCTTCAAGCCCACTCTGCAGCAGAAACACCAGCCAAGGTGAAAGGGTCAGTTGAGTTAGATTCACTTTTGACTCGGCCATCTGTCCAGTCCGGTGACTGACCGCAGGAGGAGAAGTCTTACTCCTGCTTAAACTGATGTGAAACCTCATTTTGGCCTGATTCTGCAGATATGTAGGAACTTTAATCACATTGCTTTTTTTGCTCTTCAATGTGACGAGGAGTCACTCTAGGTAGGATTTTAACACATTGATAAGGAAAGGATATAGCGTCATTTTAATGTTTGGAAAATACGTTTCATTTTTGAAAATATCAAAAGCAGGTCACAAGATTCAGGTTTTTTTTCCCCTTAATTTAGGAAATGTATGACTAAATATCTACTTTCATTTCATTCAAATATTTGTTTTCCTACATAACAGAGCTGCGTGGTGCAAAAAACAATGCTCGGTAAAGCTAGTAAAACCAATCCATGTCAAACTTACTTAGCATAGCACAGCAGTATAGCAGCAAGAGAATTATTTGTAGTATTTTCCCCACACAAAATATAGTAATCAACCTGTGAAAATGTAATTAGTTGTTACAAAGAATAACATTTTATTCCCAGTTGCATTGTTCATGTTGAAAGTAGCTGTTGTCGCTGCCTCCTGAAAGAGTAGCAACACAATGATTGCGAGTGACAAGTACACGTTTCAAACTGTTCCACACGGCAGACATTTCAGCTGCTTGTTGACTTTTTAAAATGCATGCCTTGCTGCCACAAGTTAATAACTGCTTGAGACACATGAAAACTGACAAGTACTGATCTTCCAGATTGATGTGGGACATCACAGACAAGGAGAAACATTGCGACTGTGATCAGATGAAGGTGTAGCCACGTGTCCTATTACCTGTTGACTCTCCGTGGGCACTTGTCGGGCTTAATGTCAACCTCATAGTGAAAGACGTCCATCTTTGGGATCTCCACCTCGAAGTAGTTGGCCAGCAGCTTGATGGGCTTGCCCACGGTACCCATGCCTGGCCGGCGGGGGGCATGGAACACCTGCTGCAGGGGTGGGGGGAAGGCCCCCATGGGCACTGAACAGATAGGGGATAGGGAGCCATCGACAAGAACAGGTGACAGAGGGGAGGAGGTTCAGAGCGAAGAGGGGAGGAAGGACGAAAGTGGATGTGCGCGAAGCAACAGCGAGAGCAGAAAAAGAACAAGTTAAAGGAGCGCAAATGGCCACAGCAGGCACACGAGATAAAGAACGGTTAAGTGAGGAGATGGCAAGGAAGTAGTTGTGACCAGCAGAGGACAGGGCAATGAGGGCCAGAAATGTGGCATAAGCCGGGGAGGAAGTGTAGGCAGAGGCCAGGAAGAGGAGATAATAGATAGACACAAGAGTGAGTGGCAGGGACAGGAAGACAGGAAGAAGGAGAGGGAAGATAGTAAAAGAGAGAATGAAACAGTTAGGGGCCAGGGAAAGGGAGAGAGGTATGTTATACAAGTTTAGATAAGGTGATGGAGGAGAATATTGACAAGGCGTAAGGAAGAGAAGGAGGGGGAATAACCAGATTAGGTCAAATGAGGATGGACAAGGGAGAGAAGGGGGGGACGGTAGAAGGACAAATTGTGGCGGGAGAAAAAAAGGAATACATTAGAAAAAATGTTATTCACGTAGCAAAGCATCAAAACGTGATTTCTGAAAATGATTTATCAAATGAACTTCAGTTTTGTTGTGCTTCTCATCACATCCCTGCTACTGATTACCGAAAATCATAATAATTGATCAACAAAACAATAATCTTGAAGATTGAAGATGTCACAGAGGGCTCTGGGAGTGCATGATGGCATTTTCCAATACTGCCTTTTATCTTCATCAATTAATTGAGCAAATCATTTATAGATTATATATTAGAAAAATTATCATAAACTATCCTAAACTTACTGTACTTTGCACTTTCAAAAGTCTAATTTCTGAAAATGTCTTCATCCAACACACTCTTTATTTGTCAGTTATTTTCTAGTGCGTTGAGTTTTTGCATTGAGTTGTATAATCTAGGCTTAAAAAAGTAGCATTTCATTGGCAGAAGAAGTAACAAGTAGCTGCAGCTAACCATTATTTTCGTGCCGATTGTTTTCTAGATTAATCGTTTGGTCTATGAAATGTTGTCACTCCAAAACCCAAAGATATTCAGTTTAATATGATATAAAACAGAGAAAAGCAGGATATCTCCATATTTGAGAGGGTTGAAACAGCATTTTTTGCCATTTTTAGATAAAAAAATATGTTTTTAAAAGATGAATCGATTAGTTTGCTGCTCTAGTAACAAATAGTGAACAGCATATAACTTAAACCTCACTGATAAATGACTATCAGCGTTCATACGAGCATCATGTTTTAAAAACAAGCCTGAGCCAATCAGGAGGTCGAATACAGAGCGGGTCCTACACTGAGTGCTAGATATGAGGCTAGCTGTGACTCCTGCCTGAAAGGGGCCCAGTGCCTTAACCTCGGGGTCCCCAGAGAACAGCCCTTCTCCACCACAACAAAGACCCCAGCTGCCCTGCTCCTCCATATCACACACACACACACACACACAGACAGACACACACACGAATACACGGGTGTACGACAGAGGGAGCGCCCTTGCTACAGCGAACACACACCCTCATACACACAAACACAGGGGGCCCCCTCTACATTCCCAGCCTCACCATGGAGACACCTCGGCAACACAGCATTGTCATGGATATCAGGGGACCTGTGTGTGTGTGTGTGTGTGTGTGTGTGTGTGTGTGTGTGTG
>CALSBV010012107.1:719323-755441 GCA_943590825.1 Bovichtus diacanthus
TGTGTGTGTGTGTGTGTGTGTGTGTGTGTGTGTGTGTGTGTGGAGGGCTGTTGGAGGAGATGGGAGGAGGCAGGGTGCCGCTGTGGTCATGCTGAAGAGACCTTGGCCTTTTTGGTCCTGCACTGTTCCCAAATCAGGCCAAGGCGCCCGAGTGTCCCAAATTGGAAAAGCCTTGTTTTCAATAGCTACTACGGAAATCTTTGGGTCAAACATACCACTTAATCATATGTTCACTAAGTCTTTATCATCTGACAGGAAGAGTCAACATTAGCCATAAAACACAGAAAGATGCTTTGCTTGGTGTGTGTGTGTGTGTGTGTGTGTGTGTCTACGTGTAGAATCACACTACAACACATCTGACAAGCACCTTAAACACTGACAGACATGTAATGACCGCACGTACTCTATGTGTAAGAGAGCCTGTATGTGTGAGAATACGTAAGTGTCTAGAGTGAGTTGTGATGGTTGCGCACTCACACAATGACACACACTTCGCCCTCGTGCCAGTGAAGGCAGATGGTGAGAAGCGGAGCCAGCGCTTTCACACATCCCAAGACAATAGCAGTCTTTCCCGGGCGCTAAGACTCAAAGCAGAGCTTTGGTGCTGCATCATAACATGAAAACACTCAAACTGTCTTTACAATGACGCAACAAGCAACACACCCAATTGGCAAATTTGCCCGTTTCAGGATCCTTTGGTGAGATCTGAATACAACAAATGTTAAGCACATTTTCAAGCATACAGTACTAGACAGTAACATTTTTACATTCTGGGTTCAGTGTGTCGCTGTTAAATAATCTAATTTTGACTTTGTTGGTAATAGCAGTTTGCAAGTGTAGCTAATGATTAAGGATGAGCGCTACTGAGTTTAAATGCAAGTCCACAATGAAATCGAAAAATTCTATCACAAGGAAATTAGCCTTTAAAATTTCAAATTAGGAAACAGTAGTGTTTATGAGGAGACCCCATCCCTCATCATCAGGAGATCCTAACAGGCCAAGTACATAAATAAGGGGGAACAGCCAATTATGCATCAATTGTTTTGGCCAAACTATTTGGCTCTCTCAATATTTGGCTGTTGACCGTGAGCTAAACATGGCAATCATCTCAATCTCGGAAAATAGCACATTGAATAATCACACTTCAAACACAAAAGCAGACTTTGAGATGAGGGGCCCCCGGGGACCCTTCCCCCCATCCAAAAATATAAAAACAAGCCTATTCAACTATATTCAAAGGTCAGTGTCTGGATTGACAATGTAATTTCAATCTCAGGCCTATTTGTTCAAGTAAAGAAGATATCCTGAGAGGGTTTGGAGATAGTTCACAGGGTCTATGAGTTCACAACACCACCTCCTTAAAAGAAAATGTTTTATAAATTGAAACACTACCTAGTGTGTGTTTTAATTAGCTGCCTCCACACCTCAGTGTCATCCAAGAAAACTGCTAAATAAAGATCAGCACTGGCACTAGCTGTAAAACTCAAGCATGAAGCACCCCGAGCGAAAACCTCACATACAACTGCAATGCACTGCATATGCTTCTCAGTGTTTTCGAAAAACAGGCTCAGTTAACTCCAACAGCAGATATCACAGTTTATGATTATTTTTGGTTCAACATGAATAAATAATGCATCCGTCTCTGCAGATGTTAGGCCTGTGTCCCTAATGTGCGCATGTAATGCACAGGTGTTAAACACTCTTTAGACATCCTGAACCTTTTGATAACCTGTCACTGTAAAGGGAGGCTGGTCCGCTGTGCGGGGTGCAGCCAGCTGCTGCTGCTGCTGCTGCTGCTGCTGGAAGGCGGGCTTCACCTCGTCCCTCCTCACCCAGATTCCCACGACCTCCCTGCCCCCGCGCATGGCTGAGGATATTGTCAGCACCTAAAAAGGCTTGTCTATAGCTATAAATCTGGATAAATAAAAAGTGCTGTGCGTGCATGCATGCTGCAAGAGAGCCCCCTCCATCTCCCACTCTCTCTTCTTTAAACGTTGCGATGCAACAGACCCGGTCTGTCACCAAGCCTCCCTCTACATCCCCCTGATGCTAAGGCCAGGCTACGGTGCCCCGTTTTCCCAAATACAAGTCTGCAGACATAATTTGGGTATCCGGATTGATAACATGTTAAACCACTTAAGGGAAAAAAAAAAAAAAAAAACCTACCAGCGCCAGACGGTCCCGGCTCCATCCCATTCACTTAGCCGCGCGGGTACAAGCTAGTTTGTCCGGGGTGTTGTGGCCAAACCGCCGGCCCCTTCAGGCTGGAAGCGTCTCAGACTTCCAGCCCCCTCCTCTCGGCGTGTAGTCTTCTCCCCTGTCGGTGTACCCCCGCCCCCTGCCACTACCAGAGCCCCCAGACCCGCAGAGGAGTTGAGGCTAACGGCGATAGCTGGCAGTTGGTTGTCTGCCCGTTGACCCTGGAGGTAGTGACGGTAGAGCTGGAGGGCGATGCTGTCTTATTTCTGACCACCTTTCCTCCGCGGGGCAGTGCGGTCCCTCCCGGCGCCGTTATCTGGCCGATAGTCCGCGGCGCTGTGATTTCTCGTCAGTCTGTTGTGCTCCTGCTCACCGTTCAAGCAGGATTCTCCAGCGGAACAAAAAAAGGCCAGCCCCTCACCCCCCAAAAATCAGAAACTTCTTCTTTGCCATTAGAAAGTGCAAAGGAACTGTTGATGAACTTGCTGTCACACCCCAGAGGGTGAAGGCGGAACTACACTGCAGATATGCAAATATATGGGCATGTGCTTAAAAAGGGTTCCTTTAAAAGTTTGCATTGAATATATCCAACAACAAAAAAAGACATGAGAGAGGTTTTGAATGGATATTTTGACTTTGTTTTATCTGTTTTATCACTATGTGTTTACCATAATATTTTTGAGTGGATTTTCAACTTTATTTAAGGAGGAAAACTGGACAAACAATTAAATTTCAGGATAGAAACATTTTAATAGGCTATGTTTTAAAGGTAATGAGAATGGAAAAGGTAGTGGGGTTTCTTGTAAATTTATTTTATTTCTGGGAAAATTTGACATTCACAAAAAGAGATGGGCAGACTCCAAACCAAATGTGGGGCATTTTTTTAAATCAAGAACTGCATCGATATGGCAACACTATAAGAAATCTTAAGAATAAGAAGGCAATTAAAACGAATTAAGTGTACTGATGCTACATTATTTAGAATTTGTATTACTTAAAAAAAATTTTTTGTTTTACTATTTTTGTCTTTTGTTATTTTTATTTTATTTTACTTATATGTACCCCTGGTATGGAATGTACTGTTAATGTACCTATGTTAGGGAAACATATGGCCAAGTGAATGTCACTGTTAAGACCCAATGTCTTCAGAATCTAATAAAGACATCATGAAATTAAGAATCATATGTGTAAGTACACATTAAATACATAACCATAAAATTGTGAGTACACTTTCAGTACACATTTCAAAGGGAAATATTGTACCTCTTTAGTTTGACATGTAAGCTATGGTTACTATTAAGTTTACTGATTAAAAAAATATTATTTGTTGCCATAGATGAAACCATCCAGAAAAAGTAAGAAAAATCACCTCAACATAAACTGCGAATAGCCAAATTATACCTGCACATTAATGCATCAGCAATAATTATGCAATAATATAATACTTAATTATATAACACTCATAGGGCCATTTTATGTATTGTGAGTACTTTTACTTTTGATATGAGTACATTTTTCTGATAATACATTTATACTTAAATCAAAGACTTTTACTTGTACTTTATATACTAACACTTAAATATTTTTATATTGTGGTATTGATACTTTTTCCTTTAGTAAATATTGAGACGCTTTGCTGACACTGTTCAGAATGGACCATGAGTTCATCCACATAATTTGAAAATCTACTAACGTCTGACAGGAAGTCGTCACCACTCGGTTACGTCACTTTACTCCAATGCGGAAGAGATCGTCATCGTAAAAGCTGTGAGTTGGAAGGTCTGTGAGATGTGATAAAATCATAGTCATTTTGACAGTAGAACAGCATTATGTTCAACAGTATCAATGAACGTTGCCGGTTCCGTTAAGACTGAGTGTTTTCTGGACGATGTGGGATTCGGTTTGTGCTTTTAGCCTGACAGCAGTTAAGTTCATTGCACGTCTCGTGAGCTGGGCTGGCAGTTAACGGATAAATCAATCACTGACTGCATGTAAAAATGAAATACTTCTTTTTAAACGACACTTTAATACGATATTCAGATAATCTTCTTGCCGTATAAACAACAACTTTGTATTTTCTTCTGTTTCTGTTGGGTGGGTTACAGGGTTGACAATAATAAACCTTTCTAAAAAAAAATCATTTTATTGATCTATTTCTAGACCGTTTAAAGCCCGAACATGTCGTGGATAAGGGAAGGTGAATTAAACCTACTTGAAAAGATTTCAGCCAATATCCTGAAGGTAAGCCTAAATCTGTATGTTCTTATGTGCCTCTGTCAATATTTTCGAAATGGAAATAACATTACCCAGCGACGTTTGTAAACAGCAGAAACTCGCATTAACCGCAGTTCTGGAGATACCCGTGTTTGCAAAAAAACTCTTCTAACCATCTAGATAATGAAATAATCAATTCACTTCAGACTAAAAAAAAAAAGATTATTCAACTTGTCTCTCAAATTGTTCCGCTGTGTTGCAAATCTGGACAAAGGTTGTAGCTAGAAGTTAAATCTCCTTGCACAATCTGTGCGACGTGAAACATAAAAAAGTTCTCAGTGTTGGTTATGCTTCTTTATATTGAAGTTGCACTGTAGTATTTTATATTCGAATGTAAGTTCTTCTTTCGCACAAAACTAGTAAGGAGACGCAATTTCTGGCTTTTTATCATGCTGCAGACATAATCTTTTTTTCGTCCAGATCTTTGAGGATTCTGAAAATGCCTCCACAGCAGTGCAGTGTTGGTTAAGTTTTGTTAATAAACCTTTTTTTGGGTTTTTCAAAGATCGCCTGTTATTTACTTTTCAAAAATATGGATGTTTAGTTCTGTGACTTGAATGTAATGGTAATAAAACGATGAATCATTTGGTCCATAAAATGCCAGAAAATAGTGCAAAATGCTTGTAACAATTTCCACAAGCCCAAGTTTTCTCTTAATTATTATGTAATATATGAAATATTCATTAGCACTTTTTCCACAGCTTTCAACTGCATCTCACAATCCTCATCAGCAGATAGAGGTTGCTCTTATGTCATACCCTGATGAAGAACAGAGATGCAGTTGAAAGCTCTGAAAAAGTGTTGTACGTGGACCTTAAGTTAAGATTGTTTTTTTCAAAATACTATTTCTATGGTCAAAAATGAGAAATCTTCACATTTTAGGAGCTGGAATCAGACAATATTTGGCATGTAATCACAATTGTTGCCTTATTACTTTTCTTTTGATTAACTAAGCATTTCAGCTCTATACAACTGTATCTGTCAGTAAAACCCAAATCTCTCTTGACTCCCAGGCTGGACCCATGCCTAAACATGTGGCCTTCATCATGGATGGTAACCGCCGCTTTGCACGCAAGAAAAACATGGAGCGCCAAGAAGGGCATATGCAAGGCTTCAACAAGCTGGCAGAGGTGAGATCGCTTTGTCTTCTCAAACAAATGTCACCTGGGCATTAAATAGGTTGCTCATGTATGCGTATCTTTTTGTCCCCTCGACATCAGACATTGCGTTGGTGTAAGCATCTGGACATCCAAGAGGTTACAGTGTACGCCTTCAGCATCGAGAACTTCAAGCGCACTAAAAATGAGGTAGATGGGCTGATGGAGCTGGCCAAGCAGAAATTTGAAAAGCTGTTGGATGAACGGTGAGTTTCAAGATAAGGATTTAAAATGGCTTTTTTTCTTTCTTTTTTTTTAACTTTGTTGTTGCTTGTGAGACAGGTCACATTTTATACATCATATGATTCACAGCTTCCTGAAAGTAAAGTCCAACCACACCAAATGCAGTTACTGCTTGGTTACAGTAGGTTAAGTGTCTTTGTAAGACTGAAACATACATGTGTCAGTTTCAGTCTTTGAAAAATTAACTGAGCTTCCGATGGGTATAAAACCAAATTGCAACAAGAATGTTTTCAAACCACCTGTTAAATCTGTTTAAATCTGCTCACTCAGTTCAAAGTTGCATTTAAAACATCCACAATGAAGACATTTTTTATTATTTTACTGCAACTGGATACAACAACCGTTGAAAATAATGACATAAAACACACACCACTGCATTGGCCATTCAGTAAGATATACTGTGGACTGAGGCCAGAATGACCAAGAGGAAAAAAGGCTGACTTATAAATAAGAGGGCACATTATAAGATATTTCCATTGCTATTTTGGTTTATACTGACTTCCCTGCAATACACCAGCATATCTAGTTGACACTTGTAGATTGTTGCCTCTAATTATACTGTCACTGTATTCCTTTATAGATGTCCAAAAACACTTAGAGTATTTAAACCAATTAACAACTACCACAGTGAAAGTTTAGGTGTGTTAATCCACAGTACCACAAATGCCCACTAGATGATAGCCCAGGGCATTTTTTTGCCTTTGATTGACAGACTTTTCTTCATGTTTTTTTCTGCAATGATGAATATTTTACAGATGAATTATTAATATGGTTTCTCATTGAAAATACAGAGTCTGGGGCACCTGGTGGAGTGGGTGGCCCATGTACTAAGTCCTTACCGCAGCTGTCCAAAACACATTGTGGTATCAGAAGCTGTCGCTCATTCAAATGTTTGTCTCGGAGGCAATTTTCCGAATTCAGTTTTATTAAAAGCATCAAAAGGTTCAAAGGTTGGCTTTTATTGGAGCGTATTTGCTTGTGTGACAGCAGTAGCCTATCACACTCAGCGCTGGCGGTTACCACTTGCTCGCCCACCTCACCTCCTTTTTTTAAATAAAAAATGTCCTTACAGCAGTAACACTGCAGAAAATAAATCATCATATTATTGTGACTTATTGGACATTACCAATAACATTGTATTAAAACGTTATGCCACTATACCACATTTTCAATCTGTGTATCAAGACGTCTTACAACCTTTTTGTTCAGTAACTACAATGCTGCCGCCGCCAAGAGGCTTACGATGCACGAGTGTTCTTGTTATTGTGTTGAACACAAGCACTTGACAAACCAGCTTTACGCAGAACATTGGACTGCAGACAACTTTAGGGAAATTGTACTCGCTGTGGCCTCGGTGTAAATTCCTGTGTGTAGTCACCTTTTTGTATCTGGGTGGGAAATGCAGACACACATGTTTCAGTAGTGTTGTCTTAAAGGAGTAGTCTTCTTGCTCTCCCTGTTCTTCTTTCTGCTTTTCTTGCCTTCTCTACTCCTCAACACGCCTCTTGTCTCTTGTAGGGACAATCTGGAGAAGCATGGTGTGTGTATCCGGGTGCTGGGCGACTTGAATATGCTGCCACTCGACCTTCAGCAGCTTATTGCCAAAGCTGTGGTCACAACCAAGGCGCACAATAAGTATGCGTTTTATTCACTCCCACCTCCGCTTCTATGAGCCTAATCATTAGTGACTCAACTTTACCACCCCACTAGCCATATGACATACATTTATATAAAGTATATTATAAATAACCACAGCTGTTTGTTTTGCAGATGTTTCCTGAATGTGTGCTTTGCCTACACGTCAAGATATGAAATCACCAATGCGGTCAGAGAAATGGCCTGGGGAGTAGAGCAGAGCCTGATCAAAGCAAGGTAAAAAAAAACAAGGTCAAAGACCATACTGATTGATCTGGTGATACTCTGCCAACATCCATAATAGGACACAGAATACATAAAGAAAACCTGGCGAAATATTGCTCTAACTAGCTTTGTTTGTGTTGTCTGTTTGTCTGTCCTGCTCAGTGATGTTTCAGAGGCGTTGCTAAGTGAGTGTTTGTACAGCAATAATTCTCCCAATCCTGATCTGCTCATCCGCACCTCTGGAGAGGTGCGACTCAGCGACTTCCTTCTCTGGCAGGTGAGGAGGAGAATGACTGCATGGAAAAATGAACGAAGATGATAGTTGTTGCCTGGAGAGATCTCACTTTAACTTTGTGAATTCCCAGGCTCGGTCGAGTGTTTGGTGATCATTGCAAATCAGGTGTAACGGCACATTTTCTCGGCACAGTTGTGTTCCTAAAAGTATTTCAAAATGTGATTTTTAAGCAAGGCTTTTAGTTTATGTAGACATTGGCCCAAATGTGTCTTTGATGCCAACAAAAATATCTGAAATAGCTGGAAATGTGTGTCAGATGAAGCCTTTACAGCAAAGCAGTCGACTTTTAGTTTTCCCACTAAGTCTTTGTGGGGATCTTCAGCATTAGAGAGTTTGGGTAGAGGCACATCCTGTCTGTCATTGCCTTTTTATCTTAATGTTAATGTTTATTCATTGTTATTATTAATGAGGAGTTATATTTGACCAATAAAGATAAGATTTTTAATAAAGGGTTATTTTATAAAGCCATGTATCCTGAGCAAGTAATGCATGGCAGCTATGGCAGATTCAACTGTGTTACCTCATTAAAAGACTGTAACCATTTCTCTTTAATATCAACCCTACATGTTTAGATCGAAGGAACAACGGGCTATTTGTTTTCATATTGAAAACATTTTTTTTTTTATATAATAATAATATATAACATTTTATACCCATAACAACACAATATTATCCACCAAATTGGGGTTGCAATCTATGATATACAGACTTAACCAAGTAGAATAAATGATTTGATCTTATTGTCAAACACTTTACATCGTCTCCTCTTTAAAGTTGTATTGATTTTTTTGATATATTTTTGTTATCTTCCACTCTGCAGACGTCCCACTCCTGTCTCGTGTTCCAGTCAGTTCTGTGGCCGGAGTACTCATTCTGGAACCTGTGTGAAGCCATTCTCCAATATCAATTAAATCACAAATCCATTCAGGTAAGGCTTATATTGAGACACCGTTGGTTTGTTGTCACCAGTATGAGACTCTGCATTGGAGAGAGTTTACAGGGAGATTGGCAAAATAATAGGAACCTCTGAGAAAACCGTTGCCTTGCAGAAAATTAAGCTTTGGAACGGGTCATGTTGTGTTTTTGTTACCCTGCCAAAGCTGTTGATTCAACTCCAATCTTCTGTCATTTGTGAAAATGTCGCGTTATAAATCAAATGTCCTGATAGGCGTTTTTTCAATCAGTGAATGTGAGGATCTGTGTCTTAATCTCCCTATTTCCAATGCAGTTTTCCTTTCCTTTCGCCATATGCCAACGATGCATGAACTGCAATTTTGCAGTGTTTACAAGTAGTGTACCAGAAATGTGGGCAGCCAGTACTAAAGCATACAGGCACAGAGCTATCTGACCTCAGTAGGTTGTCTTATGATGATTTGAAAACTCTGATAAAAATTGTCACTATCGGATCGCTATTAAAACTGTACCATACTCCGGATTGGCATTCAGCCTATTGGCTTTATTACAGTGGTATCTGCACAAATGAGTCCTATTTAATGTAAGTATAAGCTGTGTGACTGCTCGATTCATCACTTGAAAACACTCACAAGATGATGTTATGTGGCAATGGGAGAAACATCGAAATTCATTAGCCTCCAAATGCAGAAAAACTGTATTTATTAATATTTTTGAAATATGCTTAATAAAAAATTATTTAAAAAGTACTCATCAATGTAAACAAACTCCAAACATTGCCAGCTTTATCAGATGCATTATATTTACTTAAGGGTTGTTGTATTGGAAGATGTTTATATAATTTTTTCCAACCATAGAATGTCACTCTTTTGGTTATTCTGGTGAAAATGAGATTTTAAAAAACTATTACGTGTGCTGTCGCAAAGGCGAGGTGATAACCTTATTACCTCGTCTTTATGACTTTAGCTTAGTTGTTAATTGTTTTACACTTTTTCCGAAGACAAAGTAAATATCTCGGGCCAGTTTTACTTGGTAAAACTGTCTGTTGTGCATGTAATGAGAATTGTGATTTTTAATATACGTCTTCATTGCGGTGAATAAAAAAATTAGAAGTTCTACCTAGACACGACTAATTGGAATTTTCATTTGCGTGGTATTTTAGAAAGCCAGAGACCTCCATCTAGAGCACCAGACCTTACAGCAGCTAGAGGCGGATCGAGCCTGTGTAGCAGAGCACATGCAGCATCATGGGAACGGAAAGCCTGCTGACGCCCAGAGAAGACAAGAAGCGCTACTGCTCTTCACCACCCGCCGGGAAGAAAGGATTCAGGACTTCCTAGAAGCACTGAAGCACAAGAGAGACTCTTACTTTCATGATTTATGGAGCGACGCCATCTTGGCCTAGGAAGAGCTGCGAAGAACAAACCCCATGTTGAAGTGGGGATGAAACCTCTCCTGTCCTCTTCCAGAAAGGGCTTCTGTGGAAAGGTGAACAGTTACCGGGGATGGTTTCATTGTGTTGCTGATTTGTACAAGACGAGAGGGCAATTTTACCCCTATGGGGCTGTAGACATATTGATATTTATGATTGTAGATTTAAAAAAAAAAAAAGAGAAAAAAAAGAAAAGTCTAATATGTGGAAATGTCTGGTCAAGATGTAGTTAGGTAATTGTGTGAATTGTCTGTCAAATGCATGCCATTGATTGGGAGATCAAATCATTTGAGAGAAAGCCAGGGCTCCTGGGTTTCAGTTCCCAAAGAAGCCGTCCAGATTAATGTAAATCAGTACAGTTTTGCATCATTGTTGTGGCCAAAAGAAAGTGTTTGTTGAGTGTGACGTTGAAGACATAACTAGATTTTGACCAGCTTTCTTTAACAGAATAAAGTGATTACCGTACATCAGATATGAGAAAATGATGTACGATTCGGTGCTTTTACTTGCGTACCACATGTCAATGTTATGGCCGTCTTTGAACAGTTGCCCCGTTTCTTGCCCCCATCTGGCTCCTTACTTTTATTATATTGGCATGTAATATCTTAACTTGTAACCAAATACAGTAATTTAGTTTCCCCTGAGATGCTTTACATGGAGATTTGATTCAGATTAGATTACTGAGGCCTTTCTACAAATGGAAAGCTTTCAGCCCATACAGCCATATCAACTCCACCTTTGATTTCTACTCGTAATTCTTGTAAGTATTGGACCCCTCCACTAATAGACATGGTAAACATACCGTTTAAATCAAGAAAAGTTATTGTGTCTAAATAAACCAGTATGATTGTATATAGTTGCTATTTTGTTCAAAGCAAATATTTAGCTAGTAGTTGTAATGTTGTATTACATATATAGGTGAGTAAACGATGACTTCCAGTCACGAATCTAACACAAGTAAAGAAAATATTTTTCAACACTGTTTATTCGTTTATTTGGGAAAAACACCAGATTAATAAGAATTCTTAATCTTCAATTTGATCTCCTATTTATGTGAGTCAGTGTTTCTACATCTACACTGCAAGACATCTTCTTAATCCATTTACCGGTACTAGAATGAGGTATTTCAGTGTTCTATAGGAAATATTTATATTAACAAAAGTAATTTATATTTTCAGAGAGGCAACTGATGTCTATTTTATATAATGGAGGAAGGTGTATTGAGATATTTACTTAAGTGAAAGGAGCAATACCACAGTATAAAAATACTCTTACAAGTAATGTAGCTGAAAAATGTACTTTAAAAAGTATCAAAAGTCAAACTACTACAGAGCAAAATGACCTAGAGTATCACATTTATCATATAAATTATTGGAATATTATTGCATTAGCAAGTAAGCAGCATTTTAATGGCACAAGGTGGAGCTCATTCTGACTACTTTATTAACTGTTGGATATTTTAATCTATAACTTTGCGTCACATTATAAACTGATCACCTATTTTGCAGGAAACATTGGGATACTCCAAACTAACTAGTTTATATTTTGATGCTAATAGTTTTTGTACTTTTACTTAAATTTGATTTTGAACACAAAGCCCAGGGGAGCAGGCAAAGTGGGATGTAACTAACCAAGGACAACAAGTCTCTTCATTCATAAATCATAGCACCAACTTCAGTCAAAGATTCTCCAGAATCAGTCCTGCAAGGTCACACAGGTTGCGTAAAACAGTCCTAACAGCTTTTGAGTTCTTTGAATATTTTTGGCATCCACATATTCATTGAATTGATTCTTTAAAATAGAAAAGAAAGATTTAGAACCATTTCATTTGCATTTGTGGATGTGATATTTAGCTTGTAAAAATCAAAAAGAAGTTCAAATGAAAAAATAAGAGCAAATATAAAAAAAATATATATATTTTAAAAACTATAAGGAAAAGAAATGCGTAAAAGAAACAAATATACGAAAAAAGACAATACAATTAAAATGACTATGAAAAAATATGTACAGTATATCTGAATCAAAAGTGGAAGTGTGCAGAGTCAAAGTGGTATTATTGTGCAGAAATGCGCAAAATTGTCAGAAATGTTGCAAAGGACATAGAGCGGAGTATGAGGAAAAGAAATAAAAGATTTATTGTTAAATATGTTCCTTCATTTTCCATCTTAAAATCAAACACGCCACAGAAAACATCCTTAAAACAAAAAGGAATATGTGCTAACGTGACCATAAATACTCAGATGTTTATGTTGTTTTAACAGAATGGGCAGTCAGACTCAATGTCTTGTTTATTCAAATGTCTCTTCTTTGAGAGGCAAAGAAGAGACATTTGATATAGCGCCTCCTCGCGGCACGGATCCGTATTTTCCAGGCTGCCTTCTGCCTCTTTAACAAATGGGTGGTGCCTGGCAGCACGTGACGCATTTGCATCCAATGACAGACATCGAAACACAAAACTGGTTCGAACCGGTTTCGTTCTTATATTTCAGGGTATAAACTACAAAAACATTCGTTTGCATTATACATTCGCCATTTTACCCCGCGACTTGACGGTTGTTGTGCGTTATCTCTCCGAAAAAAAAACCCTCCGTTTTTACGGTTCTATTTTTGTGAGCTTTCTGTTAATTTCCCACCAACAACATGGGCAAGGCAAAGGTAAGATTTGTATTCTGTTTTATTTTAACTCCGTGCTGTACGCTCGTGTTAAGCAGAGGTTACCGTTAGGCTGCGTTTGATATATCTGCATCAGAGGAACGTCATCGTCCCTAACAAACGGTGCAGCCATGGCGGTCTGACAGGAGAGACCGAGACCTGGCGGGCATCCTCCTGTTCGTCGAAAATAAAAGTTTGCATTCTGTGTAGTAGCGTAAAATATATCCTTATTAGTTTAACTCGACTGGTAACGTATATGTTGGTATTTTCACGCCCTGCGCCAAAGCCCTGACATGTGCAGGCGTTGACATTGCGCTGTCTGTCTTTTCCCTCTTTGGCAGCAGATTGGGGGGAAAATCTTGACGCTGTAAATGTGTAGATGGCAGGTCAAAAAATAATGCATAACTCGTGAGCTGCTAAATTAACAACTGGTGCACGGTGATCTAACAATAAAAAATAACTATAAGCACAACTTGCAAAATATGAGGAAAGGGTTGGGGGAGGGGCGGTCACATTTATTTATTTTTCGCTCTGTTTTGAATAGAAAGTCAGGCGTGCTCATGCATGTTGATTCAAAACTGATTTTAATGTTTCGTCAGCCAGTTTAAATGTAATCAACAATGGCCTTATAATATGTAGACTAAGTCACCTGACATTACTACAGCTTTACACGAGTGCGTATCAGTACATTAACAAATGCATCTTTTCTTAATTATGTTATTTTTGTTTGATTGGTTATTTTTGCACGCGTCGCCATTACAGATCCCGTCGCAGCGTGTGGTATTTATATATGTATATATATATTTTTTAAAAATAATCTAACGTTTGAGTAAAAAAAAAAAAGTTTTTTTTTTTTTTTTTTTTGTTAAATTTCAATTGAAAAGTTTATTTTTTTAATTTTCTTTTTAGAAACCTTTTGCAGGTTTTTGTTTGTCTGCGTTTAATACATGGCTACAGATTAGCAAAGTAGTAATCTTATCAATTTCCCAACAGCTGTCTGTCGGCGCGCACTGATACAAAACAAAGGAAGCTGTCAAGGCGCCAAAGCGGTGTTATTGTGACAGGGCAGACTACATTTGAATTCAAATATGCGCGGGAAGTTCTTTGTGACGTCCAAAATCGTTTCTTTAGGTCGTGTGTTTTACATGTTTCTACTGCAATAACACCGTGTCTGCAGAAATGTTTATTTTAAGAATATTGTTCTGTTTGAGTTGCCATGTGTATTTCTCGTATTTAAAATGTTTATATTGTGTTTTTTCTATTCTTTGTCTTTCAGACACCTGCCTCCACAGAGGTTTGTAAAAACATTTTTTATATTATTCATAATCTATTGATGCTATGTGATTGCAAGAGTATTATATAACTTTTCAATACATACATTTCTTTTAAGTTAAATGCTGCTTTTGGTGTAATATTAGTTTTTTTTTTTTTTTTTTTCCTTCAGTTTTTGAGTATTTTTTACAGGACCATCCGTCTGCTTTGAATATCATGTTTAGTTAGAGTAAAATTAGGTAAATTAGTTAGATCTGCAATCGTTACTTAATATTTCCTTCTCTTATCTCAATGGCAGAGAAGAAGTTCCCCGCGGCTGGCTGTGGTAAGCTTCTTAGAAACAAAGTTTATCAATTATAAAGGACTGCTATTTTGCTTTGTGGTTATTGTTGTTCCTCATACATAAATTGGTTTCTTACCAGCAGCCTCCTCTGAGGATTAACTTTAACCTTGACATTTAAATTAGCATAAACCCATTGTCTGTCTAGTTGCCTTGCACAACATGCTACACTCTATCAATTGATCAAAATCAGATTTACTTTTCTATGGTTTATAATTACAAATATTAAACAGATTATTTTTGAGAGATGGTCCCAAAACTAATCAAATGCTTAGTGTCAGCAGCCATTATTTCCCCCTGTAACCTGTGCTCTTTTGTGTAATCTACTGTTAAATACTATGTCTTCTTGTTTTACAGAAAGTTGCTAAAGCCACAGTGGAGGCTAAGAAAAAACCTGCTGTAAAAGTATGAAACTAATAACACTAGCAGATCTTAACAAAACATCTCTGTATTCTGTATGTCACATGTGAAACTGATTCATGGCCTTCAGTTCCTTTTTAAGTGTGGCCTAGTTCCAGGGAAAAATACCTTTTTATTTTTTTTTTTGAGGAACAATCTAGATGTTTTGATGCACTTGAATTTCTTCATTTAATATGAAACGTGTGATAATTGTATACTAGCTGGAGAGCTCTAATCTATTAGTAATCAATTGTGGGGTTTTTTTTTTGTAGAAGGCAGCCAAGGCGAAGAAGACCAAACTAGCTGAAAATGGCAACACCAAGGCTGAGGTTTGTTTCTTTTGAGAAAGATCTTACACAACATAATGTTTCGTTTCTATTTTGCAGACAATTTGTGCTGTTTAACTAAAAAATACTTCATGTGAGTAAGTTAACAGAACACAGTTTTTAATCCATGTATAAGTGTTAGACGAATATAACACTGTCAACAGTGTCAATTGTTAGGAATGTGATATATATAATATCAATATGATGTAATTAATTCAGTATTGGTAGGTTTCTTAATTCTTAAACATAGCTGCTAGCTTGCCACAAAATGTGTAACTTTAATTGAGAACACAATTAAAGTTTTTGACGTTTTAATTTTAGGGCACAAAGGTTTAAGAAATGTTTTCCCAATAGTAAAGAAGTGCAGATATCTTTGGATAATATGCATCTGCATATGAGTGTGATAGTGAGAAAAACCTATTAATATAAAAGCATCTAATCAAATGAGAGTTAGAGAAAGCCAACACGGGGTTTCTGCAAGATCTGAAAATCCAAGTCATCAAACAGAGTTCGGTTATTACCTTTTTTTTTTACCTCCTTGAATAAAGTTTTAGAAGTCTGAAGTTTTGGTTTCTTGGTACACAATACTTCTGTCAATACATTTATTGATATAATTTTCCCATTTTATTTGTAATTAAACAGATCTGAATGTCTGTTTCTGAATTGATGAAACTGGCAGGCAACCTGCAATATACAAAATAAGATGAAATAAAGGAAATCCTAGCATGATCAACGTCATACTTACGTTCTGCTTTTTTATGTTCTGCCCCCAGGAGCCAAAGGCCGAAGCCACTGAAGCCAAATGAATAACGATGCGCTCACTCTGTGTACTTGGTGATTGTACAGTTTTAAATAAGTATTTTTTACCAAGTTTTATATTACAAATGTCATTTATAGGTTTGTTTTGGGCTTGCACTTGATGTAACAAAAGTTTGTCACATTCATATCCATTTAATATCCATTTAAAAATGATTACCGTCCATATCTTGTAGACGTGGCATTTTTAGTTTGTCTAATCCTGTTTTTTTTTTTTTTTGTTTGTTTTTTTAAACTGCTGAGTAATAGATATCTTCCAACAAGTTGGAATCTGAATCTAATTTTAAACATTATAAGGCAGCTAAAGCATATTGTTAAAATTTGAGGGAGTATAGGAATTTTGCCTTTTATCTCCTTGTATTTTAATGTTAAACTAATAAGAAATTGCTTACCAAATGTTTTGAAACACTGTATGTTGACACACGTTCCAGTCAGTAAAAATACCACACAAAAAATACTGTTATTAGGTCAAAAGATTGATACATCCCAAAAACATGTATGATGTGATCCTGGTCATCTGATGAAAAGTCCTGTTAAGTTATGTTTCTGTTCTGACTGAAGCTTTTCTGACTTTAATGGTTGATCTAAATGTTGTTCAATAAAAATTGTCAAAATGTCTTCCTGCTGTTACTTTTTGTGACATGAAAACCTGATCCAAGATGTAGGAAAATTAGATGTCTCTTTGTTTCATATGGTGTATAGATGGATGGATTATATGTGTAATCCCCAAACTAAATGCAAGCTCCTCCATTTTGGCAAAACATCCATTTTAAGATGATTATCAACCAAGCAATAAGCACTGAGGATTTAGGTTAGTGGCCCAGCTTCTTTTTTTTCTTTTTTTTTTTAAACCTCCTTATTTGTATATTTTGACAATATTTTCATTTTAAGTAGGTTTCTTCTATAAATGCTTGGCTATGGAGGTTGGTTGACTTGAAATGAAAAGTCTGAACTTCCTTAGATATTATATAAATCCTTTAACTAAATAAAAGCAAAAACACTACCACACTGTCCTGAATTGGAAAAATGACTTAATAAAAAATAATTACTAGTAATTAAGCTACAAACTGATCTTTTTTTAAATTGTAGTTGCATCACGTAAAATGTTCATATTTCAGTTGGGTAGTTAATCTCTATATAATCTGCATGTGCCAACATATGACTAGTTAGGTGAAGTCTCTCTGTTGTTCCTAGAAATGTGAATATCACAATAATAACAATCAGTATTTGAGTTAAAAGTACTTTGTTTGGACTTTCCCGCTCTGGACGCCCCTCGGTGTCTTTGCTCCGCAGCACC
The DNA here is from genome assembly GCA_943590825.1 of Bovichtus diacanthus. Taxonomy (NCBI): domain Eukaryota; kingdom Metazoa; phylum Chordata; class Actinopteri; order Perciformes; family Bovichtidae; genus Bovichtus; species Bovichtus diacanthus. The sequence continues at coordinate 736,798 of CALSBV010012107.1, forward strand.
AGTAGGGGGCAGTGCTGCACCTCTGCACACACCGGAGAGAACCATCTTTATTCCGGCGGGGGTCTCCCTCTCCTTTAACTTGGACAGCTGGGAAAGTCGGTCATATATGACGCGTTTTGTTTTGAAAGCTTTAACCAGCTCACATCGTTGAGGGTGATGCTGTTTTAATGGTTATTGGTGTGTTTTTACGTCCTCGTGTTAGCAGTGACGACGATGTTCAAAACATTGGTCACGTGTAACTTTAAATAAATAGGCTGCACAATGATGTGAAAGGATCTTTCATGAAATCCTCCAATCTTTTGTAAATATTATTTGAGAAATGTTACAAAACAGTCTCTACCACAATGCGTGTTTTGTTTTTTTTGGATAGATATGGTTTTTTTGTTATACATATTTAGATATTAATCTGGCATTTAATTCTCCTATGTTCGTTTGTTGTGCATTGGTATTGTTAATATCGTTGTAAAGAAAATACTGTACCATACACATGGAAGTATTATATTGTATATATATATATATATATATATATATATTGTATCTATTCTATTTTACTTGAATTTTAGGCTATATTTTTAAACTTTGAAAAAATCACCCACTCAAATCCCCATAGTGACTGTGTCTGCCCCACGACCACTGAAATCAATAAAATCCATAGCAAACAGAAGAGGAGTTGTACATAAAAACCTAATAAAAATTAACACTACCACTGCAAAAGTGCAACTAAATAGAAAAATTAAATGTGGACTCTTAAACGTCAGGTCTTTGTCACCTAAAGCTGGATTAGTAAATTAATTAATATCAGATAATCAGATTGATTTATTTTGTCTCACTGAAACCTGGCTGAGACATGAAGAATATGTCAGTCTAAATGAATCCACTCCACCTCGTCATATAAATACTCATGTTCCTCGAGGTACAGGCCGAGGTGGTGGAGTTGCAGCCATATTCGACTCAAGCCTATTAATCAATCCTAAACCTAAACTAAATTATTGCTCTTTTGAAAGCCTTGTTCTTACACTTTCAAACCCAACATGGAAAACAATAAAGCCAATCTTATTTGTTATAGTGTACCGCCCTCCTGGTCCATATTCTGATTTTCTATCCGAATTCTTAGAATTTTTATCAAGTTTAGTCCTTAAAACAGATAAAGTAATTATTGTAGGTGACTTTAATCTTCATGTGGACGTCGATAATAACAGCCTTAATATTGCGTTTATCTCATTATTAGATTCAATTGGATTCAGTCAGAATGTACATGAACCAACTCATTGTTTAAACCACACTCTGGACCTTGTTCTGGCATATGGTGTTGAAATTGAACATTTATTAATTTGTCCACAAAATCCTCTCTTATCAGACCATTTTTTAATAACTTTTGAAGTCCTGCTACTGGACTGCAAGCCACTAAGCAAAATATCGTACGTCTGATGTTTATCTGATAGTGCTGTAGCTAAATTTAAGGAAGTGATTCCAGCGACACTTGGTTCATTACCATGTCTCACTATCAATGTAACGGAGGACTCCTGTGATAACTTTAGTCCCTCCCAAATTAATAATTTTGTTGATAGTGCTGCAGCCTCACTGCGAATGACACTCAACTATATCGAGAAGGCTCTCCATATACCAGAGCAGCTTATTACTCTTCATTAATAGAAGAAAATAAGAACAACCCCAGGTTTCTTTTCAGCTCTGTAGCCAGGCTGACAGAGAGCCACAGCTCTACTGAGCCTTCAATTCCTATATCGCTCAGTAGCGACGACTTCATGAGCTTCTTTAACCATAAAATTCTAAATATTAGAGACCAAATTAATCAAATAAATCTCCTCTCCTCAACTGGTAATGATTTAGCTTCTAAAACAGGAACCTTAAAAACAACTGTAACACCTGAAATATATCTAGACTGCTTTTCTCCGATCGATCTTAACCAACTAAATTCAACAATTTCGTCATCTAAACCATCAACCTGTCTCTTAGACCCAATTCCAACTAAGTTGCTTAAAGAAGTTTTACCCTTAATTAACTCCTCGTTATTAAATATGATCAACCTGTCTCTATCATCTGGCTATGTACCAGAATCATTTAAAGTAGCTGTAATAAAACCTCTTCTTAAAAAGCCCAGTCTTGATCCAGAGGTTTTAGCCAACTATAGACCGATATCTAACCTTCCTTTTCTCTCTAAAATTCTTGAGAAAGCAGTCGCAAAACAGTTGTGTGATTTTCTACATAACAATACTTTATTTGAGGTTTTTCAATCTGGATTTAGAGTTCATCATAGCACAGAGACGGTACTGGTGAAAGTTATCAATGACCTCCTACTGGCATCAGACAAAGGACTTGTCTCTGTTCTTGTCTTGTTAGACCTCAGTGCTGCTTTTGACACTGTTGACCATGACATTCTGCTGCAGAGACTGGAACATTTCATTGGCATAGCAGGAACCGCTCTGAGCTGGTTTAAATCCTATTTATCTGAGCGATCTCAACTTGTATGTGTTAACGATAAATCCTCCATGCAAACCAAAGTCAGTCATGGTGTCCCGCAAGGTTCTGTACTTGGACCTATTCTATTCACCTTATATATGCTTCCTTTAGGCAATATTATAAGGAACCACTCCAGAAACTTTCATTGTTATGGGTTAGGGTTAGGGTTAACCCAACCCAATGATACCCAATTATATCTATCAATCAAGCCAGATGAAACCAATCAATTATCTAAACTTCAAGCATGTCTTAAAGACATAAAAAATTGGATGTCCTGCAACTTTTTGATGTTGAACACCGACAAAACAGAAGTTATCGTACTTGGCCCCAAACGCCTCCGAAACGTATTGTCTAATGACATAGTAACTCTGGATGGCATTAACTTGGCCTCCAGCACCACTGTAAGAAATCTCGGCGTTATCTTTGATCAGGATATGTCTTTTAACCCCCACATAAAACAAATTTCAAGATCTGCCGTTTTTCATCTGCGTCACATTGCAAAAATAAGGCACATCCTGTCTCAAGAAGATGCAGAAAAACTAGTCCATGCATTTGTTACTTCAAGGCTGGATTACTGCAACTCCATATTATCTGGTTGTCCCAAAAAATCCCTTAAAACTCTTCAGTTGTTTCAAAATGCTGCGGCACGAGTATTGACAAGAACTAGGAAACAAGATCATATTACTCCTGTATTAGCTGCTTTGCACTGGCTCCCGGTAAAATACAGAATAGAATTCAAAATCCTTCTCCTGACCTACAAAGTGATTAATGGTCAGGCTCCAGTTTATCTTAAAGATCTCGTAGTACCTTATAAACCAACTAGAGCATTGCACTCCCAGAGTGCAGGGTTACTTGTGCTTCCTAGAGTTTCTAAAAGTACAATGGGAGCCAGAGCCTTCAGCTATCAAGCTCCTCTACTGTGGAACCAGCTCCCAGTATGTGTTCGGGAGGCAGACACCCTCTCCACATTTAAGAGCAGGTTAAAGACTTTCCTCTTTGATAAAGCTTATAGTTAGGGCTGGCTCAGGTTTGCCCTGGACTAGCCCCTAGTTACGCTGCTATAGGCTTAGACTGTCGGGGGACTCACTCCTCTCCTCTTCCCTATCTTTCTCGCTCTCCTCCTCTCCCTCTCTATTGATATGCATTCATGTCTCTTAAATGCATGTTACTAACTCACCATCCGGGGCATCATCCCCGGAGTTTCTGTGTCCCTCATCTGGCAGGTTGTCACTATTAAAGATTACTTCTGGACCGCGAATCGTGGCTGCACCTGTTACCCTGGTCCTGCCTGACACCAGGAAGCCTTGACATCCCCCTGGATCCATCTTTTTTATATACCATTGTATCATGTTAAACTTGATTTGATTGGATTTGATTAATTGCTAAAAAAACAACAAAAAAAAACCTCAGTACAAGATCCACTTAGTAGCTGTTCTGGAGCTTTTGATCAAATCACGCAAACTTCCTCATCACATGGAGTTTGCTGGAAAGTGTTTTTAAATCTCAATTTGTAAGCCATGAGATCCTAAAAGGGCTCAGAAAAAAAAGAAAAAGTAACAACTAATCCATGTGCTGAGGAAGATTGTGTGATACGATTGTAAACTCCGGAACACAGGAAAGCACGTCCACGTAAAAGTCATCTGTCGAGGCGGCTGTAGCAAAACCCATCCTGTTAGTGGCTTCATATGCATTCTTAAAAAACATTACATTACAGGGGTGGTGGTCAGGCTTCCAAGTAGAACCAGAAGGTTGTGAGTTCAATACCAGGCTGCCACCATTCAGCCCCTGAGCAAAACCCATAACCTTGAGTTGCTCCAGGGGACTGTCCCTGTAAGTTGCTCTGGATAAGTCTGCTAAATGATGTGTAATGTTCTCAAAGAAGGAGAGAAAGTACAACATCCTTAAGATACTGTACATACTTAAAAGCAGTCAACTTTTATGTCACTCCACATGTGATAGTAAGGAGTCAGGGATAACACTGTGCAACACAGCACAGCTAAGACACACAGGTCCGTTAATATGTTGGAAACTGCAGGGATACACCACGTGTGGAGTGACAATGATGAGTGAACAGGGTATGTGTTTCACTCTACAGTACAGTGTGTGTAGCTTCAGTGTGGACAACGCCATCCTTCTGTCTCCCAGGTTAAGAATGCGTAGAAGTCCACTGACTCCAACCAAAACCTTGAAACCATGCATGGCATTTACATTTTTCTCCTGTCAGGTTCAAATATTCTATCTGCTTCTGGTAAAGGCGATGCCGGGTTCTTTTTTTAATACAGATGACTAAAAGTAAACAAACATGAGACTTACCAAGATGACCTACAGTGGGGATATTCACTTAAACAGTTTGACCTTTGATTTTAGGATGAAGGATGTGAATGGACTGCATTTATATAATGTGTTTTTCATCCAATGGTTTACACACTCATACTGAACCGAGTGAACGAGCTTCTCTAAATGCTGAGCCACAGCCAACCCACAGTTTATCAATCTGTTTTGATTGAATCATCTGTCTCCAGAGGATTATTGTGACATTTTCAAGTAGAAACTTGTTTGTTATTTACGTTTTGAGCCATAGTGGACGAGAAGACGTTAAAGGTGCTCATATGGTGGAAATATGAGCATTTATATTTCCATATCGACTGATGAAGATTTGTGTGATACAATCAAAAGCTCCAGAACTGGCACCAAGTGGACCCTGTGGTGAGATTGTTTTTGAATATACTATTTTCAAGGTCAAGAATTTACTTCTTCAGATATATTTTTGAAAATGTCAATTTTTTTTTCCTGATCACTTTAAGGACTTCTCGTCCATTATGGCTTGAAAGAAATTGTTTGTTTTTTTAAGCCAACATGGTCGAGAAGTGCTTAAAGTGATCAGAGAAAATGGACATTTTAAACATTTAGAGCAGGGGTTCTCAACGGGGGCGGTAGCGCCCCCCAGGGGGCGTTCAGAGAAGGCGCGGAAGCGATATTTTTAAAATGTGTTTTGTGTTATGTGTTTTTGGGGAGCGTTTGTTTTATGATATAAATATATAATAATTTTCTTGAAAAAAGCTTGAATTTAAAAAAACAACATTTTCTTGAAAAAAGCTTGGATGTCAAAATATTCCATTTTCATGGGAAAAAAATAATAAAAAAAAAAAACAACTTTCTTGAAAAAAGCTTGAATGTGAAAAAATACTACATTTTTTCATGAAAAAAGCTAGGAAGTGAAAAAAAACGTAAATTTTCCTGAAAAAAGCTTGATTGTCAAAATACTTAATTTTCATGAAAAAAAAATTTATTTAAAAAAAATACTTAATTTTTCTGAAAAAAGCTTGAATGTCAAAAAAAACTCAATTTTCCTGAAAAAAGCTTGGATGTGAAAAAACCCTTAATTTTCACAAGTTCAGGTTCGCTCGGACATAAACTCAGTAATAAATGTAGTCTACGTTTCATATGATGTGTAAAATCTATCAGCATTTACCGTTTAGATCACATATGAATGAAATGCTTGTAGAATCCTTGTTGTATTTGTATTGTTGATTTAATGTGTGAACGAGCGATGTAGAGAAGGTCACATAAAGCTCAATATTAGCCTGTAATGTGTAATATACTGCTGGAGTGGTAAGCAGACTTATTGTTTTTGGATATTTGGGAGTTAGGTGGTCCGTGAGTGTTTTTTTATTGGTTAAGTGGTGCTTGGTCTGAAAAAGTTTGAGAACCCCTGTTTTATAGGTTATGTTGTTAAATCTGACATTTGAAAAACAGAGCGAGGCAAAGTCCTTGTATGTGTAGATTTACTTGGCAATAAACCACATTCTGAATTGATTCTGACCAGTGTTCAGGGAACTTTGTGTGTTTTAGACTTTTATTTTTATTTTTGCTGAGCGATAAAGTGCTGCTTGAAAAAAACCCAAAAAAACAGCGGCCCCTCACTGCTCGAAAGCAAGGGTCCCATACCTGCTTTAACTATTTAAGATTAAAAATGTCAACTGAATATATAACCAAATGCATTTCATTCAGGCCATATTTCCAAAGTGCACATATGACGTGTGCAGGTCATCTATTTACGTGTTGATATTTCACCTTACGTGACAAAAACCTCTTCAGAAGAAAGACACCAGCATGTCCCTAACATGTGAGCTTATAACATGGACGAGCCCATTTCTCCCAGACGTGGGGGTCCATGTGTTTCACATGCTCACTGGCATGCATTGTATGGAGGGCTCAGAAGGCCCCACCCCTCAGTCCATACAGAACATGTCAACCCTCCTATAAAGACTTTTCATCGTAGACACGCTGTACTTTCCACCGTGACGCCGTCCTGAAACCAGGTGCAGCTGCAGGTAAGCAATCTGCGACTTTTACAGATGTACATGTCTAAAAAATATATATATATATATGTGATTATATATATCAAGAAGTAACCGTTGAGGAAGAAGCTGGTTTTGCGACACTAATGTTAAAAGAAAAAGAAAAGAAATGAAAGAGTCCTATTGTTTGTGTATGTGGTATATGGCTGATGTGGCTTTTCTTTTTTTTTTTTTAAACTTTAAAATGTAAAACTTGAATCGTTTTGTTCTTGCAGAGGTTTGTAAAACACAACTCGGCAAAACTGTGGCATTGAGCTGTTTCTGGTCCAAAATAAATTCCAAGAGTAAATTGTCCGCTCATGTGGCGAACTATATTTAAAGGGCAAACCCACCCAAACAATAGAGTTACGTGTATGAGGTTCAACTTTTAATAAAGTGAATCAACTGAAATGTGTGAAAGTAAAAAAAAAAAAAATATATATATAAGATCATTTTGACGTGTTATGCAACTGACTGGGACCGAATTGGAGATGTATTGTTTTCTTGAACAACTTGTCCATTTTAAAAAAAAAAAAATTTTTGGCGGTGTGACTTAACTTTGTACCAATACAGTGATTTTATTATTATTATTATTATTATTATTTTTTTTTAAATGTCCATTAGGGAACATATTGTGTAATTTTGATCTCAATGACTATTGTCATGGTGACTGCTGAAAGTGCGAGCTAAATGTAAAAAAGAAATTTAAAAAAGGAAATAATCTTGTGTTTTTTTTATTTACTTTTGCATCCAAATGTATTGCAAATATTCAAACTGAACTCCCTTTTTTTAAATGATTTATTTGCATCCAGTCTGTATAGGAGGTTGGATATCATCTGACCTCTTTAGAGTCTCTGTGCATGGCTTGTCATCTGTACATTTTGTACCCTAGCAGCTTAGAGAACTGACTGCTTTTCTCGTTTTTAAGGCTGTTTTCTTGGGAGTGCAGCCAGTTTGAGCTTGTGATTGAAAACATACAGTTGTACATACATGTAGATTTTTAAGATTAGATTTTTGATATTTTGTTCTTTTGAACGAACATTTATGCAGTTCAAATTGCACAGAAAGCCAAGACTGTTGACCCTCCTGCATTTTACTTTTTATAATCTTTTTTTTTTTTTTTACTTCCGTTTGGTCAGCTGTTTCCTCTGCACTTCACAGGTCGGACTAGAGTCTCTACTTTTGGTCACTTTCTCGCCTTGATTGATTAACGCTGATGTGTCAGTTTAGTGAGTGGCTTTTAACAGCAGGAGGGCGAGCAGTTTATCTTAATGCTAATTCACAAGAGCTCGAATGGGTCAAATGGGTCATTTAACTGACAAAGCTTCATTCCTCTATCTGGTACCCCTCCCAAATTAACCCTTTTGTCTTTGTCAGCCATGTTGGCGTCTTCACAGCAGGGCTCAAAATGGAGGCCGTGTCTTGGGTTACATTATCAAGGGAAAAGATAATTTCAACTCCCACCTTCCCTTTTTTTTTTTTTTTTTAATTGGCCTTGTGTGTTTTTACAGCCAAAACGGTCTGTCGCTCAAAAGTAAAGTAAACTATTTCGATAATCCAATAATCGTTTAGGTTTTTTTCTTCTTCCCCAAAGCAAAATCACTGAAATTGTGCAATAAGCTGACGTCACATTGTGCTTTTAACTTGCTACACCTTTTTTTTTAAATGCATTCAGTATATATTTTCTGACATTTTATAGACTAAACGATTAATCATAGAAATAATGCATGAATCGATAATGAGAATAATTTAGTTGCAGCCCTGATTGTTTATTTACAACTTTCTATAAACTTCAGCACAACTTTTTGGGGTCTTCATATCTAAATATATCATGCTTTTGTAGCTGTAACGGATTGCGTGTTCGTGCCGAACCAACACGGTACGGGACTCACGGCCCGGTGCAGAATACACAGTATGTAGATTGCTGCACGTTGTGCAAACTGTTAGCCTGTGCTGAGGTTAGCGGAGCATGCTGGTTGGTGTGTGAGCCAGTCACACTATGGTGAGAGCAAATGAAACGCCGGAGCTGGAAGACCCGTCTGCCGGTTCCTAGTCAGATACAACAGAGACGGAGATCTAAGACGAGGACGCCGTGTCGCCGATGCTCCACTGTTGTAGGGGATGGGAATTGGAACTCATCGGGTGGTAGTCTAGTAGTCAGGCTTTCAATTGGAACTCTGGAAGGTTGTGAGTTCAACACCAGGCTGCCACCATTGAGCTCCTGAGCAAGGCACTTAACCCTGAGGTGCTCCAGGGGACTGTCCCTGTAGTTGGTTCACTGTACGTCGCTCTGGGTAAGAGCGTCTGCAAAATTACCTGTAATGCATCAAACCTGACCCCTCGCGTTCGCCGCCATCACCCAGATGAGGTGATTTCCACAGGATAAGGAAAAAACAAACCTAAACCCAACTCCTTATCCCCGCTGCTTTCAAGCAGGCTTTTGAAGCAGGACATGGAACAATTCATGAAGCAGTTTGCATATAGCCAATGTGGGACTAGTTTCAATTTTGTGAAAGTAAACATTTTTTATCGTAAGAAATGCGTTTTAAGCTTTTGCCCTTTTTTGGGAAAGTATTTGTACAGAAGTGTCTCTACACACTTTGTAGCAACACACTGTTTTTTGCAGAGATGGCTGTTTTTTTTTTTTTTTTTTTTTTTTAAATATTTGTTTGAAAACTCGTAGGCCACTGCATTGCCTGTTACTGTATCCCATCACACAAGTTTGTGCAGATGGCTCAGCAAAACTACAGATTCACAGAAACTATGGTAACAGTTGTGTACATGCCATAGTCATGAATGTGGCGTGTGCCCAGACGGTGAAGCGGAGCAATTGCAGGACTAGATGATGATGATGATGTAATCCTCAACTGCTGTTGCCCGGCAGGAGATTTGCATTTTGTCGATCGCTGCAGTTACTGATGCCTCTGGGGTGGGGTGGGGTAGAATAGGGGGGGTTTCAAATAAAAATGGGTAAGGCGGGACCAAGGGGAGGAAAAAGGAGTGCTGATAACATTTCATTGGCTGTTTTTGGAGTTAGGTACACTGTGTACCCAGTAAATGTTTATGGGCCTGGTGTAGGCTGATTGACTTTTTTTTTTTTCAAAAACATTTTTTTTTTTTTTTTTATATAAATGATCTCTGTGGGAGAGCTTAAGTAAATTTAATCCAGGTCCCAAACCCCTTGTGTTGTCACAGCTCCTCTGGCTGGAAAGGGAAAAACACATTTATTTTATTTTTTTTGCCATTACTGTATCCTTTGACCGATCAGATTCAGACCAGTTATGCATCACTGAAAATCAAGAACATTTTCTTTAGATGAGTAGGAAGTAGTTTTGCCAGAAAGCATTACTCATGGAGCCCGTCTACTGTACAGCTGGTATTTTGAAAACGTGGTCACAAGTGATACACATGTAGGGGAAACGCCCTCTCAGGTAAACCTGAATAGTTCACAGGTGATTCACCTGGACTCCTGCCGAAGCATGTAGTGAGCCACTCCCAAACACTGTGACACGGCTCATGACTCCGCTGCCTGTAAGGATTGTCTGCACTCAGACTCATTTTGTGACTCTTGTCCCCTATACACATGAAGCTCAGGATTATCTTGCCGTGATATGACTCAAACGTGAGAAAGAAGATGTGAAAGAGGTGAACTCTCTTGTCATAGTGTGGATGAAACTCTATTTCCTGTCCCCGCCTTTGTGGCAACCTGCATCACCATTAAGACTGCTAATTGTTCACTGGGAAATGATTTTTTTAAAAGGGCCTGCGGTAACTACTGTAAGCCTTTTTTTTGTTTTCTTTTCTCCCAATGTGGCTCAAATGCTGAAATGCAGGTTAAATATTTGACACCACCTGAAGGCAACTTATATTGGGTATTAGACTTTGAGTCATATACAAATCTTTGACTTAATCCCTTTATCGTAGGCTTTATTGTTAATGTGACTCATTTGGTTCTTGTTTGATGATGACATTAGAAGCCCTGTATAACTCTGTGTTCAGAAGCCAATGGGGTGTTTTTTTTTTTTTGTTTGTTTTGAGCAAAATTCTGGTCGTGTTTTGTTCCATGTGTGACCAAACTCTCCGCCGTAAGAAGCCCACACATCCTGATGACTCTTGTGTGACGCTGTATTTCATGTTGGTGCAAACACGACTTGCGTGATGTAAACGTTGGTTTGTCTCAGACTCAAGCATCCATGGAGAGTAACTGCAACAATTTGTTCAGTGAAATGGAAACGGATTATATAACTCAGGCGGAGCAATTGTAACTTTCAAAATAAATCAATTTTGTTCATTAAAGGTTTCCAATCTGGAGATTTGTCGGGTTCTCGCTGGACTGTCCTTAGGTCTGACATTTAAATTTCTGCTCAAAGATTAAATGGACCCATCGTCACGCTGGTTGTGTAACCCTACACTTTGATGCGCATGCTGCTTGAGGAAGGAACTGTCTCGCTGCATTTTGTTTTTATTCTCCCCTGTTTACCTTGAGCAAATCATAGCGGACATTTGCCAAAGGTTTTTTGTCTTGTATTGGAAGGAGGGGGGAGGAGAGGTGTGTTTGGGGAAAGCAACCTACTGAGTAATGCATTTCGAAAGCATGTGTGTGTGTTTTTTTTTTTTTTTTTTTTTCTTTTCTTTTTTTCTTTTTAAAGTGGGTGTGTGCTGAAGCTAGCCCGCAGATCTGGTTGGGTGAGAGCGGGGCTGTATAAAAAGGCGGAGCACAGGGCAGAAGCTCTCAGTAGTTCAAGTTATTCGCTCTGTTTGGCATCTGTCAGGATTTTCAGTGTGACTGGGAAGTAGAAAGTCCTGCTGGTTCTGCTTCTGGTTTTTTATTTTACTTTTGCATCAAAGGGCCTCTGGCAGGTGAGGAATCCCAAACTCTATGGTTCTCATAATTTTAAGACTCCATTTTCACACAAGGAGCAACTTTGAAAGCTTGGGATTACATTTTTGTTTTTTCTCGACAGGGGTGTAACTCCAACCAGGTTGGCACAATAATGCTTCACATATGTGTTTAACCTGATCCTCAATCCGCCGCCTCCTCACCTTCCCTGGAACCTTGTTCACAAATGCAGTTCTCAATCCCAGCTGAACATGACTTCTCTATTGAACACCTGGGGGTTTGTGTCTTTTTATGAATCGCAACCACCTCCTGCTTCATCTTGTCTTTCTGGGATGCCTTTTTTCGAGATGACCCCTTTCCCCCATTCTTGCACCAGTAGAGACGATCCAGTTCGAAAAAAACGTTAAATCTTGGCTTGTCCCTGTACTGTTTTGTTAAGTCGTGGTTGGATGGACATACATCCCTCCCTTATGCTTTCCTTTTTTTTTTTTTTTTTTGTGGTGCTCATTCTCTACAATTAGTGTCAAACATTAGTGAAATGCCACTTTCTTCATCAATTAAACATACGCTTTGTCCATGTGTGAAAATTGTTCTTTTCTTTGCTGCGTCAGTTTATGGCGCAGCATGAATGGAGGCTCTGTTGCTTTGGTTCAAATGTGATAATTTAATAACGAGAGGTTTAAGGGACATTCCGATCATATTGGCTCTTCGTGCCATGGCTGCAGGCGAGATGTGTTCCTTCCTCCGTGCATGGGTCAGATGTTTTGGTTCTATATTTGCAAGTCAATGCCAATGTTCTCTTCCTCTTTTGGCAACAGTACTCAAACAAATAATTTTTTTAAAAGTTTGGCAAGGAAAGTAGATTGTATCTGCTTGTAAAGAAATTGCCTAACGCTTGGATACGAGATTTATTTTTAAATTTTTCATACGTTTTGGTGACTCAACTCTCGGGTTACTTCTGGTGACTATTTTAGTTTTTCCAGCTTTACTTCTACGTTTGAATCCTTTTTGGTGGTGTTTTTCTGTCACTTACATGTGAATTCTCCTTTTTTTCTTTGCAGGTCTTGAGAGCCACCCCTGCTCTTCCCTCCTCATCGACTCTCCTCACACCACATCAGCAGACATGATCATCAGACTGGGCAGACTGACACCTGGATACTTCCGCCTCCTCCAGGTATGTGCAGCTTCCCCACAGTACAGACGAAGGGTTGGATGTACTGTACGTGCACTACTTGCTGTAGTAGTTTCTGATGAGGAAAATGACTGACCGGTGCTTTTCTATTGGCACATTATCACTAATCCCCACCAAGCCATCTGTACAGTTGAGTTTAAAATTCTCGCTGAATAGCGTCACGGGCCTCATTTTCACTTTTTTGCAAATTGTATTGTTGCCATCAACATGCACATCAAGTCTATCCTTTGCTTATAGATTAATTAATACTGGTTCTAGGGGCCCTGTGCTGCTCTGTGGCTCACAATCCGCTTTCATCACCAGTATAATTGGGAGTGACGCTAATCATTGTGATATCATTTCCTCTTTCTTTTCTTTTTGTCCCTCTGGCTGTCATCATAATCCATTAATCAGTAGTGACTGTCCATATGTCTCGACTATTGTGTAAAGTCTTTGTTCGCTCATTTACACACATTTGGAAACAAAGGGTGTCTCCCCGTATTGGCTTTACATTGACTCAAAAGCTCAACAGACCGGAGAAAAGTGACGGGCGCTTTGACACCCTGGCGCGACGGTACATTTTTCTTTTGTTGTTGCAGAGTAGTTGGATAGTGGGCAGTCGACTACCAAGGGCAGCTTTTCAGTGGATTTACACTTCACACGTTTTTTTTTTTGTTTGAATTGACAAAGATTTCAACATATGGGTTTGACTTTGTCTAACCTCCAGTACTGCTTTGTACTTTATTATACCTCTGTGTTTCACGTTGCGCTTTACAGTAATATCTCCTGAAAAATCAGTTCCGTCCAACAACTTTAAAGAGTGCTTTTTGTGCACAGAACATTGTGTTTCCCTTTTGCTAAAATGTCTCCTCCTAAAATGTTTAACTATTGATTGCCCCATGGCAGAGGGCTGTGGAGCTACAGTAGCAAATGTGTTTTGTTTTTTTTTAAAGGGAGAAAGAATCCTTGTAGGACAAAATATTTGGTAAATGTTTGCGTTTCTAAAGGTTTAGTAAATCAGGCTTCAGCATTGTTGACAAGAAAAACGTTTTGTTTCCACTGTTGCTGTCTTTTGACTTTTTTTGGTCCTGTTTTGTTTTTGTCTCTACAGAGGCAAGTCGCCGGTGAGGTGCAGATGCAGCCACAAGACCGTGCAGTCAACCAGATAGCCATGATGCTGGCCATCATGGGCCTGAGTTTGTCCTACTACAGTGCCAAACAGATGACGGAGAAGGTCCAGGCCCAGCCTGCGCCCTGAAGAGACTTTACTACTCTGATCGTGGAGATGATGGATGAGAAGAGGGGGGGGGGAGGGGTAGACACAGCAGAGACACAGCAGAGACACAGCAGAGACACAGCTGTGTCTTCTAGGACCACACTTTTCTGACCTCACAGTCATAGTTGCACTCGGACACTGAATTTCTGGGATCCTCACTCACAATGCGCAGTGACTTCAGGGCCGCTGCTGTATTCTATACTTTCTGTTGTTGGGGCCTTGAGGGGTTTGTGGGGATGGCTCACTTGGGGGTCGTGGATGAGACTGGTTTTATGGACTGGTTTGGGTGGGTGTTCAAAGCCATCTGACTGCCAACTGGGTCTGACCATTAGTCGTTACAAAGGTACATGCTTGCAAGATTCTGTCAATACTGTTCTTAGCTGCAAAAAAGGGGAAAAGAACTCTTATAACTGACTTGTCAGTGCTCAAAGCCTGCTCCAAATAGGGTTAAATAAATGAACAGTAATGCCTTTTTTAAAAGGGAACGTTGACTGCAATTGAGATGTACCTTGGAACGAAGTTATGGCAGGTCCAAAATACGGTAAAAGGGGATGAAAAGTTGGCTTAACCCTTTTATTTATTTTTTTCACTTCATGAGAACCTTGTGAGCCGATGTGGAGCTGTATTCACAAACTGTCAATACTTGTCTACTTGTGAAATGTAAAATGTTTTTTAAAGGCTACAACAAATCTGCTAAGACATCGAACCAGTCACTTTTTTTTTTCCAATAGCACAAATTGAAGTCCTGTTCTAAGATGTGTGACGACTCTATAATAAGCACCATGGTTAAAAACCCTTCCTGCAATATTATCTGCTACATGTTAATGCAAACATTTAAATTTATTGAACATTGCATGGATGTGCAGATTTTTAATCAATGAATAAGTCTTGTTTTTATTGATGAATGTATTACTTTATTTTGTAATTTAATAAAGCTGTGAATATTTTGAATGAGATGTACCGTGGATATTTAGTTATTTTTAAAATATTGAACGCTAACTCTGATGAATCATAAACTCAGTTTCTCCACCTACGGTCTGAACAGATCCTTGGCTGGTAGGAGGCTGCAGAGCTACAGTATTTCCTGTATCAGGAAATCTGTGGTGTCATCTGCACGCACCCGGAAATGGCTAGATTGCCCTCTGCTACACGCAAGCCCAACTTTAGTGAATTGGCAAAATGTGGTTGTGCAGAGATGGCTTTGTTTGAGTGGTGGAGTAGAAAGCATGTGCATTAAAGGTATGTGAGGACTGAAGACCAAGCTGTAAGGAGAACGTGCACATCAAGTCTTTTTAGTTCTTGGTGGTCCTTGAATGTCACGTTTTCTGTGAGCATGTTGTCGTCTACTGGAGCTTGGATTACAGATGGTGTGCTGTGAGGAGACTTTAAAGATGGATGGTGCGTTCAAAAGGACAATAGATGACAGTTTATAGGAGCAATCAAAATGCTCCCCATAAAATAACTTAGGAAATGAATAAGATAACTCAAGCAAATGAGATGTTGGACGAGATGAAGGACTATTTTGGTTGTTTAGCTTGGGAATATGCTTTTTTAATGTGATTTCTCTGGGTAGCAAATTAAAGAACTATGTAATTCTGATGGGATTGGTCCTCCACAGTAAGAGTCGTCACCTCACGCATGGTGCATTCATGTTTTATAGACTTGTATATCTCTTCAGTAACAAAGGGTGTATCAGTAAGGGTGAGGAAAAAACGAAACGAACGCACTTGGTTCCCCTGCAACACGGACCGGTTTGAGGCGGATTAGTGACTGCTTTTCTGCACGTCCTGCCTTTCTCTTGCAGGGCGTGGAGTTTAGAAAGTGCGCATGCCTGTTCACAGTCTGATGTGATGCCCTGTGACAGGCTGAGACCTCGTTGGGCGCCACGTGCCGCACTTCCCACGCCATGAGCTCCTCCCACTCGCACATCACTGGGCAAAAAAATCTCACTTTGCCGTTTCAGTGATGCTACCCTCAGGACACAACCCTAAACGAAGGCCGCCCATTGGCTAACCGGTGATGCGTCACAAAGTTCGGCCTGGTTTTGAGCCACAGAGACAAAAGGACGGGGATAAAGTCATTGGTGGGGAATGTGGGTGAGGAGGTTCATTATTTGGGATGGAAGTGGGGGGCTCCTTTCCCCCTTTATGTTCCCTTTAGTTTTAACCAATTCTCACTAAGGGGCATAAGATTACACTCAGAGGTGGACTTATCAGTCAAAACCCAGTCCTGCAGATGAGATGGTTTAGTGAAGTACTTTAGGACGTTTTTCTTGTCACGTTTTTAATATTCCCAATCAGAAGAGCAACTATGAGAAATATGCTCAACTTGTGTGCACGATGAGTCTGTACGGCAGTGGGAGAGTGTCGCTTTTGTATAATCGTGTAGGCTAAATATGACCTTTATTCTATATGACAATGAAGAAATATTTGTAAACTCCCATTAGAAGTGCTTTGGCACTTTAGCTTTGTTTTCTTTCAGAAAGTATTGTACTTTATTCATGCAAGAGGAAGTGTTTAAGCCTCACATGGCAATCCCTCCAACCTGTGAACACATTTCATGTTTTGCTGCTGCTTTTTGTTCAATAAAGACATTAAGATATAATATTTGCTCTGTGTATTTTGTTATGAACTAATGTTTTCTCATAAGCATACTGCTGGAAACCTCATAGTCACCTTCATCATATGTATTCAAGGCCAGGTTAAGAAATCGTGTGGCCCCAGGCTGTGAACATTTGAGGCTCCAGGTTGGGTCAATTTGAAAACTGCCACGTTTTATCACCATGTTTCTTAAACCACGCAAGGACAAGTTAGTTTACGTCCATCTGACAAGAACAAGGGCATTAGAGGAGACATGTAAAAGACACATCTCAGCATCCACGGCAGCGTGCACGTGCCCGGCTGGAGCATGCGCTGGATGGAGGCTCACTCTGGGGGTGGCCTCTCCCCCCGGGGGAGCCGCTGTTGTGACTGGCGCCCACCGTGCCGACTGCAAAGAAAACAGTGTCTCTCACAATCGGCAGCATGCACCTTTGTCTGCTTTTGTTTTTAAAAAGCCGCCTCATGACCAAAAGCCCATTTTTTTTTTAAGCGATCATGAAATTGATCTTGTTTTTGAATCACTTTTAGGGGCCACAGGAAACCTGGCATGCCCAAAAAACAAACAATACAAATTCAATGTGCTGTATAAGTTAACCTGATCATTTTAAAGCTGTAGTTTATAGGCTTGCTATAGCTGTTAGCGCTCCTATATCTCAGCCCTTTAAAGCGCCAGGTCAATGATGTAGGACGCCATGTTCTGTCTTGTAATCTCACTCTGAATTTTTTCCTCTGCCTATCTCTCTATGGCTCTCTTTTCATTAGGATTTAGTGAAAAGCGGCTTATCTCTGGACTCGAAGGGCTGTTTGTTTCTCTATTAATGGCCTCAACGCTTTTTTTCCCACTGGGTTTATGACCATACTGCTTCATGTTTCTAATTATTATCATCATCTTTGCAGAACTAACAGAAAAAGTGTGCGGCCAATAGGTACCAGACAAAACGGTCAAATTATTTTTGAATACGTAGATTTTACACTGCGACTACTTGCCTCTGACCTGGATTATTAAAAGGCGACAACGTAGAATGAAGGTCATATTGCCCTCCACCACGGATATCAACCAAATGACATTCAAACAAGTTGACATAATTACTAAAAGCCGAGTTTTACATATAGTATAGATTTAAATAACACTCCTCTGGTTGTAGTGTATTTCAAGTATTGTAGCCACACCGGCAGCGTGGCTGTATGACTGTAGACTATTAGACTATTAACCTGGTGTTGTTTTAGTTTTTTTCATCCTATTACCATCATGTCACACAACCTAAAACTGCCTTCTGTCCATCTGTCCCAATGCCACCAGAAAACACATGGAGGGAATCATTTGCAGAACATGTTGCAAAACTTAAAGGGAAATCACTGGAGGAGGAAGTAAACCGAAACTATTCGGCACCGTCACGCAAGTTTGTGTCACTGTCACGAAGAAAATATGATGCAACGATGCACGTGTTGAGTTGATTACTTTGACTGTTAGATGTCATTCTTCTGCGTAAGGGATGAAACATGGAAAGCAATTAGCTTACAACAACTAATCTAGAAGAAAAGAAAATCATTTTGCGCAGTAAATAAAATAATTATGGTCTGCCTCTGGTATGTACGAATGAGCATCTCGAGTTTGACAGTTCCAGCAGTTTCCAATGGCATTCGGGCTTATTTGAAGAATTCATATAAATATGAACTATATAGGCTGTGTTGTCGCCTAGTGCTCCTGGTAGGATCTCCCATGGCAAATTGGTTTCAGGCGAGGGGCCAGTCAAAGAATGGTTCAAGAACCCCAATGCAACATCAAAAAAGAGGAGGTGTGACCCTGCCCTGAGGAAGCCCGGGGCCCCCGTCTGGAGCCAGGCCTGGAAGGGGGGCCCGTCAACGAGCGCCTGGTGGCCGGGTTTGCCACGGAGCCCGGCCGGGCATAGCCCGAAAAAGCAACGTGGCACCCCCCCCC
>CALSBV010012107.1:760441-789044 GCA_943590825.1 Bovichtus diacanthus
AAGCTGTAACTTGGCTTACATTAAACAAATGTCTTGATGGCTCTTTGCACATGTTGCTTGTGACCTGATGAAGCACTCACTGCTCTGTTTACTATCTACCCCTTTCCTTTTCTGTCACTGTTGTATCCATAACTCATCTGATACCCGATTAAGTTACACTTACGGTGGCTGTTCGAAAACTCCGCACCCAAGAAAATGGAGTTGAATGATAGCTATGACTTTCTAATCCTCTCATCTCATCCCTCTGTCATCCTGAAGCCCCTCATTTAATCCTCTCCTGGCAGCAGCCCCTTAGAATTCTGATATAAACAAGGTCAGTGCAGGTTAACTTCAGAGGGAACATTTGAAGACAGGTGTCAGCGGGATATATGAGAGACAGAGTTGTTGGCAAGTGGACACAGATGCAGAACATAGACCAGGAAGCAAATAAACTTTAACGGGTTTATTTCAGGGCATACTGAAGCAGGAGATGACAAAGCCATTCAGGCTGGTGAACGGCAGGAAGGAAAGAGGGGAATGGAGAGTGGCTGGTAGAAGAGGCAGAGGGATTGAGTGGGACTCAGGAAGGACAGGTGAGCAAACAGGACTAGAGCACAACAAGTATTAGATGATGTTACAAATACAGTAGAATCTACTTGTAGAGTCTGAGCAAAGCTTCCACTGAGACTGGAGCAACGGTCTGACGATGAGCAGATGGAAAGCCAGGGTTGATCTACTGTGGGCTGATGAGCTGATTGTAGGCAGGTGTATCGGTAGGCTGGGTCCACGTGCACACGGGGAGACAAACCGGGGAAGACACAAGAGGAGTGGAGAACACGGGGAAACATAAGGGAGGGGCAGGAGCACTGCCGTGTGGCTGTGGCGGAGACTCAGAGACTGTGTGGTCCCATCCAGTTGGAACCGCCAGGACTCTCAGCACCAAGTATACCACCACTCGTAACCTTTGTTCTGGACCAAAGTGGCTCCTTGGTGGTCAAAAGAACTGTCCGTTAATTATTAAGATCAAGGCTTAAGGATTGGTGAGGACGAGAGGAGGCGCTTGTACGTGTTCCATTACCCCCCCCCCCCTCAGTCGTACTGAGTGGCAAAAGGGCAAAACAACATCCTGCAACATGGCTGCCGTTTGTAGGGGAAACTGCGAAAACAGGAGTAAAACACAAACGATTATCCGATTAAGTTAAAGGCAGTTAGACTCGACAGTGATCCTTACAACATACCAAAGAACCAGTGGACATGTTGGTCTCGCTACAGCAGTTTTAGCTGCTCTGATGCTTTCGTCGGAAAACGTATAAACAATATTTGTTGACCTACTAGTAGAGGATAAGTCCGCTAGCTGCTAGGCTAATTTATGGATCGTAAAATGCCGTAATAACGTTAACATGTCGTACATGAGGAGCACATGACTTGCCAACAAACACGTGTGTACCTTGTGAGTTTCTTTTTACATAAATGTTGTTGCTGTTAAGTGTAACATCCCGCCATGTTTGTTAATTAGTTAGGTATCTTTTTTATGTTATATGTTTCGTTTGTAATTTAGATTTATGTTTAGTCAGGTTTCATTGTTCACTTGTTAGGTCACAGTCACTCATGTCTAGTGTTGTCATGCACTGTTTGTCATTGCACTTCCTGTTTTATTTTGTACTTACCTTCCCTCTCATTTCAGAGCACATCCTGCCCTTGTGTGTTTCCCGCCGGTGAGATTGTCGGCCCTTGTCTTGATTGTTACCACCTGTGTCCTCTTACCTCTGGTAAATGTAGTCCTCGTCTCCCTTTGTCCTGTGCCAGTTCGTCTTGTGTATTATGTCATCGAGAGAGCCAGCGTTAACCACAGTCAAGTTTAGTTTAGTTTAGTTTTGCTACTTTTGTTTTTTCTACGTTTTTTCCTCCAAGAGTGATTTTTTTTTTTCTTTTTTTTTTTCGTAGTAAAAACTTTTTAGATTTTTGAGAACCTTGTCCTGAGTTGTGCTTTTGAGTTCCAGCCTTTGTGTCACATCCTTAACATTAAGCCAAGTTGAATATGTGCTAGTTGAATCAATTTAAGTAAACTTAACTGCATTTGACAAGTAGAAAAATGGCCAATCAATGTTTCACTCCCTGGATTCCAGTTGTTTCTGCAAACTCCTTTCTTTTGCTTTTGGCAGTCTGTACAAAGATAGCTCTTGTTGAATCTATTTATACAGTCAATTGCACAACAGCCCTCTCCTATTTTAGATATGTTTTCTTTTGTGGTTTCACGCCATTCAAGCTGAATGCTAACGTACAGATACAGTACATACATAGTCTGACAGACAGTGTGCTCATGTCTGTATTAACACACACGTGCATATAGATTGTGTACTACATGACAGAAAGTTCTCTGCTTCTCTTACATTCTTCGACTTTGTTTTGTGCTCTTTACTTATGCTACCAGGGTTAAAGGTCAACCTCACACGGTAATTTTTTATAAATTAAGAAGGAAAATCATTTCTTTCTATAAGTTTATAAATGTTTTTTTATGGCCTCGAAAGTAGTCGATCAGTGGCAATGTGTTCCGCTTTTATCAAAATCAAAACCCCACCTTGGTAACTTTTTAGAGCAGGTACAAAAACATTTACAATCCGTGTATATGAAGCCATGTGTATGAGCTCTCATTTGAATCTGTGAATGTCTGATTACATCTGTACAACATACAGTTGTAAGCTCTTCTCTGTGAGCCTGTAAGCTTGTGTGTTCTTCATGGCTGTGAACTTCAAATTCCTGTCGAGTGAAACGGCGTGCCTGCTGTTGAGGAACTGCCTCCAGGAATTGCAGTAAAAACTAGCTTGTAACTGCTTCACAGCCGGTTTGAACAGGTTAAATCCTGAAAGAAAAAATCCATACAGGAGTGCCCAGAGGAGCGCACAACCACATGTACACTTTAAATAAGGTGTTGGTGTTTGAAGAGGTACCTCCTTGAAAAGAGTTTCTGAAAAGTCCTCAGTGTGTAAACGAGCCGGGTGCAACCACACATGAGCACACGTGTGAATGCAAAGATGTTATCTGCCCCTGTTTACCTGCACACTTATGTGACCCCTGATTCTCCTCACCAAAATAACCCCACCTTTGTCATGTTGCCCAAATATCCCCACCCCGATGCAAGAACTTCATTGCAACAACAGAACTATTGTAGCATATAAACATTGGCACCACACGTGCTGCTTTCTGCTGCAGGCTATAGCTTGCTTAATAATCAGGGAAAGCAAGACAGCTGTCCTTTTCTTATTGTTATTTACAGTCACAACTGAGAGATTTTGGATCACAACAAGAGTCGACAGCCACGCCAGCAGCTCTCAGGGGCGGGACTTTGGCACAGTTGCTTTGAACTAAATGTCTGCAGGCTAACAAGCTTACAATGACAACTGACATGTTTGTATGGGCTATATGTTTACCATATATACGTTTAGCATGTTCGCATACTATCATCATTTTCTTAAAGGCACAGTTTGATTTTAATCATCTGATCACGCAACAGGTTTGCTTCAGATGATTCGCTGTGTCTGAGTATGTAGCAAAACATGAAATGTCCTCTTGGATCTTCATGTTGAGTTTGAAACGTCATGTGTAATATTAAGAGCGTGTGCACTCTTTAAACGAGCAGTATTTCCCTTTTTAAAACAATCATGTGTGTTCTTGAGGAAATTACACAAAAGACACAGTGGTAGTTCAGACAATGAGATCTTGAGCAGATGTCAAATAAAACAAAGTTGTGACTCTTAACCTTGTGACTCTTGTGTCAGAGTCACAAGAGTCACAAAACAGAGTCGGAGTCCAAGATGCCGATGGAAACTTTACAACAGTAAAATGCTGTTTTGGGAGGCACGATTGTGCGTTACACAACAGTTGGCACAATAAGAAGCGACAGTGCCAACACTCACATGTCTACAGGGCCTCGTTAAAAACATGAGAAGATCATAGAGGGATGTGCGATGTTTTTGCACGGCCACGCGTGACCTAACAGCTTGCTTTTAAACATGCATGTGTGTATACAAAGAGACGAATGAACACACGCAGACACATGCATGTACAGTAAGTGTTTGCGCATACTCACACACATATATATATATATATATATATATATATATACACACATACACACAATACTGATGTAGGGCATAAGAGACATTTTTCCGAAGTCATTATTTCCTTTACAGGTGACATTATTAAGATGTATTTTTCATCACAATTAAGGGCGAAGTACACATAATGAGTCAAATATGGCTTTATCCGTGTATGTCGGATTAGTTTATGTTCTCCATAAACACAGACACACACACACACACAACACACAAACACACACACACACACACACACATAGGTGGATTTTCTTCATCTAATCCAAGTATCCCCAGGAGGTCGAAAAAACAGGCTTTTAAATGGACGGCCGTTTGGAGGAAACCAGTGAACGTGAGAGGTGGTGGGTGTGTGTGTGTGTGGGGGGGGGGGGGGATCTGAGAAGAACGACAAGCACAGATGTCAGTTAGTCCTCGACACCAAATTGGTAATGAGTGTGATCAGTAATGAGGAGGATCGTGTGGTTCACCTGCACGAAGCTACACTTCACCATCATTGTTGCATTCATAGAAACAATAGGCAGTGGTGGAATGTAACAATATACATTTATTCAAGTACATTTTTGAAAAACTTTTATCTCAATTTTTGCTACTTTATACTTGTACTCCACTACATTTTAGAGGCAAATATTGTACTTTTTTTTACTCCAATTTATTTATTTGACGCCTATAATTACTTGTACAATCTTAGGCATAATTGTAAATTAAATTACCCATCAAAAAATTACAAATCCAGTATTCACTTATAATGCCGTATTTTTTTTTACAATTCTTTATTCCTACTTTTAAGCAAGCAAATGATCTAAATACCACTAACAGGTTTCCTTTGAGAATGTACTTTCTTTTTTTTTTTTATCTAATTTTCCCAGTCAGCCTATTGATGCGCCCTGAGCTGCTTGGTTGGAGACATCAGGGCAAAGGTCAGTTCAATGAATGTAAGTGTGTGTCTGTTTACTCTAACACTTGCGTGATAATGAGTTTATCTATGGACATTCCTCTGGTTACATTCCTGGCTGCTGCTTTAGATTTATTGGAGAACCCAGAGTCTGCCATGTGAGAGTTTTAATTTAGGTTTATTTGCACATTTAAAAAAAAAAAAAAAATACACAAAGATAACATAATACACAGTGCAGGAAGAGGCAGAAAACCCACTGGACTTATTCAAAGCCTAAATAGACTACATAATGGCAAACCATTAGTGCAACAATCTTATTAAACAACAATAAGAATAAGAGTAGATATATCAAACAAAGACAGGACACACGTGGGTGTGTGTGTGTGTGTGTGTGTGTGTGTGTGTGTGTGTGTGTATGTGTATGTGTTTGTGTGTGAGTGAGAGTGTGTGCTTGTCTCAGTGAAGGGTCAGCCAGGACCATCCTCTCCCCTCCATCCATCACGCCCCCCGTAGTGCTCCGCGCTGCGCTCTGCTTGCACAAAAGTGGTTGAATCGATTATGCTTCAGCCTTCTTCCCTTTTTGTCCACATGATTAGTTTTCACTGAACCAACAAATCTTTATTGTTTGACTTATGAGTTATCTTCCTACGGCATTGCGATGGACAAAGAAAGCGCAGTGCTTGTACATTTAAATGATCTAATATAGAATGACAGTTTATAAGGCTGGCAGCATGTTGACTCTGTGCTGTGTGTGCATGTATGTATGTGTTATACATGATACATTTTGCAAACTGTGTTCTGTACATTGTGTTCCCTGTTTTAAGCACGGGATTGTTGGATTGTCACCCCCTAGTGGTAAAAAACAAACACAAAAATGAGGAGGCAAGGCTAATAACGCAACACCAAAAAAGGATGCATCACATGTATACATATGCACATGCATACTGTATATGGACTCAGGCACCCACAGACAGAAGCTCGACATAAGTAAATAAGAACTCTTCTTATTTGCTATGAAATCATTCCCAGATTATTATTTTTTATCTCACCAGGTGTGATTAACAGTCATGCAGACCTGCCAGTTTCTGGACTGCCACTTTGACCCCTGGCGGAGGGGGTCAAGGAAAAAGGTAATTATGCAATTGCAATATTCAAGTACAAATGGTTTGCTCATATAGACTGTTGCAAATGTGTTGCCCACATTCACACAGACGTCTGGACCGGGGGAAATCAAACAATAACACATCGTAGCTGGAAACTGTAAAACAAAACTAAAACAGCCGACTGTGCGACAGAATACTGCAATAAAAATGAGTTTTCACTTTGATGAACATGAAGCATAAAATGAAGTCAAACAAAGTAATCACAAAGAAGATCATTTCATAAACTACATGTATTAAGTGTGTATGATCAGTGAAGCTCTAAAAGCTTTACATTTCCTTTCAATAACATCTGTTTGCTACAGTGGCTTTGTGTTCATTATGTTATTTTTTGAAAATGTATAGTGTCATTAATTATTCAGATTATGACATATTCCCATCACTACTTTATATCAGCATCGTCGGATTGTTACGTGATAATAAAGTCATCTTAATAATCGCTGCTTATTGGAAATATTCGAGGAGACTGCTTCCTCACAACATCCACTTCATGTTCAACACTGTGAAGGTCTCTTGAGCCACCTTGTGGTAATCTAAGGCTCTGACCTATAACTTTATATATGATGTACGTTTCTCTTTAGTATTTGCATTTTATCTGGAAAACCTCCAGTGAGTAATTAATAAGTGAATATATATAGGGGAAGTGAAAGTATGAGGTAATTGATAAAGGATCCAGGGAAGAAAAGGTTGTATGAAGGATTCAACACAAGGTCTTTATTTAAGCACCACCTTAGTGAGGGCACAATGCAGCATGCTGTTCTTATCACATCCACATTATGTCGGGGACTATTAGCAGAGATTTAAAAATAGATCCCGTGAATAAGATATTCAAAAAAAATGAGCTCAATGGGAATAATAACATGAGCAAAGAAATGGCGGCAGCCTCGAGTTTAGAGAATATGTGTGTGAGTAAGTAACACAGAATCCAGTTTCACAGCATATTTGTCTCTCTGATACTCATGTGTATCAAATATTTCTAAGTAGGCAGAAAAGTAACAGCAGCTCTATTTTTATTGCACCACAAAAGCATTGTTTGGTATAACCGGTTTTAAAGAATGTTCATAAGCTGTGAATAAGTCATTTGTACAAAGCTTTGAAGATTCATTCTTGACGTTGAAATTGTATTTTTGACCAAAAGTTTTATTTTTTTCTTTCATCCACATCATGTCACATGCTCAGTACGTAGAAAACTCCATCAGAGGGAGAAGGGCTCCAGAGGGATACAGGATACTGATATTTTAAAGGATGCACATTATTTGAATGCCATATTTATTTGAGGAACATATCTCACATATTCCATAGAAAGTAACTAAGTATATTTACTCAAGTACGGTATTTAAGTACAATTTTGAAGTACTTGTACTTTGCATCACTATTTTAATTTCCTGCTACTCTATACTTCTACTCCACTACACGTCAGAGGGGAAATGTTGTTCTTTTTACTACATTTATTTGACAGCTAATTACCCAAATCTATTAATATTTTCCATGCTTACAATAATGAACATTGATGCATTGTAATAGATTAAACTTTTAAACAGTATATAAAATAATAAAATTAGCTCCAACTCGACCAGCAACAACATGCTTCCTACATGTTAATGCTATAATAATAATAATAATAATAACTAAATAATAAAAAAAGCTCTGAAAAGCGACCATTCCAAGTATTCCA
Organism: Bovichtus diacanthus; assembly: GCA_943590825.1. NCBI lineage: Eukaryota > Metazoa > Chordata > Actinopteri > Perciformes > Bovichtidae > Bovichtus > Bovichtus diacanthus. The sequence goes on from CALSBV010012107.1 coordinate 768,260, forward strand.
AGTGGTTTTAACTCTTTAAGTACATTTTATTGCTAATACTTAAACTAAAGAAGAAGATATGCATACCACTGATCCTAATATTCATATACATCTATGCACTTTAAATGCAAAGTTATTGAGACCTATTAACCATTAACTTTGATCTTTTTCATGCAAACGTCCTGTATGGCATAATGCTTTAAAACTGCACTGACATCCTCACTGGTAAACATCTTCTATTTTTTAACAGCTGTATTATATAATTCTTTTTGTATTTATAACAAGACATACAGTATATAGGTCATTAAAGGAGCCGTACAGCCTCCATAACAATCCACTGCCTTGGTGCGTTAACTCGGGTAAATACTTGGGTGTGTCCTTTCCACTGTGAAACATGAGCTACCAAACCAAACTGGCTGCTCTTCCAACAACAGACATCCGTCAGTCTGTGTGCATAGACGTGTCGTCGGCAGAACTGCATTCATAATTCACGTTGAGCTTATGGATCTGCCCGACTTTACAGCTTCATTACAGTCCAGCTGTATGGTAATCAAAACCAGGAACAGGAGCGCTATAGGGAAAGTTAGATCACATTTCTCTGATTAATCAAGATCATCATCAAGGGTACTCTGGATGACTTTACATACATCTATAGCAAGTGAACATTCCTGTTGTTATAGACAATATAGAGCTTTTGCTTTAATCTTTGCTGCAATAAAAGAGGTAATTGAGACGGTTAAATGGAGTTGTTTCTTACGCGAATAAGCAAAACCGTGTGTATTTCTCTACGCTGCTCTATTGTTGTGGATGGTTGGTGAAACTCAATCAGTCATCAAAGCTTTATACGTCTCTCTTTATCCACACAACACTCGCCGGCCCTCTAAGGTTGCCAAGCAACCAGTCACTTAAAAAGCCATTGCTGTGTACCTGAAACTGATTGGTGTTGGACTGATATGCTGCTACAACCAATGAGAGCAGAGCAGGAGGAAACGCACGGTTAGTGGTCAGGTAACAGTTGGGTTGTATGGGGAGATGATATAAACTTGTGTTTCCATAAATAAACTGCTGGTATGAACGTGTGTAGAGTTCTATTCATAGGGAATTACAGATAACACTACAAGTAATTAAAGCATGCTTCTAAAAAAAAAAGCTCTTCCTGCTTTGTCATTTTCTGTCTGCTCTCTGGAAGGAGGGTTCTTTTCAGTGATGAGGAAACATGAACATGCTCAAGGCAGTGAGCTGCTGCAGCATATAAAAACCATCCAAGGAAGTTTTCCATCTGAGCATAAACATGTCAATACAGTGTCCGTGTGTGTGCATCAGGGTTACAGGAGCCAGTCTACCAGCATTGGCTGACAATGGACCTGTGGCTCTGGGAAAGAGACCCTCTGAAATATGCATGAGGAAATCCACACCTGTTTCCAGGTAACCAAGGCAGGGATTCTGAACCGTGACGTTGAATTTGTGCGTGCGCCTGTGTGTCTGGGTGTGTGTGTGCCTGTGTGTGTGTGTACACTTGCGTGGGCTCTTGCTCAGCACATCTCCCTACCTGTTCAGACACTCCGTGGGGGCGAAAGCAGCTGTCAACTCCCGTTTGCTTGACGAGACAGACCTAATCTGAGCCGGAGAAACGCTATGAAACGGTGCGGGCCTCGGTGCTGAACAGGTTCCCCGCGCTAACTTTCACGCATGGAAACAAAGTCAAAGTTGACCCATCTGAGACGAGCTGAAGCTGGAAGCGGAGACTTGGTGGAGGGTGGACCACAGAGGCATTAAGAAGTCTTCACAGGTCTTGCCCTGAGTGTTGAGTATCTATTTGTGCAAGTATGAATCCAATGTGGAAAGTTTATAAGAGCAAAGTGCTGAAGACTCTTAACCCTGAGTATGAGGAGGACACTGCTGAAGAGGTACAGCATTTACAACTTTCTCCATCTTACTGATGCGTACACACATATGAAGTGTCAGAAAGTTGACATGGTTGTTGACATTGAAGTCAGAAAATCACCAGGTTTTGTTTCCTGATCATTTTTTATTCATCGCAGGGTCAGTTGATCTTGATCGGCTGTTTTGTTTTCTGTGCAAAGGGAACTTTAAGGCAGAAGTTAGGCCTTCACAGTACTTCTCTTGTGTATTTTGGCCAATTTGACTCTGCCAACTGAATGATTTATTGCCAAAATTGTTTAAAAGAATAGCAAGCAGATCTTCTGTTTCCAGTGTCAAAGATTAAATCCTGTAGCAGATAAATGAATGGCCCCAGTAGAGCAGCTGGTAACTGAAGTACATCAACATTACACGACATGTAATCAGTGGTTGAAAGTAAGTAAATATCACATTCAATGAAGTACTATACTTGAAAACAATTTTGAGGTAGTATTTCCATTGTATGCTACTTTATATTTCTGCTGGACTACATTTCAGGACTTTATGTTGCACACTATAGTTAGCCTACTACTTACACTAGTTATAAGATTATAACACTGATGGAAGATTAGATCTTTTTTGGCTGATGACCACTTACACACATTTCCTCTTGTCATATTCTCAGATGGCTTCCAACAAACTAACACAAGTTAGTTTGTGAAGCAGTTCCTTTTTTTCTTCTTCTTCTTTCCTGTACCATGAATAGTCCCACGACACCCCAGATTTATTTCGCACCCCTTAGGTTGGGAACCACTGAATTAAACTACCGCATTGTATGTAAAGTAGTTCAAATGAGCTCCACCTCCATCAACCAGAACTGCAAAAATGCTGCTTACACATTGCTGAAGCAGTGATAGTCATTTTGCTCAAGAAGGAATTTGGACACAGGACAATTATTTGTAAAGGGCTATTTTACATCGTCGCGCTTGTAGTTTAACTTCAGTATCCGACTTCTTCCACCACTGGTTTTCATTACGACACCTGTGCACCATTCAGGGTTTGGTACCAATGAAACAGACACAGTGTTGTGTCGACTCAGATCTCTGGAGGACTCAGAAACTCGATCCTGCACAGGAGCTGAACAAACGGATTAGTTGGCATTCCACAGACTGACTGACTGACAGGGGGGGGGCAGATAGCCGGGGCCTCGGTGTGCTCAGACCAACCCGGGCATCTACGGGGACGACAGGGAACCGATAGTTTCCATTTGCAGGGATGTGCAGAGTTGTTGCTGCATTTGAGTCAACATTGCTGAATGCACACTTGTGAAATATGACACAACTAAATTGTATCACAACGACCCTGTGTCATACACACACATGCGCACGCACACACTGATGTGGAAGTACTATTCAAAAACAATCAAACACTTCCCAAAGCTACTGTTACTTCAGCCTAGGGCTGTCACAATATCAGATTTTTGATGCACAATTATCATAGTTAAAAGAATTCACAAAAACAATATTATCCCAACATATATAGAACATTTGAATTATATTCTGAATTGTAATATTGTAATAGTGCCATCAGTCATATTCCTTCTTAACTTTGTATATAGTGCATTTTGTCACTTTTTGGCAAATTAATTACACGCAAGTGTGTTGGGAATTGTGTAGAGATTATGTAACCATAACTGTACAAAAGTGTATATTTATCATTCACTGGATTACTTACACAATATTATATGTATTATTAACATGATATTAATATTTAATTTACTAAATATGGTTGGTACCGGTATATCATGCGTCACTAGTTCAGTTCAATAAACGTCTTCTATATTCTTGATGAACATTTCTTGATGAACATTTCTTGATGTACGCTTTCAGGTTTTCTTCTGGGTTTTCTACAGATTGTAGTTTCCACATTATGCACTAGATGGCGACCAATGTGCATAAATCCGGTAAATGGATATTGCTGTGTGACAGGTAAAGTACAAGCATTTAGTCTTTTCTTTCTCCTGTTGCAGGTCACAGAGGTGGAGAATGATATAAATCCTGTGCAGGAGGATGAGGGACCCAACGCTGTATCCCAGCTGGCCAAGAAAGTATGTGAACATTGACAGCTTTTGTTTAATGTTTAGTGTTAACCCTCAAATACAGTTTATATTGTATTATATTATATTACAGCTTTAGTGTTGTGTCAGTAATGAGGAACATTATAATAAGTGATTCCTCTACAGATATCAGAGGACCATTGTTCAACTGATTCTCTGAAACCACCTAAATGTTTGCCCACTTTGACCTTTGACCCTGCGTGTGTGTGGTTGGTTGTGTGTTCAGATGCAGGGGGCCGGGACTAAAAGCTGGAACAGGCTATCAACTGTCTTCAACAAAGAGGATGAACACCAGCTTCTAGAGGAGACTGAGAGCCCGCCAGTCCCCGACCAGTGAGTGGAATCCTTGCACCTTGTGTCATCAATGGGGTTTGTGTCGGTAAACTAGGGCTGGTTTGTGCAATTATAGGTATTTAAAAAAAAAAAAAGTGCGGAAAAAGAGCCTATTCAGAATGTTAATTATACGCCACTTCAAGGAAGCCCAAATAATTGTAGATCAAGTTCAGTAGCAGAATTGAGCTCATCGATAAACTGAGCGGCAAAAAAAGGAGGTCTCATCAAATATAACTAAAATGATAAATTGCAAGACATTGATCTGGTGCAATCTGGGCTAAATCTGGTTGAAAAGTTTAATAAACTTCTACGTTTGATATGACAATTGCCTTAACATCATTTATTTAAATGACTATATCGAAAGCAATGGTTTGACATTTTGGGACATATCGTCTCATTCGCTCTCCTACCATCAGTAGATGAGAAGAATGATACCAGTTCCTTTCCACTGAAAATGAAGCTACAGCCAGCAACCTGTTAGCTTAGCATAAAGACTAGAAACACAGGGAAACGGCTAGCCTGGCTCTTTACAAAGGTAACAAAATCCGACTTCCAGCACCTCAAGAGATCAATAATTAACAAGTTACATATTGTTGTTTGTGTGTAGGTGGATTTTGTTACCTTGGAAAAGTCAGACTAGCTGTTCCCCCTGTTTCCAGTCTTAATGCTAAGCTAAGCTAATGTTGATCTTCTCATCTAACTCTCTAACTCAAAAGAAAGCGCACAGTGTATTAATATTTGTTGTTTCTGTCTTCCGAGCAGAAATGTTGGTTTGATTTCAACTGCAATGTGTTTACTATCAGCCAGTACAACTAATGACGAGCGCACCAGAATAAAATCTAAAATCAGACAACCAGTTGACAATTGTGAATTCCAAGCCGAATCATCCACCTGTATTTGACTGACTCCTAAAATGAAGACCCTACTTTCTCTGAATCCTCAGTCCACTTGCAGTAAAGCCAGAGGAGCCTCCTCGACCCACTAAGCGCACAGCATTCTGGGATAGCTTTGCGTCCAACTGGGCTGCCAAGAAGCAGGCGGAAGCTGCAGCCGCTGCTGCTGCAGCGAACGAGGCAGCAGCAGGTCAGGGTGAGGAGGCGGTGACAGAGGCCGTAGAGGAGGAGAGCCAGGAAGGGCAGATCCCTCAGGGAGAGGAGAGTGAAGAAGGAGGAGGAGGAGGACGGAGCAGCAACAACAGCTTTTCAAAATACGTCTCGCTCGGAGGAGGGAGCGAGGACGCATCCTTCAAGTGGAACTTTGTCACCAGCAAGCTGGCAGAGCTGAAGACCAAGAGCAACTAGCTCATGATGAAGGAATCTGGAGAAAACAAACACTATGATGAGGGGGTTAGATGTAGGAGTACGGAGGAAGTTTAGGAGGAGGCTATATTTTACACAGGATGTCCTGTAACTAAACTGTGCAGCTATTGTAGACGTCCCTTTTTAATCTGAACTATTGAATTTACGCTCCCATAAATTTTCTTTTACAACACATTCACAAATGAACAAAAAAGTGTTACAATAAGCTTTTCCTTGACTCTGTATTAGGCCCGCATACTCTCAGCACATAACAAATAGTTTTTTGTATTACATTTTCAAGAGCAAAGAGGGATTATAACATGAATGAAATCTCCCCAGGAGACCCAGAGTTGAATTCACTAATACATACTTCTACTATACTGTCAGAATAAAATGAGTTTATTTCCCAAAAGGGGAATTCTTATACTAAGAGAATGTGACGCTAATTGATACAAATATGAATTATTCCCTAGAGATGAGGTGGATGCATATCTGCAGACAGAGCTAATAGTTGTCTCTTCACCGTCTTGAGACGCAGCATGTAGCCGACAGTGTAACGTGATCAGAGGTAAAGACAACAGATTTATTCCTTTATCTGCTGTTGAACCTAGTCTGCACAATACAGCCCACTTTCTTGGTGTTGTATGGTGATCTCTACATTCCCAAAGTGCTTTTTAAACCACAAATAGGGGTCTTCACACCTGTCAGCAAATCTGATCTAATCTGTAGTTTAGCAAAAAAACGGATTAAGAGATTAAAGGCAGTGATACCAGGATTAGTTGAGGATTATCTCACTTAACCTGCGCAGAGGGCAGGGGTTTTGAGGGAAGAGATCTGGCAGTGAGACATAACTATGACATAATATAAGCATTTATAAAACACTTTTTCTCTCCTCTGGCAACAGGAAGGGGAAATGTGCTGCACAATTATATGAAATGTGTGAAATATGAATGCGTGTGTGGTGAGATAATGTCAGGTGCACTGACATGATGACTTAACTGACTTTCATTTTTGTGACTGAGACTGTGCAGTGAGAGTTTTTAACATTCCTAATGTTGTGACATGAAAGAAGCGATTCTTTAAGAAATATTTTATTCCAGATTTAGTTTTTTTTGTCTTATTGTCTGTCTTATCCTGTTGTTTTGATTTCTGGTATGCTATATAATAAAGACTATTGCACTAAAAGTTCTGACCAAGCACGAGTGAGCAAATGTGTGTTTCGTTCTTCCTATAATATAGTGTTTTTACACATATTGCAGCACTAACAGGACAGGTCAGCTGGCGAGAGACTGTACTTGAGACATTTTTTTACTCTGTAGTTTCTTTTACAAAAGATGCAAAGCAGACTAAGGTTGAAATGGGCCTAAATAGTCAATTAAATAATGAATATGTGAAACTATCAAATCAGCCAAGAATTAGAGATACTTACAAGTAATGTCAGCAACAGTGATAAGATTAATGGGCCGTCGAGTTTAAAGCCTGATCACAACTCAATGATTCCGACCTACGATGTGTATGTATGTTCTTCCAAACACTAAAAAGATTCTAGTTATTGGTTTTCTCTAATTATCAAGAAAGCACAACGATTATTTACCAGAAACCCCCAAACCAGTTACTCGTAACTAGTTTTCTCGATAAGAGACTTCTTCTAACATCAGGATGTAGCAAAGCTAAGTTTACTAAAATAGTGTGTTTCAAGAAAGATCTGTTATGACTGCTAATGTGTGGACTTTTCAGTGCTACATAAATAGTCTCAGACACAGTATCACGAGTATATTCAGAAGCATGCACTGTATTTTAAAAGTCAAATGTTTGCTTTGCATTCACTTGTGTTAAGGCCTTTAAATGCTTTTCGTGAGACACAAATAGCAGGAGTAGTAAACAGTGTTCCACATTTCCACACCCCTTTTTTTTTTTTTCTTTTTTTTTTTCAGTTTTCTGCCATTTTGTCAGTACATGCCCAGAGCCTCTGATTGACAAATAGGTGGCACCTGTGCTGATTGACTCTTCAGGCTATAAAGGCCGACAGGTGGGGAAAGAAACCAGCTTCCTGCAAACACCAAGGCATTTCTTTCCCCAAATGTTTACAACTGCTTGATTTTCATTTGAGTTGATGGCCCTATTTTTTATGTTTCGGGTTGCTTTAGTTTTTGGATAGTTTTAGTGTTTCTTGAGTTGAAAGGCCCTTCTTTTGCTTTTCTTGAGTTTCATTTCCCTTTTGACCGAAGTGGCTCTTTAATCCAAAAGTCTAAATTGTGACAAAATCAACAGAAAGCATGATATTAATCTGTACACAGTCTGTTATTCCTCTAACCATCAGGGGGCTCCCTTTACCTTCTGACTGTGAACCATCGTCTCCTCTATTCTTGTTTCTTGCTTTACTGCCTGTCTCTGTGTCACATACACACTAAAGCCATCCTTTATGATAGAGCCAAAAATATAATCATATTCACTGTCGATAATACTCTGATCTCTCTTTTCCTCCTTATTTCCTGTTGTGTCCCTATTCTGCACCCATTTCCTCTCTCACTGTGCCATGTTTCCTCAGATAAACACGGTTTCCTTTTCGGTTTAGGGGCCTTTGTTGATATTTCCCGTTGAATTTGACAGTACATCCTAATAAACGGTGAACATTACGTGAGCAAATGTACCCAAAGCTCGAGTTCACGCTTTTTTTTTTAGCTGACCAGAGTCCATTATTTTCATGTGCTTCCAGTGTCAGTCAGATTTCAGGGTTGTCATCGTGGGTCCTGTGAAGCTCAGAGAGTCTCAGTAGTTTCCACAGTTGTCAGTTTAAGTCAGAGCAGCTCTCCCCCACCACGCTCAACTCAGGGACATGTTCAGCTTTTTGAAAATATTTATGTAACTCACCCAGTTTCTGTGTCAGAGACCATAAAACAAGCCCGGGGGATAAATTTATTCCACAAAAGCTTGAACATTTTTATCATGAGAGTGGCTTGTTTGGGGGGGTGGGGGGCTCGGTAATGCTGCTGACTATTTGATGCTTGTGTGCCGTGCTGAGGTCCATATTGCAGTTTCATGACACCAAGTGAGCAACGCTCAGAGGAAATGGGGTTTGTAGAGCATGAAAGCATCAGAAACGGAACAGTTATGGTTTGCAGTTTGTGCAGGGGAAGTGTGTGGTGCATGGAAAGTCTGTTATGTCTTGAGTCTTAATTAAAATATGTCTGAGGGGCTCTGAAATAATAAGCTGCTTTTATCAATGTAAAAAATATTATTTTGTTTGGTTCATAAGCAGAAATAAAATAAAACAGAATATAAGTACACTCAGCAGCTTTTTACATGTTTGCACTATATTTTCCTTATTAAATTGTAAATAGAAGGTTAACAGGTGTAATAGGAGTACAATGCTAAACTGGAGTGTTTAAAGATGCTAAAATTAAAACTACTACGAGCAACGCGTTTAATTTCACAATACAGTCATTTGATGCATAAAAATATCAATTGGTGCAGCTTTAAAGAGAATCTTATACAGTACACTCATTGCTGTTGTGGCACAATTACAACAGATAATCAAGTTTTCACTCAAGTGGCACTAAATGACATCGCTATGTGGACGGAGATTACCATTCAGATTTTTATATAGTATTCATATAGATTATAACTTTATAGCTGTTTATAACCTATAGCTGTTTATAGCCTTATAACTTCTACCTGTTTCATATTGACCACATGTGACCAAAGAGCGTCTTCAGCTTTAAAAAAAACATATCAGGTTGGGGTTATTGTCAGCTTTTATTTTGTGTAGTGTCATGTATTCCCACCTCAAAGGTCCAGCCCCAGGTTTTTTCATTTAACCTGCCTGATTAGACTTAATCTCCGGACCGTGTGAAGCCCGGCTTGGTGCAGTTAGACGGAAAGTTGCTCGCGTGGTGTGGCCTTAAAGCATCGGAGACTGGAAATAGCGTGGGTGGGTTTGTAAACATAACCTGCAGGAGCTAGCATGGCAAACAGCAGCAGTCAACAAAGGTATAAATTATACAGTGCTTTATCAAATATTGACCGTAATTGATCTCTGTCACTGTCCTCACTCACCACAGGCAAAAACATTATTTCTTCTCTGCTGCGTGTTTAATTAGATTTTTTTTCCACTCTTGTTAATATTTAATTAAACCCCTGAACACATCTAGCTCTCTCATGCCCACATGCTCACACACTGCCAAAGTGTCTGACTCTTTTATCATTTGTAGTCTTTTCAAACAGGTGTATACGTCACCCTGTCTCTCTCGTCCAGTGGCCTTTGCCATTTGGCTCACTCTGGACTCTCGGTGTAGCGCAAACATTTCCACACCCCCTCCTACACGGAAAACCATTCAGACACAGGACTTTCCTTTTTCTTCTGATGAGCAACGATGACTAAACTTCTTCACACCTCGCCCTGGGCTCTGTTTCACACACTGTAATTACTTCAAACAAAACGCTGTGTGAGCCTGCGTTAGTTGTTGCACTACAGCCCACAATGCTTTTCTTTCTCAGGAGATGGTTAGACAAGATAAGAAGTTTAATCAGTTTGTATCCATAATTGTCTTTTGTGGTGGGATTAGCTCTGTAATTATGATGACATACGGCAATAATACACAGTAATCACTTGTAGCTTGTAGCAAGGTGTAGTGGCTCTGATTAGAGAGTTTCACATTTTTCAAGTTAAGTGCAAGCATTCAGTTTCTTTTAAATGTACAAGAACATTTCAAATTAGATTTGAATTATACATAGATTCTTTGGTTATCCACAAAAAAAAAAAAAAAACTTGTTTCTTTGTTGCTGAAAAAACATCACATGAGGTCAGTGGGACCATTTTTAGAGACATAGTGCAGAATGATGAATTCGGGTCAAACTACCATGTGATTATGTTGTAAGTCGAAGTTGTATTTCCAGAGTCCGTCTCTTTGTGACTCCTCTTGGCTAACTCAGGTCATAAATTATGCAGCCAAAGTGGCTTCGCTGTGCCAAGGTTTGAGAAAGTTTGTCTTCAGGATTACAGCTCAAGGTCTCGAAGTTGCTAAGTTTATGAAAAAGCATCAGTCAGTGAGAAAGGTGCATAAAACTCTGACCCTGGGGTGTCGTCTTTTCATTGTCGGCCCCCAGCTTGTTTTGTCTGTAAAATCTGAGATCAGAAGTGAGTCGTAGAGAAGTTACAGGTGGAGGTTTGGAAAAGGTGATATTTCACTTTTAACCTCACACACACATTTCTCACATAAAAACCCACACAACAGACAGACATGTCTGGTAGCACTCAGGTATGAAGACTGCGTCTCAACAGACACGGTGACTCATACAGTAACGGCAGCAGTCCCATCTGGAAACCAACCTGTGGGTGCAACGATGTACACTCAAACACACTGTCTGAGGATTTTCAGATACCTACAACTGCCACGCCTGCTTGAGGCAAGAATGTGGCAACTAGTCTGTGGAAAGCATGCACACACACACAAACATATACAGTGCAGTCTGGAAATACTAGTGAATTACACACTTTGTCATTGTTTTGTCTCCCCTGCAGTACATTTGAAATGAAATGTCTATGCGGTTGGAAAGAGCTGAGCGAGCTCCAGATAATTCTAGGAATACAAACAAAATAACCCAAGGACTTTTGTCCTTAACTGGCCAAGTAAGTCAGTTGACCTCAGTTCAAGTGAACATGTATTTCACCTGCTGAACGAAAGAGAAAGAATCCTCATCCGCATAAACACCAAATATTAAACAAGATAGCTATATTACATTCAAAATACAATATACATTTTGTTTCACTAAAAGTATGTCAAAAAACAAAAAGGCTACAATTTTTACACTTTTCATTTGATGTGGATAGAGATGACATCAAATGTCATGCGCAGGACTACACAAGCAGCAACCTCTGGGTCTGAAAAGTGAAGCCAATGAGAGGGTGCCTTAAACGTGTCTTCTTTCTAATGGGAAGCAGGGGGGATTCCCCTGTTTGCAAAAGGAAGTCAGTTTGGATAGAAGTCTATGAGAAAAAGATCCTACTTCTTAGTTGATTCAACAGAGATAGAGATAGATGATGGGTGGCAGAGTGTGTGTGTGTGCTACTTTGTGATTTTCAAGTCACTACCACGGCGTTGTTCAGTGCTCATTTGTACTAAAAGACACTTTAAACAGTCAACGGTTAATTTTTTCTGTAATAACATTTTGTTGAAAGCATGTTTTTCGCTTACCAAAATTTTGCATCCCAATTAATAACACAGTTAACGTGAATTATGGAAGCACATTGCAAACCAAGCTACATAGCTAGCGCTTGCGTAAACTGGTAATTTAGCGTTTGCTATGCTAGTCACTTCTGGCTCCAAAAAACTGTGGTCCACAAACCAATGGCTAATGTCAAAGTGGCTACGTCTACTTTTAATATACAATCTATGAGCCAACACAACAAAAAATGTCACTGTCCTACTCTTAGCAGATTGTACTCGAGACACAAATATTGTACATGTGCTCTCATATAGTCTCCCAGCAGGTATAAGTCTGAGATGTTATATGTGATTCCATGACATCTAATCTTCAAATCATCAAACCAAATCGAGCAAACATTCTAGTTAATGGTACCATGTGGAGATTTCTGACCACTAGTAGCTCCATGGAGCAATGTTTTTAAGTGTGGGAAAATAAATCTAGCAATGCACCAACACAGATCAGCTTTGCAAATGTTTTCTGCAGAAAGCAATGTGTTGGACATTTTAATTAGACACAGTTTGTTATAGTGAGTGTAAAAACCTCCACAGGGCTCATCTAAAGTGGCCCCTGGTCTAACCTTACAATAGTCTTGTCTCTTATTTAATTTTCTCTCAAAGACTAATTCATCCATTTGTGTTGTAAACCATTATTACCAGTAGATTGAACATGAAATGATACCACACACTATGGAATATCTCGAGAGGCAGTTAATCTCTTCTGTAATGATTCCTTTTGTTTACAGTAATTATACGTCCTGAAAGTAATGTGGTCTCATTAAACTGACTGGACGTTTCAGAACTGCAGTTACTGAACAGAGGTCATATGTTCAGGCTGGGGAGTGTGAGAGATTAGCTGTAACTTTGCACCAGACGGCACTCTGATAGTTTTATCAGCTAAAAGCAGGAGATTCCCCAAACAAACATGTAGCCAAAGCAGTCGTCAGTGTTAATCTCCAGTGTTTGCAGTATGTCTGCAGTGATAAGAGATAGGCAACTTGATTTCTTTTTTAAAAGTAAGTCTAACTCTCTACTGGGTTATTATGACCTCTGTCTTCCAACCTGTGGCCTTGTTAATCCTCAAGAGATAATGTGTGGATCCCCGTGAGAGTGTGGTTTGGTTTTGATTGAATTCAATGGCGTGTGTGTCATATTCAGAAACAAGATGATTAATCCTTGTTACATTACATTTCACTTAGCTAATGCTTTTGTCCAAAGTGACTTACAATAAGTGCAAACAATCATGAGGAGACAACTCTGAACAGCAAGAATTTTGCAAGTACATTAGCTTCAAATAGGTGTAATCATTTTAAGTGCAGTACATTGGCTTTAAATAAGCCAAACCAAGGTAAGTGCAACATACAGAAACGATAGAATAAAAATTCAACCATTAGCTTCAAATAAACCAAACCAATTTAAGTGCTACATTTTATCTTTATTGGCCAAGGTGCAGTCGAAGCAGGAGGGTTTTCAGTCTGCAACAATGGGGAGCTCGTTCCACCATTATGGAGCCAGGACAGCAAACAGACGGGTTTTATTTGAGGGGTATCTGGGTCCCGCTCACAGTGAGGGAGTAGCGAGCCGATTGGCCGATGCAGAGCGAAGTGAGCGAGCTGGGGTGAGTGGTTTAACCATGGCCTGGATGTAGGAAGGGGCTGATCCATTCACAGCACATTAGACCAGCACCAGAATCTTGAAGCAGATTCGGGCAGCCACTGGTAACCAGTGAAGGCAGCGGAGGAGCAGTGCAGTGTGGGAGAACTGGGGAGGGTAAAGATCAGTCGGGCTGCTGCATTCTGGATGAGCTGTAGAGGTCGGATGGCACATGTAGGGAGTCCAGCCAGGAGAGAGTAGCTGTAGTCAAGGTGTGAGATGACAAGAGCCTGGACCAGAACCTGTGTTGCCTTCTGGGTCAGTAGGGGACGTATCTCGTAGGAGAGTGTCTTCAGTAGCGGGCTGTTGCAGTTGGACAGTTGGTCGTCCAGTGTCACACCCAGTTTCCTTGCAGTCCGAGTCGGGGAAACAACCGAGGTGCCAATGTTGATGGTAATGTCTTGGATGGGAGAGCCCTTCCCCGGAAGGAAAAGCAGTTTGGTCTTGTCGAGGTTGAGTTTCAACTGGTGTGCAGACATCCACTGAGAGATGTCAGACAGACGAGTAGAGATTTGTGACTCCTCCTGGGTTTCAGACAGTGTCATCTGCGTAGCTGTGGTAGGAGAAGCCATGACAGTGAATGACAGTGCCAAGTGAATTGGTGTGAATTGGAACTGTTGTCCTCAAAAATCTTTCTATTTTAAAGTTACAGAGCTTCAAAAATGGTTCATAACGTCAACATATAATGATGTTAAAGAATGGATGTCACATTTTAAAGTGAAAATCTTAGTGAACTCACCACAGAATTAGCTTTTTTGCTTTTTAAAAGGAAGTGTGGTGCTAATTATTTAACTGGCATGGCTCTGTAGAGCCTCTCTGAAAGGTTTTTATAGTGTTTTAAAGGAGAATGGAAGCAGGGAGGTGAATTATTCAAAGACCCACAATCCTCAGTCCCTCACCTCGCGTTACGGAGGTTCTCACAGGATGTTTTATCCCTCTAATCTACAGGCTCAATCTCAGTTTGTAATCTCATGGTCTTTAGGAACGGATTTGGGACCCCCTTTGAAAAGAAAACCTGCCCCCTGTACCCCCTCTATTTCCCAGCAGAGGGGTAATCTCTCTGCTAAACCACCCCCTCTGGCAATGCTGCAACCCACCAAAAACACAAATACACACAGGCACAGGCACGCAAACGTGCAAAATGTCCTTACGCTCATATAATCTCACTCAAATAGAATTACAAGAGCACACACACACACACACACACACACACACACACACACACACACTGCCACCCATCATCTATCTCTATCTCTGTTGAAATCTGATCACTCATCTCCAAATGTAGGTCTGCCTCTGTCTGCTGTAAATAGATTTTTTTTTTTTTTACAGCTATTGACACTCTCTAACAAGAGTTCAGGGCTTAACGGATTGTCCCATGACCACAAGTCAATACATTTTCAGTCAATATGCATGTTTTTTTCTCAGTTCATGGTTGTATTTGTTGGTTGTATTGATCATTTCCTCATAACGAGGGCCACCTACCAAGGAGAGCGCTGAGCCTGTAGAACATGAGCCTTGGCATTTCCGTACATGACATAGAAAATATAACTGAGCAGCTGAGATGTTTCTGACTCCAAAATTATAGTTTGTGGAGTTATTTTTAAGGGAGCGATGTGCCAAAGGGTTACAGTTCTTCATCAATCATACTGCTTTTCAAAGCTGGATTGTCAGGCTGCGAGTAGTTGTGGCCACTAACAGACAATAAAATGGATGTTGTGTGTGATATCTTTATGTTGTGTATTTGGGTATTGTGGTTGGTGGAATGCTAATCGATTCTTTAGCCTTCTGCACAGTCCCTGTCAGGCTCAAGTTACTGTTGCTACAGCTGTTTAGAGTCGTTGTTCTTTGCTTTTGCTGCCGACCTGCAGCTACAACTTCTAAGCTTAAACACACACACACACACACACACACACACACACACAGAGCTCACCGTGAGAACCGACCGACTCCAGTAAGACATGAGAATGCATTCAGAAAATGTCCTCAAAAAAACTATCATCTCAAGTAACGTATTTATACTTTAATGAGTTTCAAGATATTCAAAAAGTAAAAAGAATATGAAGATTATTTGATATCCAGTACTAGGCCTAGATATTCTTGAAGACATTTTGCCATCTGAGATAATACTTGCACAGCAATTCCATTTACTTTTGACCTAAAGCCTTTGTATGCTCAAAACTAAGTGCTTGTCATATTGTCTAACACTGTACAGTTTTGTAACTTCCTCAGATCAGGCTGTCCAATAATGAAGCCAACTTTATGCAGAGATTGGCTGCATCTGTAGAGGTGTTAAAGGAATTATATGCAAATCTTTAATCCGTTTCCTTGTACGTGCATGGGTTTTGATGGTATAGTTGCATCATCCCCTACACTGCCACCCACTGACCAACCGGTGTAAGAGCAGCACCGTAGACTGTATAAAATATGGATGCAGTCTCCGTGACGTCAACCATAGGTTTCTGAAAAGTAGATAGTTGGCGGATTTGGACGTCGCCATCTTGGCAGTGACGCCACCGTCTGACTCCAGGCTAATCCTTAAATGGGCATCGTCGTTGAAATTGAGGTGGGCCTGGGTGCAGACGACCTGAGATGACACCAGCCTGTCACTCACCTGGAAATGAGCTATAGAGGTTGTGAGGCTTATGAACATGTTTATTTCTGCTGTAATGTTGGCATTTTAACATGGGGTTCAGTACAGATTGAATCGCTCTAGCCTCAAGTGGCCATTCGACGAACTGCACTTTTTGGCACTCGCCCTTCACTGCACAGCCCGGAGGTTGGCGCTTGGTACAACCGAGAGCAACACCATTAAAGTCTTTGGGGAGAGACTTTCATTCACGGTTCTTGAAGATCAGGGAGGCAGAATGATGCAGACCTAGATGGTTTTAAGCTTAGTGAACCCTTTACAGTTGTACTTACCAGGTTATGTTTTTAATTCAAGAAATATGTAAAAAAGATAAGAAAATATTTGCAGGGTTTTCCCACCACACAGCTCTCATACACTACACACTGATCATGCATCCATGCCCAGCAAATCAACGCTGGAGGAAGCAGTGGCCTGTAACATAACTAGCCGAACCGGGGAAAAACCCCACATTGATGCACAGCTGGAGACCTCACTGCTCCTGTTTCTCAGCATGTATGATCAGTGCAGGTATGGAGACATGCAGGGTTGGAGCGCAACAGAGCAGACATCTATTCACAGCTATACAAGCCCATATGGCTCGTCTTACATCCTTCTCTTCCTCCCCTCCTGCAGGAGCTACGCATACCCCCATTCAGCCTGTCATCAAGAAGTCATTAAAGCCCCCCCGTCTCTCCTTCGGCTAGTCATTCTTTTGCTTTTCCCTCCCAACAGAAATTCTTAAGTTCCTTTGCATGTTGCTTCTCTTTAGAGTCGTCGTCCTTCTGTCCATCTCTATTTCTGACATGGGAATCTGAGGTGTCAGAGCCTGTCTGGCTGTAGAGGTGGTGGGTTGTGGAGATGTGGCGGAGTAGACAGTGTCACTTGATAAGCAGTTGATGGAGGCTGTCAGGCGGTAGAGCTATTGTGGGACAAGGCTATTGTGGGGAGTTGGCTTTTATGAGGACTTGTTTGCATCGACGTAAAACAACTAAATGAGGTATGTGATTAAAAGAAGAATGTTGAAACTGTTCTCTGATATTGTTTCATATTGTACGATCATGCACAAGTTTTTTCTTGGTGGAAGAAAGCAAAAACACAGTGCAAAGAAGTACAAATGATACGTTGGACCAAAACACACACGCACGTGCACACACAGTCACACACACGCGCACACACAGTCACACACACACGCACGCACACGCGTGCAAATCCATACACCTATCAATGTTTATACATATTTCCCAGTATAATGTGTAAAATGCAGAATGAAAAGTGGTTGTAGCCTACTCCATGCTACACAAACAGAAAATGTATGAACAGATCAAAATATTTAAATTAGAATAAAATATATACAATAAAATAGAACTAAATAAAAATATCATTAAAACGAAGAAATAAAAAGGAAAACTAAATTATATTTACAATGAAGATGCACAGTTACATACTGTATATATATATATATATATATATATTTACATACATACAAAAAATGTATACAATATATGTAAAATATTTTGTTGTTTTGTTGTATTTTGTTATATCACACCTTTTAGCTGTTTAGCATAACATCCGGTGCATCTGGAGAAACCTTTTGGAGACTCATGTGAGATTACAGCAGGCCTAATCCTTTTATTCAACTCCGGATCTATCTTTAATGGAGCGACTAATTGTTCCCTTCAAAGACCTCTACATCTGTGTCAGTGACACACTAATAAGCCAGTTAGACACCTGCATTATTCACGTGTCCCCACCTCGAGGAGACACCACTGTCATAGGGCACGACCCAGTCCCAAAGCTGGGTGTCAGATGAAAGCACCGGATCATGTTTTAGACAATTCAATTCAGATTCAGCTGTGGCCTTCTCTCATGTTAGTTTGAAGATGTTCCAGAGCTTCGTGTACTGCTGAGTCAGATTGCAGCAAAATGCTTTCCAAAAGAGAGCAACTGATCCCCCCCCTTTGGTGTTTCTACGAATTTCTTTTCAGGCCACATTGTGCGATTTCTCTTGCTTTTTTGGCTTTAAATTGATCACAGCAAATGTGTAATTTTGACAACACCACCGCTATCATTCACACACACACTACTGTTATTGAGTAAGACAGCTTCAAGAATGTTTGTTTCAAGAAGTTTTGTTTTCAAGTTAATGACTAAAGTTTGTTTCAGTTCAAAAAAAAAAAAAAAAAAAGCACTTCGACCACGTCTGCTGTACAAGGCTGCAGAGTTTCGCTTTAACCACTTAGCTTCTCTGCCGACAGTGAAAAATAAATCACAAAAATGTAAATCTGTCTTTACATAACTCAAATATTCTGCAGTATGTAAGTCATGGAGCTGCATTCCTCACTGGACTTGGCATTAATGCAGGATCTTGGCAATAAGTCACGAGGGCTCATGCTGATGGACTGAAGAATGTAATTAGAGGAAACAGACTGTATTAACCTTCACTGGCTCAACAGGCAGTTCACATGTCATTTGTTGACCGATAATTTGTTTTCAAGTTTCTTATCTGTCAGTTGTGATCAGCATTGTGGAAAGTTACCTTCGGATATAATTACTTCACTGAGTTAATTCTTGCATGAAATATTCATCACTTATGTCTCAACGATGTAGATTGTTGCTGGTCATTTTTATAAAGATGTAATGCAAGTTCATTGTTTGGCCTTTACAGCAAGACAATATTATTTGTCTATTTTCAAGTAACAGAGGATACACAAGACGCCGCTCTGACTTTTGTTTTTCCACTTTCACTGCTTTCTACTTACAAGTTGTTCTGTAGGTAATACTGTAAGAATAAAAAAGTAAATAATATAAAGTGACAATTTCTTTAAATATTCTAGTGCAGATAACAAATCAAGCAAATGGGACAGAGTTATGGTTATAGTGGGTTTTAGGCTGGAGAGTTACTGTATGCATAGATATCAAATCAAACTATTCATTTACCATTATTGTTTTATTGTACTTTGTAACATTGTTAAAACAAGTGGTATATGAATACATTTTAATATTACTAGCAGTATTATAACATAATAACTACAAAAACAAAGATTGAAAAACTATCAAAAATCTAAACCTCTAACACAGCTTTTGATTGACAGGTGTCCTCCTGTGCGCTACAATTAGATCCCCAGAGGATGATATGTCAGGTGGGGATCCTCTGTGGTTTTTGAGGGCTATCATCGGTCGTATCCTCAGGGGAGGTCCTGCCCAGTGTGGCGCCATGGTGATGGGCCTTCCCTCGCCCTGGCAACCAGACTGGGGTTAAATTAGGAAAGGCTAACCCCAGAACTGTGGCGGAGACGAGGGCGAGGTCAAACGCTCTGGTCTGCTTTGATGATGGTGGAGGTTGGAGGGAGCAGCAGACAGACGCTCTTCATCCGGAGCCTGACGGACCCTGAGAGGACGGATCAAGTGCTGCTGGTCACTAATGTGGCTCCTGTTGTGCACAAACATGTGGAGATCAAGCTAATTCATGTGCATGTAGCTGAGAGGGACACAAACTTATATATCACCATTCATTCTCGTGTGAATTTGTTTCACTAACTTCTCTATTGTGCCACAGCTTGACCCCCGCTCTGTGAGAATGCACGTGGTGGATTGTCCCCATGCATCAACAGTTTGCAACTGATTGTCAGAAACAACTCCACTAAACAACATAGGTAGGCATCGCCGGCCTGTCAAGTTTTGGATTCCTCCTATTCTTTATCTTTTTTTTAATTACTTAAAAAAATAAATAATCAAAAACACAACTGAAAAAGTGTAAAGAATGGATTATACACTGTTTATATACTCTATGTATGTAAAGCACAAGCAACACTAGCCAAACGCATCAGTTAGTCCTCATCCTAAAAGCTTTTTTCTGTTGTATAAGTGAACTATATGTGTTTTAACTATTTGTTTGATATTTTGAACAGTACAGCAAAAGTCCAACCAAGTTGCTTGTCCAATATGTTAATTTTTTTGTTTTTTTTATTTATTCAAAAAAGGCTCCAAACAGGGTTACCTTTGAATGAAATAACTTTTTACCTACATTTTTTCATGTAATACTGCACTATTACACCAAGGCTAACCAGTTCTACACTGCAACACAAGAACTCATTATGCTACTACTTGAGTACAACATGACTTCTACATTGATCATCAACTGGGGAGGATACTTTTTTTTTCAAAATGCAACTTTAACCTCACATTTTCAGCATTTTACTATGTATGTATAACCATCAGATATTGGATATTTAAGAAGTTTCACATGTTCTTGTTTTAAAACCAGTCAGCTAGAAGCATTAAAGCTGGAGACCGAGTCTTTACAGCCGACCTACGGAGTTAGCAGTAATTATTTAGCTAGCTTCAACTACAGCTGATCAAATCTGCCTGTTGTCAACAAAACCGTCAGTCACCAGCCAGAAATGAGAAACCTTTTGTTGTTTACTTCTGAGTGAAATTAAAGACCTGTTGTTTAAAGGATAACTAAGAATTCCGATCATTGTAAGCTGCTTATGTGCTGTGCGAGAACTACAAGCTTGACTACATGGCTACAGTAACAAACAGGAGTGGGGTTTAGTGAACGGTCATCTGGAGAGACATGAGGAGCTTCCTCTTGTCGCTCGACAGCCTGAAGGTTACAGTCTAAGCCTGGACTCAGTATGTCTACACTGTATCTGAGCTCAACATGGAATCTGTGCTGCAAGATAGTTTTTTACCTGTGTGGTAGAAGCATGAC